>OZ010686.1:12726460-13326460 GCA_963932265.1 Thymelicus lineola
ATATCTTAAATATTTTTAAATATAAAATTTATTCAAAAACTCAAGCCGAAATCACAACAGACAGCAAATATTCAATTGGTTGGACGTATTTATTGTACGGAACCTTAGCTAACGAGTCTGATTCAGAATTGGCCGGTTTCTATTTTTTACTTAATTTCTTTTATATCTATTTTAAAAGCGTATAAAACCTTAGTCGATTGTACGGAATGAGACTTTTTCCTTTTACCGTGCTGCACGTTAATGTGTTCCCGCTCGTAAACTTCGCCGTTTGGTTTACGATTTTCAGAACAAAATCTCTTTAAAAAGCTTGCCATCATTGTATACAATTAAATCTGTACTTTTTAAAAACATTTATAAATCAATTTACAGATTCCATAAAAATTTCCTTTGACAGCATAAATATTTTGAGACAATCGACAATTACATTACACTAGGAAATCGCCCTCGCTTCGGGAAAAACAGTAAAAAAATATAATATAGCTTATGTCAACCGGTAATAGTTTAGCTTTCCAACAATGAAAAAATTTTTCAAATCGGTTCGGTAGTTTCGGAGCCTATTAAATGCAAACAAACAATCAAATCTTTCCTCTTTGTAATATTAGTATAGATAAAACACATCATTTATCATAACACTAATCGTCATATTTAGTTTGACTCGACTATAGGTATATTACTAAATCTAAATGTAATATAATAATTTCGTCATCTGAGTTAAAAATGTATTATAGTTGCAACTTAAGTTAATCTATTTGTTCATTTCAGTCCAGATACCATAAAATTTTGATGTGTTCATTATCTTAGTTGAAAAATATAATTATCTTAAGGTTAAGTATGAATTGAAATTATCTAAGGACTTGGCAGTGAAATAACTCAAAAATACAGAAATAATATCTCATCTAAATTTAGTTAATAGTATTAGGCGTTACTTTGCGGAAATCCATTGTTAATATGTTAGTATTAAAATTAGTCTACTTTGCAACAATCAGCGAATAACATGTATGATGGTATATACTTTAAGACATGCACGGCACTTCCCTCCTTCCTACAACGGAAACATGTACTATGATAATTAAAAGTATATTCCAACATACATACCAGCACCAACACGTGTTTCACCCCGAAACGGTATGGTATTTTGGCGATCTCCATTAAATCCTATTAATTAAGTTACTCTATCACGCCTAAACCAACTGATCGGATTTTTATGACATTTAGCGCACAGGTAGTCCATGATTATGCTGTACTACCCTTACATGACATATGGTATTTATATTACCAAGGCAATAGTATTAAAACTATGTTCAATATACTCTTTGTTTATTAAGTAAACTAATTTTTACAAATAGTAATGATTACAATTGTAAATAGTATTGTAAACCGTACTGGATAAAAGTTCATTAAAATAAATTACCACCGTTTTAATGACACTTGCATATATAACTATATATACTTAGTGTCCGTTTGTCGTTTTGTGAAAAAACCTCATAAGATCTCCCATGTAACCTTATGTATCTTAACATCCTGACCCGGTCGGCAGGTAGACATGCCTATTATTTTTCATATCTCTGCTTCCGTGCCTGTACTGCGGTGATTAATTTTAATTTCTACCGTTTCGTCGGAAAGCATGTCGGACGAACTGTTTTGTGGCTCTTTGTAATGAACGCCACCAAGTTACTACTGGGAAACTGCGATGTATTATAATGATGAAACTTTAACTACACGTGTCATTCGCATGTTGTGTGTTTTAAATTATTGTCATACTCTTAATATGTGTTTTTCTTTCATGTTTTATTTTATGTATGTGTTGCTAAAGGCTAGTTTATATCATACTTCCGCGTGATTATTGAAGGATACGAAACGAGATGTGTAGATTTGTTGAATTTCATTTTTAACACCTATTAATTTGTGTCCGGATCGAATAGACTTCGTTAGAAACGCTTACACACTCTTCGAAAAGAATTTATTGTTTTGTGTGTGACATTAGCTTATGAAATAATATAATTAACTATAATAAACATTTTATCTTTATTTATTTGCACCAGTGTGAATTAAAAATTCGATCTTGGATATTCACCAAGATGTAGGACATTTTAAATGTCTGTAACTTTTTACGTTTATGTTATTCAAACTAAATAATGTGTGAAACCGAAAATGCTGGATGTCCTATATAACTTGAACAGCGTGTTGCAAATTGACTTCTCAAATCAGTCTTAAGGCGCATTTTCTATTCTGAGTGTGGACATAAATACTCACCGCTGAATAATACCTTTAGGAGAGCTCAGCCTCGCGTCTTATGTATGTCACGAGTTGTAAATAGATTTTAGTGCTAGGTAGAGCTTTAAATTTAGGGATCTGGATTTATATTTTCATCGCAAAGTATTTACAGTTGCGATAATTTTTAATCATTCACATATTAAAATTCGTTATGATAATCTTGTTTTTTAAAATCTGAAATTTTATCAGTAAATAAATTTTGTACGCCCTGTGTTACCTAAAAACGTGTTTACCAAAAGAAGTTTCATTTTATAGTTATAGTTAAAACATCTAATACCAATATTAGTTAACCAACTACATCTAAGTACATTATTGGAACTTAAAATTCATAATGCAGTATTTCCTGCCTGGTGGATTTGACGAAAATTGCACACGACAGATGAACAAAAGACTCTATAAAACCATCAGAATTTGGTATTTCGTACAATGTTTGGTAACAAGGAGAGACATGCTCTTAAATCTTTAAATTAAAAATTTCCACTCCTTTACGTCACCCACTCAGGTGGTTATGAGTATGTTACTACATTTTATGACCCATTCATTAAAGTGTATAAACAGATGTGAGCAAAACAACGTAGTGAATATATATCATTATTAGTGCGTCCTTCCTTGCCAGCAGTGCTGTTCTATTGGCAATATTGTTTGTAATAGAGCTCGCCATTAATAGTTAGGGGTTGTCAGTGGCGACAGTTAGGACTGCTCGTCGGCAGGAAGCCTTAAGTCGGGATGATACATGCTTCTACATATACATCACATCCTTAGTTTGGTAGGTTTTAGAGTAATGTACTGATTTAGTCGGGTAATTTAGTTGTTCGAGTGATAGATGTTGTTTGTTTGTAGATGATTTAAAATCTTTATGTATTGTTGTATTGTTATGTTATCTTGGTAGTTTAAATGTTTATCTGTCATGGCATGATTTGAGTTTATTTATTAATCAGACTAAGTGAAGGAAATATCTTAAATCTACCTAAGTCTTCATTATAATTTTGAAGTTTATAGAATCTGCCTATCAGTGATAAACTGCGGAGATCTCCCATCAATAGAAAAATTAATATTGTTTTAGAAATAAATGAAAAGTTAATTAACATCTTTATAATTCTTAACAAAATTAAATCACATATACTTATTGATTTATTTTGTATTTATTGTGAGGAACAGGAGTCAATAAACTCGTATATCATATTCAGTGTAAATATAACATACGAATATATCAAGTTCAGGAAATTTCAGTATTGTACATTTAAATTTTAAAATATGAAATGGTATTAAAAGAACTACTGTGATTTGACTTAGTCCGACGCAAAAGTAGGAAAAGTAATACATTTTGGCTAACCTCATATTACATTCGTCAGTGTCTTAAACTTTTATTGCAACGTATGCAATAGCTACCACTTTACAATCTCGACTACCATCGTAGCTCTTTCCTCTAAGTAAAACGAAACCGCATACCGACCACCAAAACAATTTCAAAATGGAACAAGGGTGCCTTATACTTTGCATAAAAATACCGAGACGTCAACATTTACAAATAACTTCTTCTCCGGTTCTTATTTTCCTCTTTACTAAAAGTTATGGCACAAATATGAAAACATTAAAATTGAATCCCAGCCAAATATGTTACTTGTTAGCCTGCTCGGTCGGCAATACCAATGATTGGACCGCGCATCTTATTAGCGACCGGACCAAGCCGGCCGGTGCGTCGGAGGCACTGCTTGCTACGGCGTAGACCCCACTACGCATGACTCAAGTGGCTTACGTTAGACTTAAATCCAAATGCTTTGGTAGTCCTTTAATAATCTTGTTAAATAAAATTACCTGTTACAGAAATAGTTTTAGTATTGTGCAGTAAGATAATTAAGTTTGCATTAAAAATCATGTGGCGAATTTCCCAAATAAATTGTCTTTAAAATTCAGAATCATGTTATTTATCTCCTTAATTTTCAATACTTTACAATATTTAGGTACAAATAAAAATGTAAATTGCTGTTCCTTTTTATTTATATAACATAATTATCATTTTCAGTATTTTTTTTAAATCAAATCATTAAATACTCGCTAATTCCGATAAATCGATGCTAATTGGAGGTGAGAGTTCGACAGCCGGTACCATCGCAAGAATATTTCAGAGTCGCTGCGGTGATAAATCAAACTCGAAACCGTAATGAAAGCGAACGGATCGCGTCGCGAGGAGAGGGAGGAAAAAATATCACGGAAAAAATCAGGTGCGTCCCCCGGTCGGTGCCGAGAGAAAAACAGTGGAGCGTCGCGGCGCTGTGGGGGGGTGTGGGGGGGGCGGCGGCTCGAGGGGTGGGGGTGGCGGTCGATGCGGGGCGGGCCGTGCGCGCGCTGGCAAGCGTGGGGCGCGTGGGGCGCGTGGGGAGCGTGGGGACTCTCCGCTCGCGCTCACTCGGCCGCGCCGCTCCTCTAGCGCCGACGCCGGCCGCGCCGCGCGCTTCTATCACGTGTCCGCTCCGACTTTACATGTCCAAAGTGCTCAAGTCAGTGCTCCCGATCGCAACCGCGCGAGTGCTCCCGCAACCGATCTCCGAGCCGGACCCGACCCGTACGCCGATCAGGGTTAGTACGAAAGGAGCATCTTCACGTTTGAGAGCATCTACGCCGTCGGTGATCGATAGCGCGCGTTGCGAAAAGTTTATTTCGGGAGCGTAAAGTTTGTCGAGTGGAGTGCGCGCTTTGGATGCACTTTGCGGTACCGCGAGTGGCCGCCGACGGCCGCGCGGCGCCGTCGTGTCGCTCTCCCTCGATAAAAACAACAAACAGATTAATCGACCTGCCCTTGCGAAAACTCTGAGTGCGACTCGACCGTTTCCTTTCCCTCGAACAGATCAGAATCGCCGATGTACGATAGTAATATTTTGTATTTATGTTCCAATTTTGCGATAAGATAAGAACGCTGTACTAGTAGCTCGAAATAAAATTGTAGGATCGCATGTAGTGGTGATATTAACTGTGAACGGTACAAGTTGGCCTACGACTCCTGTCGAAATACTTCGGCACGAATTTCGGGAAATTATTGTAGTAAACACTTTTAGTGCCGGAAATTGTAAAAATATGTGTTTCAGTTAATGCTTCTGGTAAAATTAACCAAATTTACCCTTTTAATGTTTCTTGTGAAATTCAAAATTTGATCTGAACATTTTCAAAAATTTGAGAAACGTCATGGCATTTAATCCAGAAGATATTGAAATGTGATGTGAAGCTCTGTGCAATAATGTTACCTTTCATTTACAAAAGTTTTTAAGCTAGCGGTAATAAATATAAATTGCAAGTAGTAAACGCAAGTGTTATCCGAAGTAACGAACATTTAGTGCCGTGAAATTAATATTGAAATTTATCTTGGTTCCAGCATCGAACTTTCTCACTATGGCAAGTAAGGTACGATAATAAAAATAATAACAAGTACTCTATAAGTATTATGTACTTGGTTATTGTTAATAATTTCAGAAATTATTATTATTCGTATGTTTCAGTTAGTTGGCACCAAATAAACATTTATTTTATTTTGTAATATTGTTAACTTTTTTCAACGTAAAGACAATATTACGATAAAAGCATGATTTTTTTCACAATTTTTTTTAATGTAAATTGTTTCAAAAATATTTTTTAAGCTAATGTCTTAAATCATCCATCACTGTGTCTTTAGCAAAAACATAAATAATATGAAAATTATAAAAACATAAGTTTTTGCGGTTAAAAATTCTTAAAATACGATTAACATTCAATAAAAAAAATATAACTTTAATTATAACGTGTAATGAATGTATTACAAGTCAGTTAAAAAATTGTCTGAACAAGTATTTCTGAATGTTGTTCACAACTTGTCCATAATAATTTTATTTCATGTACCGTTCTTAATATTTGTTTTGCGTGTCGTTTCTCGTAAAGTCTATTAGAAAGCGTATTATCTGTTATTTCGTGGACTCACGGACTTTTAAAATCATATCAAACTATGGCATGCCATATCTAGCGTTAAAATCCGTCCATTCGTATTATACATGCATATGCTTAGATACGGCTTTAAAATTTGAACCACGTACCTGTTGATTCCCTAACCAGTAATCATTTTTGTCTGAATTTTTCTGCGGTTAAAATTAAATCTTACGTTTATATGAGAAAAAGTAATCGGTGTTTACATTTATTTTGAATAATACACAAAAAGTAATTAATTTCATAAATGGTAATAAAAGTAACAGTTTACTTGTAAGTAAAATATTTCGTTAAGGGAAATCTAAACTCGTGTAATAAGGAAAAACGCTGGATAGCGGTAAAACCGCTAGAGGAATTATTACTCGCATTTTAAGTGGCGAGATGTAGGTAACACGAAAACGAAATCGTAAATGTTAATATTTATCTGTGGAAAGAAAAAGATAAAAGGGAAAAATCGTCTCGACATGTCGTACGAATTGACCGACGCGAAGGGTGGAGTTTACCCTAACTCGTCTGGCGCGTCCCTTCTAAAAATAATCCCAACAACCATTCGACTTTAACGTTATAAAATTGTAATGGAGCTGGATACGTAGTTAAATTTTAAAAGGCGTGTTGTAATTGAATGTAATTTTCATACTTTCAATTAGTGCAGATAATTCTCATGATTATTTGTCACAAAATACTCATAGGCTATTTGAAAGAATCAATATTTTAAAATGGAAATGCTGTGTCGTACATTGTTTCAGATACAGTTATTTTAAAATTTTATAATCAAATTTATTCGTATAATTAAAACTAAAGCTGGTATTTCTACTTAACATTGTTATCGCCAACATTTTGATCGCGTGAGCTTTGGCTCGTTTGTCACCTGTTATCAGAGATTACACTTCGTTTTATTACGTTACGCTGCTGATAGATTAGAACTAGTAATTTGTAACCAAACACCAAATTATCAACGCAAATATAACATTTACTCATGGCATTTGAATAAAAATAGTTACTCATGAATGAATTTTTATATACGTATGTCTAAATATAAAAAGTAAACATTCAATATTTCACTTTTTTTAATAACGTTTAACCTAGTGAATATTAATAATGTAAAATATGTTTTCGTATACTCAGTCTTCAAAAATCGCACGGGCATATCGAAGAATTCTGTTATACCGGGTTATTTTACTTTAACCTTAGAAAGATAACCTAATTTCAACCTACGTAAAAAGTAACTAGGAGTAAAATTTACTCCAATAAAAAAAGCTAAAGAAATATTTGACTTATAGACAACTGATTTATATCAGTCAAATATATTTTTATCTTAGTTAATTAATGAAAACAGATTATTATTTTCATAAAATATTTTTTTACAATACCATATATTATGTTTGCATTTAAATAAAATAAGGCTCTGTAAATAGGCATAGATTTATGCAGTTCTGGGTTCAACAAAAAATGCTGCGGTCAAATTTTAAATCCTAAAATATGTCTAAATATTAAATAATATAATAAATATAAAATAGATATAACAATATTGTAACCAATAAAATTAAAATAGTTAAATGGTTAATTTTCAAAATGTCAGATAAAAAAAATATATAAACATTTGTCATTGGATTTATATTTTTTTCCTTTGTTTCAATTAGGAATATCATCACTAGAAAAGGTAGGAAACATTTTGATGAAAAAAGGGTTACTAGCCAGGGAAGTGGAACCTGGCTGGATAAATATATACCTACAACATGGATATTACCTACAATATATTTGTAAGTTTTGGAAAATCTTCAATCATTTAGTCCCATCATTTTATATAGTTTACTAAAAATAAAACACACCATTATGAATCAATAATAATTAAAATTATAAAACCTACGTTATCGGTAGCTAGGAGTAAAATTTACTCACCTAGCGTTCTAAAAAAATCGTCTTATTTGCGATGTGACGTGCGCTAGTATCTCAAATTGCAACACTTGACTTGCGGGGGGAGAGATGAGGAAAGTACTTGTGGACCCCCGGCGATATAATATTAAAATTGACACTACTGTTACGTTTTAAATCCAACTTGGGAGTAAAATTTACGTAAGTTATCCTTCTAGGGTTAACAGAATATGTATATTGTATATATACTATTAGATACGTACCTATACAAATAGTTCAATCATGATGCTCATTCAAACGTGCAAAGATTTTCCTTCTCTGTATCAGAAATTACATTTATAAGATTTTTTCATGTACTGCATAATATTGAGGATCAAATATAACGCAGGTTATAATACAACTTTAATTATATGTATTTATACTGTGTGTGATGAAAGATTTTTAAAGTAATCTGTGTCGACAGTTCCTGAAATTAATATTTTAATTGCAATAAAAAGATAAACATTTTTTATATCACCTGAGCAACATCGCCATCTATTTCGTGAATTCTGTTTTCAATCTAGTAACTCAATGCAATTTTAAATATTTTTAATATTGTGAAAATTCTAGGGGCGCTTGTTAATGATTTGGAATTTTATCTTTGTTTTCTAAGCAATACAAGTATACCGCCGTATAGTATATATACCGCCTTAGATGTATCTGTTTTCCCAAAGGTCGGCTGGCAGAGAATGCTTCTAGCATTAAGTCCACCTTTTGTACCATTTTGATTAAAGGTATAATAAAGTTATAAATAAATAAATAAGTATGACCGAACTGAGTTTCACTTACTTATCTCGAACTACATCGCCACTTACTATCAGGCTTTGACGTGTCAAGCATCAACTTATCATAAGGAAAACAAGTATATCCGAGGATTGTGAAATATACTTTAGTGGCAAGATCGCATTAGATCTATATAATATCCATCTATAAAAGGCTTCTAGAGCTAGTAAGCTGAAGTCTTGCTCACAGGTGTCTTTTCAGACAAGAGTTAAAGAAGGATTTTACAAATCTCACATGCAGTAAACAGGATTAATATTCGTATATATCATAATTATTTCTCTAAAATTAAAAAGCAGTAGAATAAAATCATTAAAAAATCAGGGGAGGGTACACCTACAGGAAAACCCCTTTCTCGTCTACCCTGCATATAGCGTGGGGTATAGCTGAAAAAGTCTTGAACTTACAACTAAGGAACTGGTTCTGTAGTTCAAATTTTGTCAGAACTAAAAATTTGATCCCTTTATTAATACCAAATTCTTTCCACATTTTTTTCATGGGGTTTGGCAAATGTAATGTAAGGGTATCATGGCCTGAGTATTAATCTTATAGTTCCGACTAAGTTTTTAGCCGTGACAAAAACTTTGTATTTTTGTAGTCTTTACTTCGGTTGTAACGGGAAAAGTTACTTTCTTTATAGCGAGTTTATACGCGTGTAGACGATAAGGTGAAATGGATAAAACTTGGGTACCATGTGCGTACGTTTGTTACTGCAATATCATTATTTTAAAAAATGTTACCAAGGATTGTAGCTGAATCATGACAAAAACTAGGCTTACACGGCACTGGTAAATAATTGAAATGAATAAATACTTTAATATTTTCTTAAATTTTCAATGCTTCAATTTTCATAATGTTTAATTACAACGTGGTTATTAAAAATAACTTACACAGACTTACATACAAACTTACTTACAAAAACACTTAAACTGGCTAACTAACCTACTTCAAGTCTCGACTGTACGTACCTGCTTGTATCTGCTCTTGTAAGGATTGTCAGATGAATCGTTAATTCTACTAAAGTAATAAAAATATTTAGAATGTCCAAAAATCTAGAAACAAGCTGAGCGAATGTCATGTTCCGATAACGACCTAGTCTGACCGACCGACTGACATTGATAAATTGTAAAGTTTTAAAATACTGTGTGTAATCTATACTAATATTATAAAGCTGGAGAGTTTATTTGGTTGAACGAGAAGAAGATGAAGATTAACATCTTAAGAACCACTTATACTTTAACCCCTTATAACTTATAGGCCACGTCATATTACGGCAAGGTTACGTCATATTATATTTTAGTAGTTAGTTTTTTCCAAAATGAACGCGGGTGATACCGCGAGGCACAGCTAGTTGTATATATACACAAACACTGTATAATTATCAAATAATATAGTTAATATTACCTCCCTAAAGTAAAATATTTCTGTTCCTAAAATCCTATCTGGTTTAAATTGCTGATGTAGTACACGCATCTCTTTCTACTAATTAACAAAAACTAGCTTCAGTGTCTCGATTGATGATGAATGTGCATTGCATTACTATTTTCATATTTATTAGGATACGATCGAGAATAAAGAATGTGAAACAATATTAATTCTACCAAGATTTATTATTAACTTATCTTTATAAAAGTAGACAAGTAGTAGTAAAGTGAATTTATTATTTTTATATTTCCATAAATAATACGTCAATCTCTTTCCAGATCGACACATAAATATTTCGAAGGGTTATTATTATCTTTGCCGCGATCCGCTTGGGCCTCAACCTCGAAGTATGTTCCCGATCTTTCACAATTTTACGGAAAAAAATATATCTGATCCAGGATTTAGGGATCTGAAAAAAAATAATGAAACACTTTTTTCTGCGGTATTTTGTGAGCTTAAGTTCTCAAAAGTTTGATGAATATTTTTCATCTTAATAAAATACAATTTCCTATGGGTTAGGTAATACAATTTCAGTGTTCGTCCCTTTAGACGTTACCCTCTCTTTAGCCAATCTCCCCTTTGTCATGACAAAAAAGCTTAGTGTTTTATAACCCTGTGCTAGAATTCTGTATACAATTCAACCCTATATACTCGTAATATTCAATCCTAGTTTGCTAAGAGATCGTTTTGTTACAAAATAGCGTACTAAATTAAAATAAAAAAATAAATAAAATTCAGACGGCATTTATGATACACGGAATTATTCTTTTTGTTTTTGAATACCCATAGTTTGCAAAAATTTTAAATACAATGTTAAAAGTTCTGAATTCGTACCTACTAAAGTACAAGGTTGAACATGATCCATACAACACCTAAAGGACTTGTTCATACGTGTACCGTAAATTAGTTTCCCGCTCGTCTGGCACTTTAGAGCAATATCTTGTAAATCTGTACCTGCCTCGAAGCTAATGTATAGAAGCTAATCTTACACGAAATAGAAGTTGTAGCGATAGTGGTTTAAATGTTTTGGAATATAATTTGGATTTGGTTTACATTTAATATGGTAGCATTTTTTATTATAGATTTGAACAAAAATTTCAGTACTTTAGTAGGTCAATTATTTTGCTACCGGGTTCAGAATTCAGTTATATTTTTAGTATACAAGAAATATATTATAAAATTTCTTTGTTATTAGTGAAAGGTATATAAGGTTATAAGGTGTTTGTCATAAGGTTATATGACAAAAATAATGCGTTAAATATAATTATATGTCTAATCATCGGTTGATCATCAATTGCACTTAAATTTATCTGGAGATAAATTTAAGAAAACAAAATTTCTCTCCTATCAACATAAAAATATCAAGATAACTTTTGCCTAGCCACTTACAAAACAACTGAAAGAAAGCAAATTAACAGAATCTAATACGTAGACTGAAAACAAATCCATTAAACCCCACCCTATCATTCTACGATACATTATTACATACCTGTTTGTTTAAAGAGAAATCAAGAAGAGTCGACTAACAGCAATGCGGTGTTCTTGTCTCGGCGCGGAGTAAACAGTACTAATGATCGAAGAGCGGCAATGATGATAGATGAAACTTAAATGTCGTACGCATTGCTCGGCTGTGTCATCCTGCAGGATGTGATATATCATCCTCACTATCCTGACTATCGTATTGCTTGGTCAGTTTTTTCGTTAACATGAAACATTTCTGATGTTCTTTCTGAAATGAATTGTATTGTCCTGGAAAATCATTCAGTCTTGCGCTTGCCAGTTTATTGATATTCTTGTTAACATATTTAATATGTAGATTGCTACATTAAATAGTTAATAAATCATACAATATATAACAATTTAATAAATATAACAGTAGCCCTAACTAGAATTTGCACTTAGTTTTTTTAATGTATAAAATTTTCTGATAAAAATGATCATTCATCATCATTCGTCATGATCATTTCGGGTCTAATCAATACTGAATCTAACCGACAAAGTAATATGAAAATAAATATTATGTAATATATCAGTATATAAATTATACTAAAATATGATAAATTAATGATGTAAAATAAGCCACACACACTGAGAACAATACTGAATTAAAGAAAGGTACTTCATTGGTCCTTAATAATTGACCATAATTTTTTTAATGGTTAACATTAAGCCGTTTATCAAGCGTAAATATGAAATCATCCACAGCACAACACTGCTTCTAATTGACTGCCCGCACATAATTGAATGTAAAACAAGACCGCTATTGCCTTAGGCTATTTGACGGAGTAATAGTGGTTGCTCTTGTTGTAATTACTTGTAGTTTGTTCAGAAGCTTATTATTATAACCTGCCCACTACTTCCCCAGGGAAGTGAGGGTAGGCTATTTATTAATTCACGAGTCTGCTCAAGCCTCAATATCTTCACCTCCTTATGTCGATTCCCTCGGATTTTCAGGAACGTTTTATAATTCAGTACCTAACCACCGTTTTATTGCATTCGGCTACTTGATCGTACTTATCTCATTTTGTTTTCAAAGTGTTTTGTTGTTAGCGCCTAATGGTTTAATTTTGTTCTTATTTTCAGTTGGTAAAATAATTGTAAGTAATGGATAGTAAAAGGTAAATAACCAACTTTTAAAAAGTATATTCGTGCATCACTCACTGTTGCGTATTCTACCGTGTACCTGAATATTATGTTTGTATAATTTAAAGCTTAATAAAATAAAAATTCACAGAATATTCAGTTCAATAAAGTATGGAAAAAAAATTTCTTGCGGCCTCTTTGAAGTTTTAATAAGACAGATGGCATTGCTATCGTTATAGGCGTATAATAACTTTAAACATGTTTTACGATCAACCCTTTAATTAAAAAGGTATCAAAGAGACAGATAGGCTGATATTACGCACTTGTTCGTCGGCGATTAGTTTGAAAGCTCTATGCACAAATGAAACAGCCCAACCCGTATATTACACTCTATACGCAAATGTTGCGGTCTCATTCACTGTACATTAAGTGGCAATAGTAGTAACATCGTATAAACAAAACTCAGCCAAGATATATTACCGATTTGTGTTTCTATTTCCAAGAGATTAGAGGACGGGAATACGCAATTGTTCTAAGCGAACAAGACTGGAGACGGAACGAGACATTTATGTTTTATTAAGCTGTATTGTTTCACTTATTCTACTATGATTATATGTATATTATCGCGTTTTTTCTACATTTACATTGGCATACTAATATTTATTTATTTATTTAATCTTTATTGAACCCCAAAGAGTGGTACAATAGGCGGACTTAATGCTAAATAGCATTCTCTACCAGTCAACCTTCAGGATGTACAGAGAACAGTTAAAGGCGGTACAATATTGTTAGAAAATATGATTGAAATCTGAAAAGTTCCAAATAGGTACATATATACATAAAAACATATATACATACATATATATATATATACATATAAACATCTATATATAAACAGATACTCACAAGGAAGCAAATAGGATAAAATAGGTAAATATTATGATAAAATATGTTGTAAAACCAGAAAAATATTAAGATGAATGAATGATGATGATGATGTATGAATTCAAACTATTCACGGGCCATTACTGAGGTTGGGTCTCTCCTCTTGACGAGGCTTAGACCATATAATACCACGCTGCTCCAGCGCGGATTGGTGGAGACTTATTTATAATAATATTAGTAATAATTTGTTAAAAACAAAATAAAAAATGTTCGTCACGTCATACTATAAGCATCGTCGCGTTACAAGCTAAGGAAGAAGCTGAAAAGACCTGGTAAAAATTTGTACCTAAATATTAGAGGCGTAAATTAATTCCCTTCACATTCCTTCCCTTGTTTCATTTTACACTTACAAAGAGCAATCGATTTTAAAGCTCGCTGGATTGAAAATTATATGAGAAGCCTTGGAGAGCGGACGGGTAGGTGCGGTGTTCCTGAGCTGCCAATGCGCTTGTCTTTCGGTTCAGTGGGCTTTCTTTAAATTGGCGACGGCTTTGCCGCTGGCCAGTCCTCTTATTGCATCTCCCCGCACCGTCGCGACGTCCACGATATTGCCTCCATTCGACCTTTAGGCAAATAGAATTTCCTAGTCTGTAAATAAGATAGCATTATAGGTAAATCTTCGACAACCCCCAGCCCCGGATACGAAAGGTAGAAATTCAATTTCTATCGAGCGCCACTCGTTCACGATTATGATCGCCTCGCAAAACTCTTTGTTGAACGGTCGTAGTTACTTGACGTGTACACAAGACGTTTTCTAGTAAATTTGTGCGTGATGTAAACCAATCCTTCAGCGCTTGTCAAGAGATAGTCTCTTTTTGGACGGCCGTTCTTTATTCATATTCGTTTTCAGAGCTCGGCGAGGTCGCTTCGTTATATGTAACAAAATATCACATTATGTAGTTTTTGTTGTGACGAACGTGAACGTCAGGAGAGTTGTATAATACCCAGGTATACATTCATGAGACTTTGTGAAATAATTTAGCTTGTTCTATTCTATTCAAACTTTTGAAAACTATTATGTAATAAGGAAAAAATATGATTACTTTATTAGAAGTAAAAGATAAGCCAATATCTACAACGTTTTCCTAAAATTACTGTTATTCGTAGATTTTATTTCCATTTGATTAATTTAAGAGCAATAAATTAATTGCTTTTTTCGGTAAAACAACAAACAACACGCGTAAGTTATCTGATAAATAACTTTTATCAATTTTGGAAAACAGTATTTAAATTCAACAAATAAAATGCCACTGTAGTGAATACATATTTATTACCGAATATCAAATATATTATAAAGGAACACGTCGATAAGCAGGCTTAAAGAAAAACCGCATTCATCCATTGGTTCGTTTAAATAAATGGGAAAGCTATCTAGCAAAATCGTCAATATCTCTATATCAGTAAAATGGTTCGGTTAATAGGTGCCGAGAGCTCACATCTGCAGTATCGAAGCGGGCGGTCGGCCGGATTTAAGCCCATTGTCGCGGCACGAAGAGGCATCACGAATTCTGCCCACGATCTACTCCACGGTTTATTGTAATTTACAAAACTGACGGAGGTTTTGGTCCTATCGTTCTGGTGCACGTTTATTTTCCGAATCTATCTTTCTGTCCCTTTCGCACTCACACTGACGAAGCCTCGCCAGATTTCAGGATTAGGTTTGCGAGCGAGACGAATTAGAGACTAAGTTGAACCGCAAAACAAATTTGTCTTTTATCGCTTACTCTCCACGACGATTTATTTCCGTAAATCGTGTTTTAAATCCATGCAGATTTTTCTTCCGCGGAACATGTAGCTATGCTTGGTATAAAAATACAAAATAAATAAATGCGCATGCAACTTAAAACTCTACTTCAAATTTCTTGTACTGTGGATGTAAATAAATAGAATTATTTTACTTAAATCCAATAATCTTTATATCCTTAATAGAAATGGAAATGGAAGTTTTGCGTGGAACTTCTCGTTTATACATGTTATGATTGAAAGTTAGTTTACTATTATTAAACACAAAAAAAACATACTTCAAACTCAATTTTCTCCTTCACAAACTTGTAAGGTAAAGAAAGCATAAATGTTGAAACATCCATAAAAACCTAGTTAGGGCTGCAATGCCTTACATAGAAATAAAAACCTAACCTAATAAGAGCAACGAACATGATGTAATAACCCAGGAATGTAAGGCTAACCCCAAATATAAATGGAAATGCTTTTTAAATTCTTTATTCCGACCAAATTTTACTGTATGATTATAAAATTCATATACCTATTCCATATATTTTACCGCGAGCGCAAGGCCACTAATGGCATAAATTGAAGAGCGAGCGCTAGAAGTAACCACAGGATTTTGCGTATTTGAAATTCAGTTGCTACTTCCTCCGCGGCGATGGATCGAGAAGTATTCGTCTTTACACCGTGTAATACAAATGTATGCGTTAAATATATGCAATGCTTTAAATTTAAAATGCACGGTGAGAATCAGACATTCAGATTTCTATTAAAAGACTGCAATATAGTATAGAGCTGGTCCTCTGTCTAATATAAATGTGAAAGATCCGACGGCATCAATTTAAATCTAAATCTTTTAATAATTATACGTACCCTTCTTGGATGTTTACAAACCATGGGCATATACAGTTTCGAATTTGGCCATACACGCACACTTGAAAAATTTACCCTGTAGATTATGTGTGTATTACAAAGAAGGTATTATCTGCACTGAATCAGGCGTATTGCGGGGCTTATTACAAATGCATTGAATCGTCTAGGCAAGTGACAGGGCAGGCAGAGGGGAGGGGTCTACTTGCTATTGCGTCATATCAATCACCATTGCCGCGAATCAGCTATCCCTTGGCACTTGGCCTAGATTCGAAATTACACAAATTTACGTAGTGGCCTAACTGGTGTTAGACGAACATAGAGATTAGGCGCCGGGGAACAGCGTACACTAGATATCCGAAGCTTCAATACCACGCTCAGTCGATGCCCAATCTCTGATTCAGTCTGCTGTTTTATATTCGACTACTTGATTTACGGACCATGAAGGAGGCAAACACCGCAAATAAATCCTTAATAGACAAGTTAATAAGTAGGAAAGTTTCAATAAACTCGCATTACCTCGTCAATGTTAAGAGCCATCAAAGCGACTGTCTACTTTAGTGAAAGTTAGGGCTAAGTAGGATTTGTGTAAGATTCATGGTTTCTTGAAAGGATTACATTAATACATATCAAAATGACAGTCGACTTGTTTGGTAGATAGTTTCGTAGTAGTAGATGAATAAAATACGCGTGATAAAAATAATTAACACATTTATGTATATAACGCGTGATAAAATTAATTAACACACTATTTTACAACAGGATTACTAGATTTCTAAATCATTACAAAACCAATCTTATAATACTACTTATGTATTTTTCACCTTTCTACAAGATATTTGACATAGCTTGACTGCTATCAATTTATGTAGGTCAGGACGGACGCTTTAATTAGTTAAGGTTACAATTGACACCCCAGTGTCCAGACTACTAGTATGAGTAGTTCAATCCTAATATTTAATACATTATGAATATTTAATCAGCATGAGTCTTAGAGTGGATTCGACCTAATATTCTCCTGCAAATCATGCTGCGAATGGAATGTCACGTCATATTGTTATGTCCTTCGTCAGAATGTTGTCATAGTAGCGATGTTTAACATCATCATAATGTGTAGAAATTAAGTGCATTTAAAATCTTTAGTTGTTTTATAAACGTTTCGTTCCTCAAATAACTGAGGAATAGTTACTGTCATTGGACGTTGAAAAAAAATTTGTTTTATTTTTTCAGAAAACAAAAGGTGATGATAAATAAAAAAAAGATTGTTTTCTTCTAATTGGTATTCAGCGACGCACCAAAATAAAATACCTATATCAAAGTTTAGGTTTTTCCGTAACAAGACTCAGACCTCTAAATTTTGCACATATATTTTCTTTCAAATCGATTTTCATTTTAAACATACGTAATCGCAACGTGCGATGCTAGACATGGCTATTTAACTCTAGGTACCGTGTCATGAATAATTATTTTGGTGACGCACTTAATAATACTTGAACAATAAGTATTTTTATAAAACTTGTTCAACACTAATTGAACACGTACTTTAAGCACTAGTTTTTCATAAATCACCAGTTGTAACAGTGAACGCTTGTAATACCCTTTCATTTATAACTCCCGCTGCGGTTCTTGATATAGGCTCGCCCTTAATTCCGACTTAATTAGTGTCACGCAAGTTCCGTAATCCTAGGCTCGGGATCGTACGACCGTTCTTTAAATGGAGATTAGTGTGGCAAACATCTCTAAATAAGCAATCCACTCATAAATCCACTACACTAGTAAATGATTACACAAAAAAATCCTTTCAAAATACGCAACCATTGCAATTTGTTTCGCGCTGTGGCTTTTCTACTTGACGAGTTTTTCGGTTTCACCAAAAGCCGGTTAGCTCGATTCGAACATCAAAATTGTTACTCTGTTCCTTTGATTCAAGCAACGTTTTAATGTTATAACGAGAAATGTTTTACAAAGTTTTTTTTAACACGATTTTCTTTTTACGCCAGAGCTGCATGTTACGTCCGAAACGGCCTTTGGAATAAAACTAATCCAAAACTTGCAAAATAAAACGGAGAAAATTAATGGGCTAAAATTTTATAACTCGGGTATGTTACTTGAACATACTTTGAATTTCATTAACTACGTCGCTTTTGGAAGTAAGCATACCCATATCTTGTCCCTGTCGCATGTCGGCACGAAGAGTCGACTGCGACGAGAAAATCTAAAAGAACTGAAAATATACATACTATTTTGTGTACGGAACTCCTTCTACGACCGCTTACAACGGATGTGAAGGAAAGCGCTCGCATACTGAGTAGGCGTGCCTAAAAGACACTGCGGACTTTAGTTCACCTACTACGGATTACACTAAACTTAAACATGTTACTTAAATCCGCAACAAACGGTGGAACTGTAGCGTTTGCCTACCGGCTTAAGGGCCTTACGCAATCCGAAATTAGGCAAAAGGCTTACGAAGAAAACGATCCTTTACTCGTTTCAGACGTGACGTACATTGACCGTAATAATTTCTACGTAAAATAATCATCTCCCAATTTTACCACGTTGTCTATCCGTGTTAATCTCATTAAAGTTTTAATCATAATCCACCATCCTATCGAACGTCACTATAATTATTTCCAGAGCGTCCCTCAACGTGTCATTCGACAAATTAGTTACGTTACGGATTTATTCGTGTCAATTCACGAGGGTTTTTATTTTTAACGAGACATCAAACATTATCGAGGGCTTCGCTAGGAGTTGCTCAAGCGCCTGTTTACAAATAAGAAACGTCGAGGAGACGAGTGCGTAATAAATTTTATAACACGGCATCGATTCGGATTCGTATGTACGTAATAATAATATATCGGTTCAGATATTGGAATGTTTCGGTGCGCTCGGCGGGCATCCTAAAATAGACCCTCATCAAAGACAAGCAGGTTTGCAGCTGTAAATCCATTTCAGTGTGGCTTGTCGGCATTATAAATTGAAACATGTACATCTGCATATTAGTTTGTATGGCATTTATACAGAGCAAATAAACGCCTCGTCCTGTGACCCCGAGTTTCCATCTCATGTCGCACCGCATTCGTTTGCGTTTTCTATTAACGTGTCCGGGATACTATTAGGCCAACTAGATGGATGTTGTAATTTGATTTTGTATACGCTCGCTGAATTAGAGGAAAACTAACAGTATACACAAACAAAGACGTGTTCTCCAAGTTCTTAACTGTTACATACGAGACAACAATTGAATCTTATTCCTATTTGTGAAATAGGTTTTAGATTTATAATTATAACGTTTTTATTCCATATTGTTGTCTTTCTTGTTTGGAATAACTAACAAAAAAATAACAATACAAGTTAGTTAAAGGTAAATTTTCTAGATAACATATCTACGTCTGTTTGCTATCATAACGGTGGCAAATCGTTACCCATCTTCATCATTTATACCCATCATCATTTATACCTATAATGAGTTTCATAGTGCAAAAAATCGGATCACGATTTATATTACCTTATGGAAACAAAATAAACTTTAAAACAAATTACTTTTCACACACGCCTCTCATAAAAAAAGAAAAATATATTTAAAATAACAAAAAGGTGACAAAATGAGGCACTAAAATTACTCCTAACAATGTCACTAGCTTGACTAACTGCTTGTATATGATAATTCGAATCAGATTGCATTTGATGAAACGCGGTGCGCGAGCCTGGTTCCGTTGAGTACTCTAGACGACCGCACTGCATAGATTTGCATTTTACGGTTTTGATACGTGAGCGAATATTCAGTGCGGTGTCGGCGTAGGTATCTTTTCAATTCGACGCGGCGGGAGCCGAGTGGCTTCTCGAGTATACTTCACGAGCGGCGCGTGCTTGAGTGCCCGACCCGATGCGCCTGCGCAACAGATCTGCCCTCCCCACACCCGCCCGCTACTCCACACTCACCCTCGCCCGAAGGTTATTACAATTAACTGCAGCCCCGACTTAAGCCTCAATTTGGCACTAGCTACAGCTTCCCCGACGCGAAATTACACTTTTTTATACAAATAATATTTTTCTAGTTACATTGTCGCATATTATATTTAAGTAGATGTTCGGAGATGGTTTTGTGGACAAATTAGGGATAATTTAAGTGGGTAGGCAATTAAAGAAGTTTTCTGGTGAAAAACGCGTATAAAATACTTAGTAGTACGACAAAATAGACGAAAATCCTATACATATTAACCATGCAGTATGCACGTTTGCAATCCTCACTTGATGTTCAATTACAAGTAGATTTGTGTCTCATCTGTTAAGAGTACCTACTTAAGTGCTACGGAACTTTTAGTATCTCGTTCGCTTTATCGAGACCAATCGATTGTAAAGCGTTAATAGACTTGACATTTAAAATCTAGTTAAATTTTATTGCAAAACTTATTTGTGAACCTATTTACTTTAAGAGCTGTGACGGACAATTAATGTACTTCTCTTCATTCATAAAGAAAGTTAAATAATGATAAATCGAACCTATAAGTATAAATATTACATTATCAGTTTCCTATTCTCTGTCATGAAAATATGAGAGTATTTTATAATGTCACGCGTCCGGATAAAAATGAAAGAAAATTATTCGTAACAATTTTTAAAGCTAATAAAGCGACGTCATCTTTTTATAAGCGTTCATGCATAACGTCATCCATATAAATGACATTCTGCGACATAAAAAGTTTGATCGACTTAAAATTTAAAACGCTGGACGGCATTATGCAACGAGACCTCCAAGAGTTGCACTGCCGCCGCTGGAACGTTTACGTAATTTTGAACATTTCGCATTAAAAAATATTTCATCTTAAAGTCAAAGTAAGTAAAGGAAGAAAATCTAATTATGTTTTGCTAACATTATAATGTATATTTATTTATGCAGTGAATTTTAAATGCCAAAATTTATGTTGTAACACATGATTTTATCACTATTATTATGTCATGAGTGAGCCTTTGATTAAATAAATAAATAAATAAATAAATAATCCAAGGGCTGATGGATGGATGGATGAAGCCTTTGATTGCTGAATTTAAGATTCCCAAAATTGCCCAGGTGTATACCTACATATATTAACATTCACCGGTGTTTAATTGGTTCAAGTAAATCATAGTTACAATTTTCAGACTTACACCGACGTGATTTATGAACGTACTTGTATATAGTATATTTATTTATATGTAGCTTATATAAAGTATATTTATCTTTGATAAAATATGTCAAAATGTAATCAAATTATTGTCAAAATCGTCAACCGCTGCCGGTTGCATTCGAGTCGGGTCACACTCATTAAAAGGTTTCGCGGGCCGTAAAATATTTTACTTTAAATGCTATACTATTACAGCATGATAGTATTATCTTGGCAGAAACAAAATCAAAAATGCATATACACATTATAATAATAATTATGAACCAGTGCCGTCATACCTAGTATTAAACTCAACTAAGGTCAACTGACTGAATTATTTATGCGGTTAAGGAAGCGTTCAACAATCTGTTTGTATAATTAAATGATTTATTATTTACTTACATTTTCGTTATTTTATTAGACAACGTAAATCCTTATGGAATAAACGGTTCCTCATAAATGTAATACAAACACGCAAGGACCAAAATACAGTGACTAATAAAATGAAATCAATTAATATGTCCAGGCTAGTCATGGGATTTAAAAACAGAACATTGCACCGGATTTTACGTTTTAATGCATGTAACTATAGTCCACTCAAGTTAGACATGCAAGGTTATATACATTCCGGGACGGCTGAAAATTTGTACGAATGTGCGGAACACCATTAATTTAAAATTAAACGTGAAAAGTCCCCATCTATCCGCCATTTGCAAAAAAATATTCAAGGTAAAATTCCGCAAATATACGTTTTTGCGTTTTTCAACCAAACGGTAAGTTTTATCAAAAAAGTTTATAAGCAAAAATTGTATATCATGCAATTATCTATAAAAATTGATCTTTCACTTTTGTCCAAGAATCACCATTATTGAGATATAGCGATTCGCAAAGATAAAAATCATCCCCACGTTACATTAGGGGAGGTACCCTAAATTTTTTTTTAATTTATTCTACAGTTTTGAAGTTTTATTGAATATGTACATACATGCCAAATAACAGTTTTCTAGCACCAAGAGTCTCGTTGCCATGCTGCGGTGAAAGGGAAATGTTCGCAAACTTTGAATTCCTTGTAATTTTCATCCAAATGGTTAGCTTTACCCCTATTTTTTGGGCAAATTTGACCGGGTTACTACATAACGCCTTAATTTTAATTGCAATTTTTTGGAAATAATTAATCGTATGAAATTCAATTGTATGGAACATGACTTGTTTTGATACTTAAAATTTGTTGTATTAGAAAATGTTTGTATTAGAATCAAAAACAGAAACTATCTCAAATTCGCTCAATTAAATCTATATATCTACTATAAAAATACAAGCAAACACAAACAAACTATCGGCTTTACAATAGGGTGAAATATTTACAAAAACAGTCTATAAAACTTTTTCTTTATGATCTTGTACATAATTCTCTACATTCCGAGTTCCTCCTTCCACGAAGACAGGGAATAAATCTTGCGTCAAACACATACGCCAGAGGGGAGTGGGTGCAAATCTGTCATTAGGGGGACCTGGGACAAAAGTCCTTGTACTTCGGGATCATTCATTCATTCGCCCGAGATTGTATTGAATCACGTCAGGGCTTATAGGCTGAACAATTAGTGCCACCTATTCATTTTCTTTATTCCTGTTGGCTTTTATTGAGTCAACATGATGGCAGCGAAGTTCGTAGACACAACGAAATCTATTGATTCCGTCTAGAGTCTAGACTGTTAATATTTCAAATTAAAATGTTTATACTCTTAATATTTCTACAGTTTTTTTTTAACTATATACCTTTAAATTTGATTGTAAACAGGAGGACCAATTAATTATTTTATGTAAACCAATCCCAATAATGTCGTTACTTGTTAAAGTCATTAATTTCGTAAAATTATGAAAAATATGTAACAGTGAAGGAATATAAATTTCTTCTCGTATGATCCCTATTATTAAATTTCTAAGGAGATTATGATCCCGTAATCTTGAAATATGCCTTCTATATCACTCAGCTAGCTCGTTTCACAAGAATACTTAAAATTTATTGACTATGGTCTTCCCTTGCTATAAAAGTGTAAAACTTTTGCACGGAACGCACAATTTACTACAATTCTGGCGGGAACTAGTTTTAATACCACTAACACGCGCACATGCACGTAATAATATCGTGTAAGTAATTATTTTGAGCAAAGTTTAATTCTGCAATGCGCCACTGCCGAAACTTTATAACAAAACTAAAAACATTATACAAATCCGATAACTATGTCCTTGTTTATGTTATGCGCGCCTGCTCAGTTTTAACGTTCTCAGATTTACGATGTTCTTCGATGTCACTTTCTACATGTCTAATTTCATATTCTATTTGCCATTTCGCTGAGTAAAGGATATAATTAACTAATTTCTAACTTATTTCCGAGAAACAGTACATTTTCGCAAGTGACACGTGAGTACATACCTTTTGTATAATTAAACTGCGGGCAAACCAAGTTTAAGTTTAATCCTATAGCCTCTTGACACCACACTCCCACTCGGAGGGGAGCTATTTTGTTCGTCAACACTATCGACCGATGTGGAGACGAAAACGCGCAACCCACGCTACAAGTGTCATACGAATTTCTACCATTACACGTATGTAGCACGACTCATTTTGTATTTTCCTTTCATGGGAATGTCGTTTTCTTTTAGTAGGGATCCCGAAAAAATACGGCTACAAGTCGTATAGAGTTCAGTCAGACGGTAATCATTCATAGGGATTGCATGTTTTGTAGGCAGACTCCGTCATACATGACACTTGTTTCTGTACTCGTATTTATTTACTCTAGCGAATGCCGCGCCATACATTTTCTAGTACATTCCTGTAAGTGAGTGGGCTCATAAGCCTTTGGGACGTCAAGAAGTCGTTTAGTGATAGTATAACATACTTCTTAAGTGATATATGTGTAACTGTGGTAAGTGATATGTTACAGCAGCGGGGTAAGTAACATTAAAATACGTTTGGTGTGTTTTAAACTGGAATGTTGAATGTTTATTTTAAAACAAAATGAATTTTGGTTGCTTACTTTCCGGCGGTAGAGGTGATTTTATTCTTACGTAAGGACGTCCATGTGGACTACAGTTACTAAGTAGTGCGTTAACTTCATTCTCAGTTATATAGACATGTGGCAGCGTGTCCAGCCAAGTTCAAAGCAAAAGAACTGGTGACGCAGCGCCATGTGTAATATTATACGAACTATTTCGAGCTACTTTTGACCCCTTCACAACTCGAAACCTATTAACCTCCATACATGAAATTTAGTACATTTATTTAAGCCTTTTACTTTATCTAGAATATAAAAAATCATTAATTTAGCTCAGACAGTTAGTGATGTACAATAATTACAGTTGGAAAAAAGATAATTGAAAATGAAAAATGCCTTTAATCCTTTATGAATATTTTATGTTTAATTCAGGTTTGAATGTGAAACAAAGCATGAATAAATATAATTATAATATACATGGATGTAACATACATCTCATCAAAAACATAAATGTGAAATAAGAGCCTAGTGCAAAAAAAAGAATTGAGATCTAAATGGGTTGAGTCACATGTTCTTGTCACAATTTTTGGATTTTCTATACAGAACTTGGCATCCATTTAAATCTCAATTCTTTTGTTTTGAACTTGGCTCTCATTTATTACATTTATTCATACTATATTTCACATTCAAACCTGAGTTAAAGATAAAATATTCACAACGGATTAAAGGCATTTTTTCATTTTCAATTGTCTTTTTTCCAACTGATAACTTCACTGATATTGAAATTGAAACAATGAAACAATTTCATGATAAGGAATGAATTATTCGACTTCCGGTCTCAACCCATTAATCATTAAGATCACGCCATTTTCTTTTTCTGCAACTATAAATTGCCAGTAGCTATTTTTTAACGTGAACTTATTATTCTTGTAACAAATCACAAAAGGACAGAGTATTAAATTGTCGTTACGTCTAAACTGAATAATTATTCCTTAAGAGTATATTATGTGTGTTGCAAAGTTTTTGGTACTTGTTTCTTAATGGTACTTAAAGAGGTTATTACGGGTATGTCGAAGGCCATGTATCCGATTGTCCAGACCCTCCGCTACGAATGCGACCCTACGACGGCTTAAACATTTAGGTCATTTTTACGCGTTCTCGACATTTGCTTAATATATTATGAAAATTTGAAAGAACGAACCATGTTGATGGTACTCAAAACAAAATAATTGCTACGGCCGCGCGGTCTCGGTTTCGGCCTCCGCATTCATTATTCACTTTTTATTTTGCCCTCCCCTCGGCTTATAATTTTACTCGAAACATAAAATCAAGTTTTATTTGATTATAAGTGACCAAATATAAAATGGAATAGAAACAACTCATGTTCTTTACATTTTACACGAGGATGATGAGGAAATCTCTCGCTATTGAGAAAGCCATCTTTCTGTACGATCAAAAAGTTTTGTTCTGGATCGGTAAAACCGTATTTTGAGTCTTATTTTAGTGGCGATAACTTGTAAAATCATGTAACGAAATTTTTACATTAGTCTGCTCTTCCAAAACAAAGCCGTCACAGCCAATCTTAACAATAGGCTGGCGCGGTACAAGCACAGTTTTTGCATTTAGAAGAAGGGTGAATAAGCGACAAGGCGACTCATAACGTCTCGCTTCTATCCACTCGCTAGGCGCGACAGTATAATAGAAAATAAGTAGGCATGTGCCTACTCCATAAATGCTAAGCTCTTGCGTCTATGGAACCGTTTCGATGTGTTTCGAATAGCTTTCGATGACAAGTGCACTGAGCCATTTCGCTTTTTAGATGGCTAAATGTACCTTTTGTTTTTTGAACACTGTAGGCGCTTTTAAGTAGCAAGCTCACATCTGGGCATTTTTATTTGCTAAGTGATTACTTCACAGCAGCTGGTACTGTTTTTGCTCTAAATTTACATTTTTATCGATTTTGAAACGTTTATAAAAGGCCTGGCAATTTTAGATTTACTTTTCTTTTTATACACCTAGTCTGGCCATAAATGCTGTTACAAACACTTCATTGAATATTTTTTTAAATTAATATATTTGTAAATTAGTTATGTAAAAACAAATATAGTTAAATGTTAATTCAAGTTATATTTAGATAGACAGATACGCACAAATGCCCACGCTGGATTATTGACATGGACATAATATTTTATCACTTTGTTTTTTGTAACTTTCTTCAATGCAAAAAAAATCATTTGAAAAAAGGATTTGGTGGTATTTTTTTCTCGCGTACCTCCTTAACAAACCCGGTCATCTCTCGAGCCTTAATTTTTTTAGAGATTCATTACGGAAATGCCCTGTTTGTCGTCGATAAGCTCAAGGTCCAAGGTTTTTATTTAATATTCATTTGTTGGAAGTTTTGCTTATCCCTGAAGACATAAAATTATTTGCTTCCGGACGGGATTTCGTTGGATTCGCACCCGTACTGCTTGGATCGACGGCGTTCTAACCGTACGAGGTAGGCCGCTTCTTTTACGGTCTTCGAAGCGCGAAACATCAGGGAATCACTTGATAGTACGATAAAAAAAACTGACTTCAAGTGAAGTACATCCTTTCCTATAACAATAAAAAAGAATCATCGAAATCGGCTGGCATGATATTGAGTTACTCGTCCATTTGTCGCACACATACTTAATGAAAATTTAAGACATATTATTTTCTCATGGATGCCATTATCAGATCTCGATAAAATTTAAGTTGACCACAAGACAAGAACCAGATTTCGATTAAAAAAAGAATAATCAAAATCGGTTCACCCAGTCGAAAGTTCTGAGGTAACAAATATAAAAAATACAGAGAAATTGCGAACCTCCTACTTTTTTTGAAGTCGGTTAAAAATCCATGAGATTTACAGCAGCTTAAAATCTTAATAGGTGCATAGTTGTATCGGTGCAACTTAATAACCCGTTTTTGTCTTATTTTAACGTCCACTCCTTTTTATTAAATGGCAAAATATGAATTTATTCTTTTATTTTAAGATAGTGCGAAAGTTCTTCATTTACGATCAATCGAAACATTTCCCGCTAGTATTTGATACTTAAAAAACAAAAGAACGTAACAGTATTTCTGGCAAATCTATGTAAAAGCGACTTCTATCATATTCGCTCAGACGTAATTAAGTTAAAATTTTACAGTTCTATACAACATGAGTTTGAATAGTTAATTAGGTATCTACGCAATAGTATTAGAACTTTTTCAAAGACTAATAACTCAGTGATATATTCTCCGTTAAAGATATTCATAAGACTATTATAACGTAAAAGCGTAAATACATCCATTTATACGTTTGTACGAAACGTCTTTAAATTTTTCATGGGCTTATCAACGCATCGATCACGGCTTATTTATTCTACTCACGGTGTAATTCGAAGAAGTATGTTTATTTACATGCATACGCTTTTTCCTTACATGATTGTGCTCGTTTTATCGGATTGAATAAAGAGTGATACAGTAATTCCAATTTGTTTGTTCATTTACGTTTCGTTAACAGCTTTATCTCTTTGAGAGTAAGAGCATTATCTGTTTTAGAGTATTTTATCTGTTTTATAATGATAAGATTAGAAAATAAGCTTAATTTGAATACAACCAATACAACGCATCAGCAATTTATTGTAGAAGACTCTTTTCTCATATAGGATATAAGAGCATATCTCACATTGGTGGAGTGTGGATATTCAGAAAACATAATGCTCAACTCAAGTGTAGAAGGTAAAATGGTATTATACATTAAATTATAATCTATTTTTAATAAACGTTGATTGTCAGATTGAAACCGAAAGAAGTTACTGATATGAAATATTATACATATATGAGTTAATAATTATGAAACTTCCTTCAATGCATGTCTATATCTACACATGTTACTTAAAGCCATTTCATTAATTCAGATGTTTGCAATACGCAACAAAACAAATAATGGCCGCATGCTGCAACAGATTCCATTTATGCCAGCGGTTTGAGTTATTGAAACGCATATCTGTCTCAATAATTTAAATCATATCGGTTCCTGAATAACAATGCTAGGTGGAGCCAAGTCTAGTTATTCTCAGAAATAACAAGAGTACAAAGCGATAGACAGTGGGTATCAAAACGAGATAGAGATTAATACGGTACAAGTGTTGGTGAAGCCGAGAAGCAAGAGCGTTCCTTTAATGTCTGTCATTTAGAACGTACGCGGTTAGTGTCTTGCGTCGTCTGACGTCACACGCCGCAACCAACGAGGTACTTATTTTACGTCGGGTCGCGGATCGCAGACTAAACAGACTGGCAACCTAAACCCAGGAATCACCATCTGCCATCCGTACGGTCTTTGTATTGTAACAAATGGCATAGATCTGTTGGCAGCCACCCCGTGCGAGACCTAATGAGCTGTGAAGTAGATAAGGTGTGCGACACGAAAAGACGGGATCATCCCCCTATCTATGCGGAATGCTCGCAGTGCCAGTGGAGAATGGTACAGATAAAGCGATTCATGGAGCTCTAGGAGTAAATAGTTATAAGGACTTTCTTACGAGTGAATCATGATGACTCATTGTGATGGAATAAAATGAGAAGTGCTAATTTCAGAATTTATTCAGAATGTATCCAGTCAAATTAGGAAGATACCAAAATCATGAATGTGGTTAGAATAAACGACGAAGACAAAAGCCGAACGAGCAGTGTAGAGACTGGGGAGACATTAAATGCAACGTCAGCGTTCGGTCGAGAGTGACCTTTGTACCGATAAATGTGGGACGATTTCGAAATTGTCGGAATAATTCCCTGAATGTAAAAATTGATTACTATTGCCTCGCTTGTATATACCTACCGCTATAAGTGATACGAATATATTCACTCTTTCATGTCGCAGGAACTCATAAAAGTAAATGGTTTTACTGAAATTCGCAGGCTATATTGTTTTAACGTCACTGAGACACAGGCTACAACGAATTTAAAACAGTGAAAAATGTTGACATGGATACGACTGTGTTTCGAATATAATTCTTTTACCTGAATATCGTTGAATGTAAGTTTTATGTATTTGTTTAGTAATACGAAAAAAGAAATAAATCAAATATTCATGCAGAATTCTGTGAAAACATTGCACGATTTGAAATGACGGTAGGCAAATATTTATTGCACTTTTTGGCTCTTACCTCATGGGACTAAATACAAATTGCAGTGGCATTTTTAGTAACAAAAACTATACACAATGCCTATTGGGAACTGGAAACAGAAATTGCTGCTGGTATTACAATGTTAGGTACACGAAATTTTGATTAGAATACCCGGTTACATTTTGGTTCAGTTAGGAAAGTTGACGACCTGTACGACGTAATGGTTACAATGCCGGACCGTCGTACCAAGGGTCTTGGGTTTGATTCCCAATGAGGCGGAAATTTGAATTACGAGTTTGAATTTCTGTTCTCAATACAGTTTCAGAATCCAGCGTCCTACGTCCAGAGTCCTGGAGCTATGAGTGTGTACTGTGTAGCCTTAAAAATATAAATTTTGCACCCATTTGCAAATTCAAAAATATTATGTGGTGCTTATGAGTATAATACGAAGTCAAAATTATTTATTTAGTGACTCAAAAAATGCAAACACTAATTAACTTGTCAACACTGTTTCTAACCGGTAAATTATAATTATAACACAATATGTCACGTAACTTAATTGCTTTATGTATAGAAGTTGTAAAATTATCGTGTTTTTTTTCATTGTTAACAACATAAATTTATTCATGGGTGCTCATATTTATTTATACCACGATACCTAAGTCTCATATGATATGTTTGAAAAACTCAACCACTAAATTATTTTGTAGATTAAGAATACACGTGTTTGCAATTTTAATGCAAATAATTTAAAGGCACAAGCGTGCGTGTTCCTCAAACTTGTAAATATTCTTATCGCTGCGGGCAGCCGCGTGAAAAAGTGTGAAATGACATAAGTTTATGTTGAAAAATACTGTTTTATTGCAATTGATGTTGTGAAGTGTACATAATGACTCAAACTCACGACCACTTGCAGAGCGGTAACTACAGTCCACACATAATTGATGTGTGTAGCTTTTTGTTGCATTGCCGTGTAGCAGGTTTGTAGCGCGTGGGTTAGACTAAACGTAACGGCTGCGGCGAGTTACCGGTGTCCAACGGGCGGGTAATAACGTTTGCAACTGCTGAAGTTTCTGTTTACAGCGACACATTAAAATTTTTCATCATCAAGTCCATTTTAGCGAGGCCTTTTACGGAAAATTATTTTTGTGTTGTATTAAACATTGTGCTTAATTTTTAGCAGATGAAAACCGGTCTGTTTGAAAGTATGGTAAACGTATGGCTTACTTATACTTTTGCATATATTGGACTGACTTAAAGTTTTTAATAATAGAATAATTTATACATTTATTAATTAGTAGCTTTTGCCCGCGGCTTCGCCGTAACTTTTCCGGTATAGGTAAAAAGTAGCCTATTTGTTAATCCAGGGTATAGGCTATCTCCATTCCAAACAGCCAAATCAGCAAAGTAGTTGTGGCATGGTTGAGGACCAAACATTCAAACATCTTCACAAACTTTTACATTTATAATATTAATAGGATTGGCTAAACCGTACCCACTTCGCTGAGCATCGAACATGTTACATTACATGTTACATTATTGGTGAAAAAATTTTTGAAATTAGTTCAGTAGTTTTTGAGTTTATACGTTACAAACATACAAAAATACAAATAGAATAGAATAGAATACTCTTTATTGTACACACCAAATAGTAGTAATCTACATTAGAACATAATATAAATAGCATGTAGTACAAAAGGCGGTCTTATCGCTATAGAGCGATCTCTTCCAGACAACCTTTGGGCAGAGGACAAAGACATAAGTGTGAAAAGGGTAGGGTGCACATATAATATAATAAATAAGATAAACTACTTAAATAAGAATTACATAAAAACAAATCTTTCATCTTTATAATATTCGTGTAGACTATAACGCTGAATACTATCCTGGTTGCTAAATCGGTATACTTAAAACTAATGTCCATCGCTAACAATAGTTTAACATTAACGGTTTAATTGTTCAAAAAGTAAAAGCTCACTCATATTCAATATCTATTAAAAATAGACAGATTTAAGATCACCAACAAACACAAAAAAATGTTGTATACTACTTTACATTACTTTGAAATTCATTAAAATCAAGTACTATAAAGTACCCGCCAACAACTCCCGGCAACTATTAATCCGTTCAATCACATCTAGCATTCCAATTTAGAGCGACGCAAAAATTGGATATGCGGTGAATTATTATTTTCCCATAGGACTGAAACTGCGTTGTCCACATTTAAGGTAATTGCCACCAGTTCTAGCTGACGTAGCCATCAGTAAACCTGACAGTCGGACCCGAGGGAATCCCTATTACAATCCCATTAATGAATGCCTTTTATTTAATTTTATGTTTAACATCCTTGAAATATTTCTTGCTTGGTCATAATATTTGAGATTCAATATGCTCGCAATATTGTCATTGCATTTTATAAAATTTTGTACAATTGAAAGCTTTTGTTAATCACCAATTAATTGCATAATTAAATTTGATTTCGTAGAGGCTTTAATTAAGGATTATCAGGATTATATGATTTTATTTAATTTTGCTTTGTATGAAAGTGAGAGACAATATGGCTTGTTTTAAATTCTGATAAAGTGGAGTGGAATTATGTCCGAATTCGAAATTTAACTATTGAAGAGATCTGGATTTGGTAAAGAGATTTTTTTCAAAGTTTTTTTTTTCAAGTTTTCTCACTTAATAACTATTTCATTGGTTACAAACACTGACTACTGCTGCCATTGGGTAGTTATACTAGATTCAAATAATAATATTATGTCATATTCCGCAACGTTCTATATTTTAAAGAATATTATGTCACCATAAAACACGATCCATTACTTCATGAGAGAAATGATAAATTAAACGATGAAAAACGCGTCGAATCGAATCGAATACAACGTGACGGGGAAATTGGGGAATGTTGTTACTCTCGGGTTTTACAGGACAGACTGGGAGCCCGCTACTTGGACACGTACCGACCCCGCCCTCCCCTACGGCACTTATTTATCATTTACGTACATTTTGAGTGTGATTTCGTTTGGGATCGTCGAAATGGACACTCCTTCTCCTATATTAGTTACATTAGGCTTTACAAATCTTGTTTTATTCAATCTTCACAAAGCTATTATCTTTTACCACTCATAATAATTTTCCTTCAGAAATGTAATACCATTTTTCGGGTGTTTCTGCTGAGTGAAAGAAGTGTGTAATTTCTCTCAACCGTTGTATGGATTAATTTATTCGCGATCTTAATGGGCGCTATAAACGTCACTGAGTAAAATTGTACCGTTCTTTGCCTTTATTTTTACTTGGAAATTAATATTTACTAGAAAACAATGATAGAAATTAATTATTTGCACATTTGAGAAGCCCTGATTCTGGGTCACTAAATTTTATCTTAAATGTAATTAACAATTCTAAATCACTCTTCAGAGGTATCTTAAATAAATACAATCTTAGGTACAAACAAATATTATTATTTTAAATCTTATACACAACTGCAAACTGGAAATTATAGGATCCAGTGAACAGAAAGGAGCAAAAAATAATTGTAAAGACTTTTAAGTAATTAAACTTAATGTTAAGTACAAAATACTAGTAAGTAAAATCACTCAATCTTAACATTATAACAGTTTTTAGGGTTCTGAAGTTAAATCGGAACCCTTATAATATAGTTTCGTCATGTCCGTCCGTCTTTCCATCCGTCTGTCCGTCCGTCTGTCCGTCCGTCTGTGCTAGAAAGCTTAAATTTGGCTAGGAAGTACATAGTTATTGAAACTCTAGAATCGTGGAATAAAATAATGAAAAACATTTTTTTCAGGGTACTTCCCCTACAGGTAACGTAAGGATGATTTTTTTCAGTGTGACTCCACATCGTTGAAAAGGTCTTCCAAAAAAACTATAGGTGTTTTTAAGACTAATTTGCTAAATTGTGCTAATTTTGGTTAGAGTCAAGTGTCCCCCACCTGCCGGCTACACAATTCTAAAAAAGCTAACTATAGCATAAGTAGTTAGTGAGTTCCTAATAGTCGATAAACTTTTTACTACGGAATCCTACATTACGCGTGGCTTGACACGCACTTGCCCGTTTTTTATTTATTCTAATAATAAACATTATACAACGCTGTATTATACCAGTGAGTAATTTCTTCAAACGCTTGCCAGTTTTGTTTATTTCAGTATCAATGTAAACTGGCTCCAGCCATCGTTTTATGGAGATAAAACTTCTCCCCCATTATCCCGAGTCTCGTCAGAATACAACATAATTACAGCACAACAGTCATTTTCCTTCGTTACCGATAGAGAATTCTGAAAAAATCTCGACGGCCATTGTTATCCTGTCGTATGTTTTTTGCATCGTTATTACCCCGCATAAATATTCAGGAAGAAACCGGCTCAGTCTTTGAGATGGATCCTAGCGGCGATATTGACATTATAATGAAATCCTCTTTAAATGGCTATAATGTTTTGATTGTTAAAATATGCATTAGAGAAATAAACCTTTCATCGTAAGATTTGAGTTAGATCCTTTTGTCAATTTAATGTAAAATACCATGGCAAATTGAGATAAAAATTCTGATTTAATAAACTTTGTATTAAAAACACAATACAAACATTATAGATGTATGATAATGTAGTTAGGCCTACAGTAAAATTATAGTTAGAAACTACTACAACTACAGTAACTTCTAATTGAACAAGAATTACCAATCAAAAACAATATTAATATTCAATTACTAGCTATTGCCTACGGTTTTTCTCATGGTAGGGTGGTTTCGCAACGAAATTTTTATTTAATTAATTTAGATTTATAAAACCACATTAGATATTAGATGAAGCCAGTGGCTTTGCGCGCGTAGATATCAATTTTTTACAAATCCTGCGGGAACGATGAACTTTTCCGGGATAAAAAGTAGCCTATGTGTTAATCCAGGGTATACGCTATCTCTATTCCAAATTTCAGCCAAAACGGTTAAGAATTTGTGGCTTGATTGAGAAACAAACATCCAAACATCTTCACAAACTTTCACATTTGTAATATTAATAGGAATTAATAGGATAATTCACTCGTATGTAAGAACTATAACACCAGTCTATTTCTTATTATGAAAATAATAAAGCCAGTATTGATAAAATACGAGTATAAGTCCCAAATAAGCTACATACATAATACATTGAAATCCAATAACTAGGCGAGATAAAAGATATTGAGTAAAACCTTTTATACATAAAGAATAATAGGTGAACGAGACGTGCTAGTAAACAGGTATTTATTTCGAAAACAATCCGACAAGTCTGGCGTCAGTCGTATTAGCCATTATGTAGGTTTATACGTTCTTCAGAAATATTCTCTATCCCTCGCTAACCTCTGAGGGAGGATTGCATAATGTATTAACAGTAATTATTCTTACATTTCGGCCGCCTGGTGTGCCTTTGCTCGTTTCTAATTGTTTTCGCCTTACCAGCTGGATAGCAAATCTTTGCTTAAACCGTAGAGTAGAGATTATGGATAAATTTCCTTTTATACTTAAATTCCGATAAGTTAGTTCTCTTTATTTTATTACTCGACTGCGCCAGAAGGAGGGTTATGTTTTTCGAGTGTATGTATGTAACACTTGGTATATATCAAAATTAAAAGATCGTTAAAATGAACGATTTTTGGCGCAATATTGAATCTACACAATTTTTTTTTCTCAGAACTTATAGAGAATTGGTATTTTCTTGAGAATGGTTGAATAGGTATTCAAATGATTTTTAGATTCTTTTCACCATTATTCATTTTAAGTAACAGTTTAGGATATACAATGATATAAAGTTGTTTAAACAACCATTCTCGCTAAATTATAAACTCCTAATGAAATGACAATATTGCGAATTTTTTCGTCTAATAAAGTAATCAATGAATCCTCACTACAATATATAATATATTGTGTATAATATATAGTATAGTGTAAAATAAAAAAATACAAAATATCCAACAAGGTAAAAAAACTAAAAAAAAAATAAGCCCAGTAGTTTAGAATGTTGTTAAAAGTAATACTGAACAACTACACCATAGAATGATTAACAGTTGGGACCCAATCTTCAACAAATCAAATCTTGTTTATTTTTTCCCAACCAGCCCTGTAAAATTTAAATGGGTCCTGAATTCCTTCTATGGTTTATTTGTACAGTATTACTTCTAGCAACATTCTAAACTACTGGGCTTATTTTTTCTTTTTAGTTTTTTACGCAGCCGGTTTTTTCATTATTTTTTTTATTAAAAGATAGGATACTCTGATAAGATTAATACACTAGTAAAGTTTATGTTTAAAATTTTTATTTAATAATATCACCACAATTCTATCACAGATTTCGTACAGACAATATGTATAGAACAATATTTGGAGTAATAAGCAAACCATTAATTGCGGGATTTTCTTTTTCTTTTTGCAGCATTACATTAATTAGTCAATGAAAATGAATGTGCGAGGTAATTAATGACTATTATTTTTCCTTACAGATGGTTACCAGGACAAAGAAAATTTTCGTCGGCGGGCTATCAGCACCCACAACGCTGGAAGATGTCAAGAATTACTTCGAACAGTTTGGACCGGTAAGTACAAAATTAAAGTAGACTTAATAAAAATGAATGATTCCGTTACAAACCCTTATGTCAACTGTTAACTGTCGTGAAATTTTAGAATGCAGCATTATTTCAAAGCAGGTAACTGCAATAAGATCGTATAAAATTCTGTTATGAAGGAACTTCCTGAGTAATTTGCGCAGTTGCCTTCTGCCGAGTGTAGTGACGTTCTGTTTCAAATTCTTGGAGTTGTACTTCTTTAGATGAGCTGTAAAAAATATGAGAGCTTTTTTACGATGACTGCGCACAGTCTCATATCAATTAACGTGATACGTGGTGATACTAAGAGCGAAATGTATTCAAGTTGCCTTTGTTTTTACTGTAAAAAGTCTTAATTTTAATTAGAACATGTATGTAAACTGTATGCAAAGAAAATCGTAGGCAAAAATTTTTCATAACATGATTAGTTGATCTTACTACAAATAATGTAAAATAATGTAAAAAAAATGTGTTTATAATATGATTAAAAAAATAAAGCAAAACCGAATTAAATTATACATTTTAAAAGGTTTTTTTAAAATTTTAAAAGGCACAAATCGTATTTTCCCAAAATAATCTCTGTGTCATACTTTTACGAGCACCAAAATATTAATTTGGACACTGAGAAAAAGAACTCCTATTTCCATAAAATGAAGCTCCTTAGCTACTCCGAATGGACTAAGTAACAATGATAATTATTCTTAAGCAGAAGTAAAAAAGCAGAATTTTTCCATCAGGAAACAATCCTCGAACTTGGATCGATAGTGAATGAGTCGTTTTCGCACCATTCTATCGAGTTGTCTGCTAAAAATTAGTATTGAAAATGGAGTCTTGGATCGAGCAGTTAAAGCCTATAGTCGTTTGGAAGCTAGGCCTGTCTGAGGGACTGCGATAAGTTGGGCCTTTGTCTGGCAGCCGCGAGTCAGAGCAGGTGTCTATCTACAAAACTTTAGTCGTAATTAGCCCTAGCATGGATGCGAACTAAGGAACTTTTCAGAATTTCAGCATTGGCTACAGCAAAGAGTCATTGTGCCAGCTCTCAAAGTAATCGGTCTCAGCCAGCCGGCCGCGACGATCAGAACCTTCATTAACTATTATGAGAGTTTAGAATAAAAGCCCACGAGTTTTTCGGAGTGAATGTGATTGATGCCAAGCGAAGGAAATATCCCGGGAGAGATAAAAGGAATTTAATGAAGAGTCTTTAAGAATAATGATTAAGAGAATGGTTATTCCTTTTGGTCGGCCGCCTAATGATGGGGTCTTCTGGATTACATTTTGTGACTACATCTTACTGTACTGTTATTTATTCTAATTAAATAATGCCGTTCTCAATCTACGAATAACGATAACTTCAATAAATCTCAATATCATTTCATGAAATAGTCTCTTGTTAATTACATTCCCTTTGAATTTTATTGAAAAGATTATGCCACGTACGAGTTACCCACTGACGTTAATTGAATACCAAGATTTCCATGAAACGAACACGTGATCTAACTTATCCTTGTAATTAACTACCTAAATTTGAATCAATCTAAACGTGTAACGGTACATTGACGCCTGAATTATGTATATCATTGCTATGAGAGAAATAAATTAATTATCTTATTGGATCCACAGCGAATTTATAACAGAGAATTTTGTTATGAAATTAACTCAATAACATTCGAACCGTGCACTATGCTCTCGGCTCAGCATCATTATTTTCGTAAGGGTGTCGCATTTTGAGCAAGTTTAATTAACAATCTATTCGCTTTTGTAGGTGCCTTCATTAGTGTATTTGTGGATAAACATTGCGCAACCTCGGCGCAATCCGGCGCGTGTATGCGTGTGTACGCACACGATATGAGTGTGCTATTCGGAGTGAGGATCATACCGGATCGCATTCCAACACCGTAGTGTCACGTGCGACTTTGCTATCACCCAAGTCCTGCCATTACGACTGGCGTACCTTACGCGCAAGAGCGCCGTGCGTGCGCTCCGTGACTTCGATGAGTCGATACCGTTCCGGTTCTCTTCACGTGCGAGCTTTCCGAATGCAAACTGTCTCAGAATATCAAATGAGCCACTTAAATACCGAACACAATGACTACGCCCACCTGAAGCAAAGGCCACGGGGACGCGTGCACGCAACGCCGTCGTAAATGAAAGCCCGTCGGGTCGGACCGAGGGTGGGCGAGGTTCAACCCCGGTAACGATTTCCTTCAGATAATGGAGAATTTTCTGATGAAAGCTGCTCAACAGTGCCCTTTCACGGATTTAGGAAACGTCGGATTTATGGCCCGAACGGCCGGCGCAAATTTTGTTCGTCACGACACAACGGTCTCTATCGCATGAATAAAACGGATCTATACGTGAGTCGTCCCCTGAGCATTCTTTCATAGAATTCTCCCCATTCCAAAGTTTAAAGTGCTGTTGCAGCCGTTGTACTAATGAGTTATAAAGATAACGTGCCCTCAGTAGTTTTAATCTACTCTTTAAAGAGCTGCCGAGCAATAAAATCACCGTAAAAATAAGATTTAGGTCTCGTTCAGGCAGAATTTACGCACCCGTTATAAAGGATAGATGGTTAATAGGAGCCCCATAGGGATTTTTCAAAGTCTTTCCGAGACATTGATTGGCAGTTTCGTTTTAAGAGTATTTAAATAAATTTTAACTCGTAAGTTAAATAAAAATACGAGTAGAGTGCTAAGTAATAAGATGAAACTTTTATTGATATTAAATTAAGGATATAAAAGAAAATCATTATTAGGCCTTATTAAATCAATGAATTGAAAGTTACGTATCCACTACTAAGTTTTGTTGTGAATTTGTAAGGAATTTATATATAATAAAATGGCGAGATAATTTCATAGCGTCAGACGATTAAGCTAAAACAAACACGTTTTATGTGTGAAGCACTCGCGGCAATTTCGAGCGAAAGTTTAAAGGTAGAAAATTAGTTCTGTAGCACGTAGCACCACATATTCGCTTAATTCTTGTCTATCAAATTGTGTACACAATACTATCTTTACACTATGTATCTTTACGGGCTTATTTTGATGTTCATTTGTATTCAAATCGATATTTACAGAATTGACATCCCTTTCTTAGGCATTATTCTAATTTTATATTTCATTTTTGTATTAAATTTTTATCAAATTTCAAGTTATCAAATTGGAAATAATTACTGGAAATATAAGTTTACTTATTGGTGTAAAAAACTGAAATGATATTCGAATGTAATAAGAATTACTTAGTGTAAGGCTATTTTACAATAAGTGATTTGTACATTTATTGCATAAGGACATAAAAATTTATACTTTATAAATATAAAGTAGTTCAAGGATTTATAAAATGGAAATAGAAGAATATGTCAGCGAGCGACCTGTTTGGTTCTATAACGATCGGCCGATGCAGATGCTGTCATATTAAGAGTTATGAAGAAAAACTAAATATTTAGAATAAAAAATATGTCAATCTATTTGAAACAATGCATGTGGGATATTCTATGGGATTCAATTATTGATCATGAAAAAGTAGAGGTTGTTATTGATGTAAACGTTAGGAGAAACTAGAAATATATCATGGTGCAAAGTAAAAGGAATATTATTAAATAACCAATACCGTAGAATTCTGATTCAAATGTATAATATAATTAATGCTACGTTTTATCCAACGGAAACGATGACACTTCACCTAATATTAATATGTAAATCACTGCTGAATTCACGTTGTAGGCCCAAGCGCTCGAAATCGAGATGCCGACTTAAAAATTTATTAGGCCAACGAACGGTGTAATCTCTACCTCCTGCATCGATTAGCAGATTTGCGGATTTCTAATGTCGATTCCAGCCACTACGTAAAAAGTGCTATTTTCTCTTAACTCCTTCCAACATACGACTTTCTGGCTTCCAAACAACACCCCATGCCAATGCCTGTCTTACTCGATTGAAACGCACACTTGGCCCCCAATTTTTCTACGCAGATTACTTATATTTTTTTATTCTCTCATGAAAATGTATGCCCTCTTTATCTGTCTATCTGCCTCGCTAAAACGATCTTATATTTAATGTTAAGCGGGCAACTTTATTCACAAGAATCTTTGCGAGATGTTTAAGCAAAAATATCTCCTTCTTTGCAAATATTATTTTTAGATTTACAAATGAAAATAAAGTAACTGTGTCCCTTTATTTAGCATGGCTTGTTTTATGCTTCTTCTTAATAATCCTATATATTGACCTTCCAGACTTTCGGGAGCAAATTTAAAGTTAAAATCAGGCAAATTCAAAGTCTGTTTTTGAAGTTCTAGCTCCATCGTATTCTGTTCTAATTATTGTAAATTCAGTGTGCTCTCTTGCAATCAGATGCCTTATATTACTGGATCGAGGCTTCACGCCATCTAACGATAAAGTTTCCTAACCAATATAAAGTTAGTGAGCTTCGCTAAGCGTCGCACGCACAGAGGGTGTCTTTGGGAAAGTTCCGTTGCATGCTTGATTCGCTATTGTTTTAGTTGTCGGGATCTCAACTCTAACCATCGTTCCTTCCGATAACTACTCTGGGGACGTGTGCTTCCTTCGATTGCGACTTGTACGATTACTTGATATTATATCTATGTTCTCGGAACTTTCTATAGACTATCAAATGCTCTTAAGTTTCGTATGGTATTTGGAATTGAAATCGATTGGTTGTTGCTTGCATACGCTCCATTTCGTAATTTCCATTATAAACATAACTTAATTTAGATTATCTTAGGTCTTGAGCACTGAGAAATAAAGAACAAAAACTCACACACCGATTACTAAAATATAACGCTTCACAACGCTTCACACTTAAAAAAATCCGTTTATCCTCTATTTTGTGGAATCGTATAAGAATATCGGTTGTTTTACTGAAATTATGAACAAAGAGTTTAATTAAATGATCCGCTAAATTGTTTAAAGCTTATTTGAGCTACTATAATTCGAAAGATGCTACAACCGTTTTTCAAATATTCATACCAGGCCTAGTTTAAACAGCGCAGCTCGATATAGCAGCAGCATTTGCCAATAAATCTTTCAAAACAAACAAGTTTCACAGATTGTTGTTTCCAGCCGGAGAACTGTATAAAAGGCAAACAATCCAGTAAGGATAGATAGTGCTCCTAAACGTTTGCATCGCTAACTAAACATCGTTTACTGTCAGCAACCCTTGAACTGTAACTGAGGCGGGTCCGGAATTCGGCTTTACTATACTATACGTACATACGATATCATCGCAGGCCGTATATCAATCAGTTGTTACTACGCTGCACGATTGTCGTTTATCTTCGGGGCCGGTCGGAGCTGTCTGTCCAGATTCGTGCATTGTTCCGACATTAGCCGGGGTTGCCGAAACGGTGGATATCTGAAATGCCAGCGCGGTAGCTTCGTTGGCGTTGCAACTGCGCACCGAGCGCCCGATAGCGTTTCCAATTTCCTGACTTAAATTGCTCTAATTTGGTTATACGCTGACGGGTGATCGAAGACTAGTGAAGCCTTCCCATCGGTGACACATTGCGGCTTGTAATTTTTGCTTCATTTTGACTCAGATTCATGTTGCATCTTTTATTTTTTAGCTCACTTGAAATAAAAAATTGTAAACTTTGACCGCTGTAGCTTTGTGAAATGCGAAGTTAATCTTCAAAGCCCGTTCTTTATAATTTTCGCTAAAATTTTGTAGAATACAAATCCTTTAATGCCGAGTATAATGTGAATCTCATATTTAATTTAGCTGCTTTTGCGTTAATAACGGGATTAGAATGTTAAATAGTTACGACTCCTCATGTTGATAATAAATAAACATGGAAGTTTCTTTAATTTTTAAAGTTAATTAATTTTTGTTTATGCAGACTTTCTAAGCACACTTTTGTTTTATTTTATTTTAAATATTGGCTTAAATCTTCACATATAAAAGAATAATACAGCACCAAATGTCGTTACAATTTGCTCTAACAACGGGCCCTTGTGCTTGCATTTGTTCATAAATTCCAGGAGTTTCCTTTGCCTTGGCGAAAGTTTTGTAGACTTTAGGAATAAATTTTTGATCCTTGATTTAGTTTCTGCAGAGCTATGGCAAAATTATGTATGTACTTGTTACATGATTTTTACTTGAAGGAGCATAAGTAAGTTTTCTTATGACCCTCTATTGTGTGTAGTTAAAAACATATACATTACATCTACAAATATGAGAAACATACAATAGGTGTAAAGTCCAAATAAATAAAATAAACTCGGAATTTTCACATTTTTTTTTTCTATGAAAACCTTACTGTCTACAATATTTTAAATACTACTGAACAGCAATTCTAAATTGTAAAGTCAAATGGCGATGTTGATATCCTAGATCAACTTTTTTATATTCCCATTGGACGGGAACGAGCTTTACTAGAGTGGCAATATATTAGCTTAATGGCAAACTAATTACTCCTGGAATAGCTCTCCAGGACCACGTACTGACAGTCCTTACAGACATTTTATGTAATTTAACTCGGTTTCCTAGATTTTGTTAATGAAACATTAGAATCGTAGGTATGGTAATGCTTTTAGAATTAATTAAAATGGTTAAACTAATTATTTAGCTATGAAAAATGATATTGAATTACACAATATTAATACATAATGTAACATATCAAAAAATCCAAATATAAAAAAATCCACCTGGAAACACACTACTTCGATAACGATAAAACGTGCTTTAAAAATTACATTTATGGGCTGCAGTCAAAAGCGCATTGCAAGTAAACACGAGAGCAATATAAATGTAGAAACAATATTGCAAAATATGCTCCGCCGTAGTACTGCAGACAATCATATGGACACAGAATCAAATGCGCTCGGAAAACAAAGTATCCTACAGTAAGCACAGGACGGTCTAGTTTTGTTTGTTAATAAAACGAAGTAAAGATCGAAATGCCGTAGAACAATTATGTAATAGTTTCACTCGGAGAAGGAGGGATAAACGTACCCTCGGGTGAACGATTTGTATTAGCCGTCTAGAATGGTACGTGTAATTGTCGACGCTCAAGGCTACGTAGCCGCGTCGTACACTCAAACACGTAAGAGGGCGAAATCCGAAAAAAGTAATGAGAACCTTGAATCGATAGCCGAACTCCACTTTGTTCTGTGTGCTCTGTCCCAATTCTTGTCATTCGGTTTTTCCGAATGATAACGGTTTTGTAGTTTCCCAAATGCTGCGAATATTCACTTTTAATTTTCCGATTGGCAGTGTAATGGACGAATCGAATTCTGTTTATATATTGCCAATAAACTGAAAGTGTAGTGTCAGAGAATTACGAGTGTTGAAAAGTTATTGCGCGAATAAGAACAAGTTTAAAAAATAATTCATTGTATTGGTGTCTTTAGCACAATTATGTAGAAATTATTGATTTTTTTTTAATCATGTAGGCGAACTTATAAAGATTAGATTCTTAGTTTACACTAGTAGCCCGCCCTCACATCGCTTCGGATACTCCGTAGCTCTGAAGCAACTTAGCAACTTCTTTTTCCCATAATATAACCTATAGAAAATGGCTATCACACACAAAAATATTTTTTTTAAATTAGACTGCCAGGCCCAGAGATTAGCGCGTTCAAACAAATAATTTCTGCAGAATAATTATATTAGTATAGATTGATAAAAAAAGTTATTCTTTTGTGATTTAGATTTAAAAAAATTGTACTCTCAGATGCGTTATCCAGCATAGCACGACGGACTTAAGGTGTGTTTTGTGTTACAATAGAATAAAGATTTGTAGATATAAAAAACGATAAACATCATTGAAAAAAATTTTCATAATCTGACCAAAAATAAAGAAGCGTTTTTAGTACCGAGTTTCAAAAAACACGTCTACCGAGCGCGAAATCGCTTGTGACGTCAGTCCATAAAATATATCACATAAATCTCCTGAATAGTATGATAATACCTATGCAAGTTTCAGCGAAGCAAGGGTAGTTAGTATTCTAGCAGGACAAAAATATAAGCTTTAGGTACAATAGACAGATTTTTTTAATTAAATGTATTTTTGCTATTAATAATTTGGATATGGGATAATTAAAAAACGATCGCCAATTTATCCGGGTTAAAGTTTGCATAGTCAATCTTCATTATTATTTTGAACCTATACAGTTATTTTTACTTTTATAAAAATATTTCATGATATCAACGACGTCAAATTTAAAAGTGAGAAATAAACAACTAATCACCAAAAAAATACGTAAATCTATCTAATCTAATATCTTTAAACGAGCAATTCTTGTATATAATTCTTGTATGTATTTCTGAATCTCGGAAACGGCTCCAACGATTTTCATGAAATTTAGTATGCAGGGAGTTTCGGGGGCAATAAATCGATCTAGCTAGGATTCATTTTTAAAAAATGTCGTTTTATCCGTGTTTTCAGGCAATGAAAAACGGCTACAATAGACTCTTCCTGACATCTATTGGCGAGTAGCTACACTAAAGCTAAAGCAGATGGCGTTATTAAGCAATACTAAACCGAGCAAAGCTCGGTCATCCGGATATTTATACTTAAAACATCCACTACAACGAGCTCGCGTAAGCTAAGTCGAAGTACGCCCGGCGCGGGGCTCCCGGCCGAGGCGCAAATTGACGTCATCATAGAGAATCTAGAAAGCGCGCGCGTTTAAATAGTGCCTACCTTAAATATTTAATAACTCAGTCATTTCTGATGGATTTAAAAAAAAAATTAAAGTGTTATATTTGGGAAAACAAATCGTAAGCTCTTAGCAACATAAAAACTAGTTGTTCAGTTTCCTAAATGGTCCTCATTAAACCTGAGGAACTGAATTTCCATGGTAACGAATACTGATATCTAATTAAACAACTAGCTAAAAATCGGACAGCAGTTTTTTTTCAAATTATGGCCAAATATAAAAATAACAATATTACTGTTAGCAAAAATATCGTTATTTTTGATAATATATTCTAATAAGTAAATCATTCATAATTGTGTTTTATCAAAATAACATGTAAATTGAAAGAATTAAATTAACAAATTCATAATATCAATATCAACTTAAACATATTATCAGTTACATCAGATTTGCCAACATTGAAAACCCTTTTTGTTTTACCAGAAAACACAACGATAAAATTACCTTAATTGGTATTTTAAAGCAATTCGTTCACGCATCAAGAAGCTTATCCTTTTACAATGCTGAAATCGATGGGACGGTATAAGCCGATTTATAAAAAGCAAAATGTAATGCATCAGCATACAATTTTAGTGTATTGCAATCCAAATTTCAAAGTTTTGACATATTTGTAGGTAATCTTTTAGAACTAACCCTTTTAGGACTTTTATTAAGTACACATAATAAACGTATTGTCAAAATGCACATATTCCACAAAAGGATTGTATTGAAATAAGAAATTAATGTAAACTCTTAGAATGTTATCAGCTCAAAAGAGAACATATACGGCGTCTTATTCAAAGCTTTCTTTGAGCTCGAAAAATGTTCTAGCATGTGTGAATACTTTCTCTAAGTTAACATTGCGGACGCAACTTCAGAAGCTCACAGAGCCGATTTAGGGTCGGCTAATTAATATCCTGAGTTTTTTTCCCTGACGTTAATTAAAATATTTCAATCTTTTTTTCCTCTTCTTACGTAACTTTTATTTCTACGTTAATTTCCCAGTTTTAAAAACACGACTTTGCATGTGGATTGAGCTGCTAAATTATTCCTAAATTTTGATTGCCTCGTAGAAAAACGACCGGATCCCAAAGAGAGCCCCTCTTATTTTTTGTTCCTATTTCAAGAGACAATTAGGTATGCTAATTCATTTATTTCGCGATGCTTTAAAAAATCAAGATGATAGATCAGTGGGATTTGGGCGGGAATATTGTTAGCAAAAGAATGAATTAGACTATTAAATTATAAAAGAAAAAGTTACAAAAACACTTGTACAAAATCTTACACCTCGAGAATAGAGTTTAATATTATTTCGAAGTGAATTTAAGAAAACAGCTTAAAGAGACAGCTTAAGAAAAAGAAAAGGGAAACTTTGTCCTAATATTTACGAGACGTTTTGACTCGTGAGGAAACGAGCGACATGAATTGTATTGTTAAAACAGGCTCAATTTTGCTGTAAGAAGAGGCATTGTAACAACTTTAAGTTAGTTTTATTACTTACGCATTTTATACTGACGTGTAAGGAAAACGGAAAAACAACAGGAAGGAGCGGGTGGTGACAATTCAAAGTGTCAAATAATTCAAGGTGCGGGACGACGTATCTCACAATCAGTGAGATCTACAGTCGTTTCGAGCGAGACTCCGTACGTTTTTTCCATCCATTCGGTTTCTTTATTTCGCGTTTCTCCTTATAAATATAAGAGTTCGGCATCTCTGCACGAATTCCCAAGATGAAAAGGTATTTTTCACATATGGAAGCAGTCGGGCCATGTGCCGCATTGGCTGAACTGTATTTGCTGCAAAGCTTACTGAAATCGATGCATGAGTTATAACAACATCTTCATTTTCACTCGGCTGCGTCTATTTATGGAAAATTCATAAATGTATAGGGGTTAAGGTACTTACAAGCAAATTGTATTAAAAAGGACAGTGAGGCCAACTTTTCTTTTTTGTTTATAGCCGACAAAGTGACGAATCACTTGATGGTTAGTTGTCACCATTTCAGTACATTAACAACATTCTAATAAAGTATTAACAAATTCACAAAAAATATTAATTTAAACAAATACCCCCAAACTTCATAAAACAGATGGATATTTTCTATTCCGGACAAACGAAGTAAATTAAAGTTGGGTAAAGTAACTAAACACGAAATGTATCCAAAGCGGATGAGTAATAAGAATTCCGTGGCAGGGCAGGGCACTTTGACGAAAAAACGATGATGAAGCACGATCATGTCGAGATCCCCGCCTAGCTGACTGACAAATTGTCGAACATTTTTTCGCTAAAATTCTTTCCCTTCGAATCCAATTATTGAGTCTTACCGATAGAACGCTTTGCTGTCTTTAGTCTCGCTTGCGCTTGGTGTATTTCTTATTTCATTTCTAGTCCAGTATTGTTTTTATGTTGTTTGACTGTGAATTCGTCTTCTTGAGTCCAAGCCTAGTTCAGTTTGTGTTGCACTCTGCTGACCGTTGCAGTCTGTTACAAACGTTATCTCCTGCTGGTTGGTTGAAGGGTATGTTACACGAAAAGGTAAAATTAAATAAATATTCCGTAGTCTCATCACTATAAAAATATCTAATACCTATTTTCTCCTATAAGTAGGTTTCTTACATTTCGATGAAGAATCATGATTTTAGGCCATATGAATAATGTGGTCTATACGGTATGTGGTATTTTCATTTATTTTATTCCGAAAATAAGAACATGAAATATGTCATGATAGAAATTCGATTGCGTGTAGTAAAGAAAATATAACTTGGTCATACATACCTCAAATATCTTTCCGTTTCATTTCCCTTTTTCTTGTGTTTCTGAAAAGCTGTTCAAACAAAATACCTTGGCAATATTGTCCAACTTTATTAGCATCCTGCACGTGTTTTTATAACTGAAATATCTATCACTTTTGCGCAGGTTTTGTCCAATATAGTGCTTGAATATGTATGCTCAATATGACTTTTATAATACTATAACGTAGAATTTTGTTACTTTTATAGGTCATCGATACATCAATGTAAAGCGAATTTATTTTTCAATCACTCAAAATACTCAGTTATTGAGTTTAAAGTTAGAAAACATTGTAAATGTAGGAGGAGAATAATCTTAATACTTTTGTTAAATGAGGCAATCTCCACAATTTATTCTCGACTGAGTGGTGCACGTCAGAAATATTATTTCAGATACTACTCCATCCATAATTTAAACTGCGTAGCTCAGAGCCGGGCGGCCGCGAATTGAGCTTACGGCGCAAATAAATAGCTTCTTCGAAAGCTATCGTGAAAGCGAATTAGAATAATGCGCTGCGATTTGGCGTTTCAACAAACGAGAACGTCGAATAACCCTCGGTGGATTATTCGGATGTTCGGGTGGGCTCGGCTAAATTTGGGTATAAATGGAGGTGTCGTGACTGAAGTGAAGGTCCGCGACGGCCGAGGGATTTGATTTAAACACTAAAGTGCAACCCAATTGTATTGGGAAAAATTGTTTGTTCTTATAGAAGCTTTCGGGTTGCGAATATAAAGGCAAATAATCTGTAAGTCTTTCGCTGAAAAGACTACTTAATAGATTTATTTGTGAAATACAAACATAGACTAGACAAAGTTGAGGGCAAAGTAAGAAGCTGAAACTAAACGCTTAATCTGTTTTCCTTACAAAAAACATAGCCACGAACTATGTAACACGATAATTCATAATTGATGTTATGTGAGGAAATGAAAAAAGGAGTGCGGTTGGATCAAATGGCGCCGACCTGTCTCTACAAAGCTTGTGTACCAGATTAATGGAATTACGAGTACCTACGTAACCGAAATCCAGAGAGACTTACTTTATAAAACTCCCTCATTTTAATATCTTTGTAGGTAGACCAAGGGTTTTAATAAATAATAATTTTATATAACCCCTCATAATTAAATTATTGTGTAATTAGTGCTTTACCTCGTGATAAGTGTTTTTATGTGTTTAATCATTTTGTAGCTTAATGGAAAAGTTGGGATTTTAATTATTTTGTAGGAACAATGATCTAGGCATCAATGTAAAATAATAATTCAGACATTGCCATTGCCTTATGAGTTATTCCACAGAGTGTACCATAAACAGCGCAGTTAGTTTGAATTTAAATAGAGTTACGAGAAAAAAACCTTTATGCTATCTTACATTTTAAATTAAAATTCATTTAAGAATAATATAAGTTGACAAAAGCATTGATGATTGAAATCATTAGTATTGTCTCTGTTTACCTCAGTCGAGTTTCATATAAATCAATAAAATCAATTGATGTTACTCGATCAATGCGCCATATACTCGTATATGCAAAAAAAATATATGTATGTGTCTCCTCTATGTTTTATATTTGTGTGAGATCCATTAAGTCTTTATTGTATGGTTATTTATTATTAATCTATCACGTATTTTCAAGATTAAATTCAATTTCAATATGGACATAACTTCAAAGCACTTAAATTCATACAGATATGAATCCAGACCACGCATTTGGAGGATTAAATTTAAATCTACTAGTCTATTACTGTTATTACACGTCACTCTGGTCGAATCTGTTCATCCAATAACAAATCTGCAATAAACTATTCCATCAAGCGGCAACTGATCCCATTTTTGAAATATTGGACTCTCGAAAGATGTCATATGGCGCGCAACATGTGTTTTATATCATCTCATTCCTGTATTTCGTAACATCAAGGTACGATTTTGCCAGATTAAATACGGGGACATTGCATGGAGGATTTAATATAGCGAAATGTACGCGGTATTGGAAGCTGCACTCGTGTTTTGCGCAAATGTTAGAGTTGCAATAGAGTTTCTATTCGAATCGATTGTTCTGCGTCATTTAGATGGGCATAAGGAACTAGGAAGATATGTGTTTAGATGTATTTCATCATTATCATCACAATCAGTGTGTCAATCATCACATCACAATCATAAACACAATAATATTAAAATATTTAAGGTAAATGATCAGGTATTATTATTTTATTTTATTTTTCAAGATTCCTTTTTAAGATTTCTTATCCAATTTATCGAACTATTCCTGCATTGCATTATCACAGTATCAGTAGTATAATCCTAACTGGTTTCTATTTTCGATAAACTGACGGATGCAAAGTAAAAAAGTTATCTGCAATTTTATGAATATGCGATTATTGTGGCAACTTACTTAAAATATTATATTCTCTAACAGGGCAAAAAAATTACAGATATCGCCTTATTTCTTGCACTTTTAAAACGTAAAAGCAGACATCAGATTTTTAGTAAAACTTCACGATGTAGATACGTACAGCTATCGCTATACTCTTTGTATGCGGGGCGCGCGAGTAGTGCGCGGGCAGTCGTAATGTGTTATTACTCAGATGACACACTCTTCGCTGGCCGGCATTCTTTTTCTTTTACAAGTAGAATGTAATATGTTAAAAGTTTCTATGAAAGTATTTTTAATAATAGGTAACTGTTTGAGTACATCACTATACATTTAGATTTATCATAATATAGTCAATAACTTCATTTTATAAAAGTAAATGACTTCTTTTCAGTGTAAATTGAAAATTTTGAACCATACTTCCCTAAATCTATATTTAAATTTTCATGTAGATATGACCAAGTGGCTGTAAAACTTTTGCCATATTTTGGAGTACAATGTATATGCAGACATCTCAATATCTCATAAAGTAAACGTAATTAGTCAAAATGAAAATAATGATGCCTTAAAGTAAATATAGTAAGATAAAGTAGTGATGAAAATTTCAACAATTTTGATTTAAAAATGGGAGCATTTTTTCCTTTTATCTGCTCTCCTGAAAAGTAGCTGTAGGTATGTAAAGATCATCTCTATAAACTCTAGAGCACTTCAGTACTATGAACATGGATCTCTCTCTTTGGGCGTAGTTATATGTCAGGACTGCCGGGATACTAAATAAAACACACAATTTGACAAGCACAAGGATACTATTCGTTTATTGCCTGATACCACCGGGTTTTATCAATTTAAAGTCATTGAGTTTATACTTTGATTCCGTGGTCCTACTATAAAATATTGTTACTGTCTACAATATTGACAGTTCACCTTTTTCTTTATTTGATAGATTAGTACTAACTTATCTTAGACTGCGCCGACATAATTTTATAACTCTTTTTACATTGCACCCATCAAAACACTAGTTATTTAATACAAAAAGCATTTCACCTTTTTAACACCACAAAGTGCGGTATTCGGATATCTGGTGCCCAGGTTCAATTTAAATTGATTCCGGAAGAATAAAGAATGTTGAAGTGTAGCAAGTTTAACAATTACGTTGGAGGTCTTTTTAATTTAGTGTTTAGTCAATTTGAACCCAATAATTACATTTTAATGCTTACCACAAATCTCAGAACACTTTTAAATTCATTCTTTTAAATCAATAAAAGTCTGCTTTCATCAGGGATGGAGCAATAAAATTAGCTTTACTGTTATCCGAGGCAATTGAATAAGATAATGTGTTTTTGTAAAAGTTTATAGCGAATTTAAAGTCTGAATATCCAATCGAAGTCAGTAAATATGTGTTAAGTAACGGTTTTCAAGCGTCCAAACGGTTCCGAATTTGAATATACAGCAGAGAGCGGCGTAGATTTAGTGCCTAAAGCATGCCAATTGGACATTTACTTATCCATTGGTAACTAACCTTACGTAGCACTTTGGATGAAATTTTGCATGAGAATCCTTTTTGAACATTGAAATATACGAGTACATACTTCATGGCCTCATGCGTTTACCTAAATTAAAGTAATCAATTGTCTCTTTGCTAGTAGCAGTTAGTGATTTTTGTGTTAGTTTTGGGGAAGATTTTAATAAAATTGATAAGAAGACCAAAGTTATGTAACGAGCAAGGATCAATGAATTTATTGTTTTAAACATGAGTATTTACCCACTGGTGTACTAAGCAAAAAGCTAGAAAAACTACAAAACACAATAGAACATTTGAAGCATTGTATATACAGTTTACTAGGTCTTTAATAGTATTCCCCAGTGCGAAAACTAGAGTAATTGTCCAACTTATATTTCGACAGGTGACGGGACTGTTGGGACTTTTCGGGATCATTTCTAATAGTATTTGTTTTTATGTAGTACAGCCAAATAGAGACAGTTATAGTAACATGAAGGAAATAAAAAGAAAAATTACACAAAAATTAAAGTTCTATTTCCATCGAAATCAGTTTCAGAAGTAAATGAATAGGTCAAGTTTGTATTTAATAATAAGTCTTTATTCTCAGGTATAAATATTTAAGATAAAAAATACTATTTTATATAATATTCAAGATAAAAAATACTATTTAAGATAAAGTGAACCTATTTGAACGTCAAATTTGTTTAAGCACTACTGCTTTGGAGGTGTTTTCGTTACGAAAAAGGAGAAATAAAATTAAAAGGTGTCAAGGGACACCCGGATGGAACGAAGTTCCTTTCGATTTAAGTATTGTTTTACGCGCTCAGCAGTGTGATTCGGCAATATTCGATAATATATATCTTCAAAAAGTGTTAGCGTTTCAGAAAGTTGTACAGCGCCATCTAGTTTCATATTACTGAATCACTTCAAAAAGTGTCGTGACAACTTTTCGTCAGATTTTTTTTCCGTCTAACCCCCTTTCACAACGCGCGATAAGGAACTTCGTTCCAAAAATCAGCGCAAGAATCTCGAGAACAAATAATACATCTTTTAAAGCAAGAATACAATAGGTATCGATTAAAAAGTCGTATAGTCTGAATTAGTGCTTGTAATGTTAATCGTGAACCTTTAAATGCTTCAAAAATGAGCCTTGTGTCGTCCCTGAGTTCGGTTTCTTTCGCGAAACGATATGGCAACAAGCATGCAACATTGTAACTATAATTAAACGATCCCAAGTGCCCGTGCTTAACGATTATTTGCTTTCATTTCGTTTTTACCGTCTTCCTACTTATGGTTGTAACAGCAAGCTCAACGATACTTAGTATCCTTAATTGTGGTCTACATTCTCATTAATTTCGTAACATTTATTGTTTTAGTGTGATCTTCGTTGAACCTGTTTATCAAAATATAAGTCTGTATCCATATAAAACAATATAAATAATTTACCTTCCTAATCCGCGAAACAATTTCAATAAACTTCAATCAAGCTTTATTAATGTTAGTAAATCAGCAGAATATTTACATTTTATATAAATAAGTAAAAGAAATAAAAGATTCTAATATTAATAAAATGTGTAATGTCATATCTGACTGTTTCTTCCTGGAATGCAGAGAGTTTATAAAAAGTAAGGGGCCATTTCAGCCCACGCCGCAAAATAAGCAAATTTTTACCTTCCAGTGCCATAAGGCCAGAAAGACCTTTTAGCTTTTTAGGTTGGTTATTTTATTACATAAATGAATTTCTCTCGACAAAACAAGTCCAAAAGTAAACATGACTCTTTTCGTTGACGGTGCGGGGCGGTTGAAAGTCCATAAACGGCTCTCCCTAGTTAAAAGACCTTCAGTGTATCCTCTGAGTAACAGGAGTTGTTTTTTTATTCAGCGGTTTTGAGACCTCGCTGAATCTGCAATTGTTTGCTCCCGCATTGCTACTAACAATAATGCTGTTGCTTCAGTGTCTTTAAAGCATTTTTAATTAAGTAAGATTTTTTGTAAGATTTTAGGCGCTTTTATTTAAGACTAGCTGATGCCCGCAACTTTGTTTACGGAATGTTTGAATAGATACAGGTCTTACTTGATCAAAATTCACTATGTTTTCATTACTCAGAGACAGTCTGCTTTTATATACTAAACATCTTTGATTTAAGATTAGTCAAATTGACATAACCTTATGCGTTTCAAATATAAAAGTAAAATACAATATAACCTAACATGGAACTTATCTACTTTGCAATATACTACATTCGCAATACACATATAAAAACGTGTTATCTTCCGTTACAGAGACTGTAAACTTCAACTGTGTTTTGACTGAAAATGTCACAAACATTTAAAGTTTCTAAGAAACAACACGATTTTCATAGCAACGCGGTAGTAGAAACTAGTTTCTAGCCCCCTATATCGCCTTTGACTACGTGGCGGCGAAATTTATCGCATCGCTTATAACTCAACCCTGCTGTCATCCCGCGCATCACCCAAAGGTATAGCCTACGTCACCCCTTACTTACAATGTTTTCTAATGAAATTGTCCACAAATCCCCATTCGCCGCAAACCGCCTTCGCCGGATCAACCGAAAAAATACTGCTCGCGTTACTAATGGCTTCATTTGTCACAGTCACTAACAGTGATACTCCGCAACGACGTTTATATTTAATTTGGCTCTCTGCGGAATAAATTACAACAGTATCAGGCATATAATGATAAAAGACAAGCAGTTTGGCTAAGTTATCGTCACGAGTCACCGCTCGGACGTTAGCTCACTGGATTAATCTGTGCCCGCTAAATGATAAGTTAACGACGTCGGGATCAGAACTTACAACCTCCATAAAAATAACTAAGTAAAAGTTGTTCTATACATATGGAATTACTTTTTATTTGTATTACAAAATAGTTTTCCTTACTATCTGTAATTTCTTAAAGTTTTCATTTTCATAAAACGTAATTTTGAGCCCATCTTATGCCTTAAATGCTGTATCTTGTTATATTATGTAAACACTGATTACTGATCAACGTTAATACATGTTAGTTTTAAATGAATAAATAATTTATCAAAATCACAGTAAAGCCCGTAACAAAACAGTAAAATATTGTGTGATAACATTTAAAAATACCTTTAAAACCTCAGCCAAAAGTTAGTTCCACAATAAAGATAACAGTCATGTCCACGTTTGTGAGAAGTGCACTAAATTAAAACAAAAAGCTACGCTGCAAACCAGGAACGCAAGCAAAAATGGTCCCTAACTGTACGTCTGTTTTCTCTCACGTACCTCGAGCACCGTTCAAGTTAACGGGTTAGTACACCTTAAGAGGTTAAAGACGATATAGTACGACTTATCCAACAGGTTTACGGCAAACGATAAACCGTCGCGATGGTCGCTAACCTTAAGTTTCTGCATAGCTACGTTCTTTGGACGTCAGTAGGCTTATCTAGCAAATTATTTCTGCTCCCAATGAAGCTTAACCAGAAGGATTCGCATATTTGAGCTTGTAATATAATTGGAAATTGGATTCGAATGAAAAGCTTTCAAATGATTGTCTTTGCTGAAGTGCATATTTTAATCCATATCAATTATTAATATTTTAGTCTGGTGAATCAAATTTAATCACTAGGTTATCAAACTTTTTATTCCCTGATCCTATTGAAACTTAGGTGCTTAAGTAACAGATTAAACGGGGTATTCTATATCAAAACTTATGCAATATCGAAATAGAAACGAGGTTCATATTAACCGAATCTAAGTAATAATCGAACATGGCTTAATGAAATGAATCCTGACATGAAATAACCATTGTAACAATTCTTAACTAGGATAATAACATAATGGGAAGCGTGTGTTGGGACTGTTGGGATAAGATTGCCTTTGGGTATTGTGGTTACAGTAGGTACTCTACATCGCGTGAGATTAAAGTAAGCCCACATTTAAACAGTGAACCGCGTAATTTGGCAACTCAGCTGTGATTAGATAGTGCTTCAGCCTCGTTAACGTAATGAGAATGGCTTTGTTGGCCTTTGCTCGTTGCACTAACATGATTTCACTTTCAGATCCTATTTTTTGATTAGGACCGTCGTGCTATATGGGGGAGCTAATAGAAGAGATCTCGACGGTTCTGTGCGTGTTCAGAATTACTGTTGTTTCATTTCGAGTGTGTTATTTTCAACGCTTAGGCGCCGGCCACACAGAAAAGACGTAAGACGAAGACGGGGCTCGGACCCGTCGCAGACAGGGCGCCATTAAAACATATAGAAAAGACAAGGAACGGGCGTGACGGTCGGTGCACACTGGGCTTTTCCCGGCCACAGAGTACTTAATCACTATAATAATTAGAACCTGCTCTCCGCGACCTTTCCGCTCCCCCGCTGGCGCCTACGCACGCCCGCGTCCTGTCCTTTCTGTATGTTTTGCAATAGGGCGCCGACGAGAAAACGTCGTGTCGGGCGTCCCGTCTTTTCTGTATGTTTTACGTCGCGACGGCTGCATACATTTTGTATGAGAGTAGATTAAACGGGCGCCGCGACTGCGACGGGTCCGTGTCTTACGTCTTTTCTGTGTGGCCCGCGCCTTAGATTTGCCGTTGAGGTACTTACGAATGTAGAAGAACATAATTTATTGTAAGAGTAGTTCATATTTTTAAAGATTTATTGGATTGAATTAGATTTCATGTCATTATAATAATTGATAGTATTTATGTTTTAATTCAAAACATATCTTGTGGTGCTACTTTAATCGATTAAAATCTAGGTAAAATAAAGAATTCATCTTATAAAAGCAATTAGAATAAATATTCAGTCAGGTTTTTATATTATATTATAATTTTAGCTAACGTAAACGCAATAATGTAAAACCCCACCAAACACAGAGATAAAATTAGATAATATTGTATATAAGAAAGATTTAGATGTATATAGAATCTAAAGTAAAATAGTTATGCAACTAAAACTTAGTATGTTTAATAAGTTTACTATTGACATCATATCCTGGTAATTTTTATCATCTGGTATAATCCAAACCCTAGTTATGTGGGTTCAAATAAACTACGAAACGCAGAAAAAGTAGGTAGTGCCCTTGTGCTTCGTTTGGCTCATCTTGGCGGGGGTACGACCATGCCCTCAGATAACTGCAAGTTGCACAAAAATTGTACCAAAACGCGAAGTAACGTAATACAAAATCAGAGTTTTCAACGGAACTTGCAACTATCTGTAGTGCAAAAATAGTTTGAGAAACATTCGTGAATCCTGCAACGTCGTCTAAGGTAGAAGTTCGCTTTACAGTTTGGCAAGTTCTTCCCCTCTATTTGAAAACATAAGACCTTAAAGTCTTTCTTATATTTAAGCTTGAAACAACTCAAAGATTTGTAAGTAGAAGATTTATTGAATAAACTAAACTTAACGATGAAATTCACGCAAAACGTTTTTTTTATGCAGTACTCGATATTTTTAATTAAATGTTTCTTTAAAAAAAATACGCAAGTTTTTAAGCACACAAATCCAAATATGATACTATCAATAAAGTTATAAGGCACTTGCAGAAAGCCCTCTTGAGTTAAAGACGATGACATTGGACATTTCCGTTACTGAATGGACTAATAAATAGTCGTGACCTGGTGCAGACGAAAGAAGGACGCATAACAAGTCTCATTTATTGCATATAAAACATAATTTTCCGTCTCTGCTGTGTGCATTGTACCTAAGGTGGAAGTTGCAACGCTTGGCGAGCCTCACTATTTCGGAAGTAATGTAAATCGTCGTGGGACAAGGCAAACTTCCCGAGATATCTCGCAAAGGACAAGACGTTAATATATGCGCAATCCTGCATTCTACGTATTGTTCCTTAATGCACCGAGTTTGTTGGCTGTTTCTATTTACGCCTCACAACTTGCTGATTTGTGAATATTTCAACCCGTTATTTGCAATGTCTGCAGTGCCAAAGCACTTTGATATTGCAATCAGCTAAATTCACCCCCAAATATTTAAATACGCGCATTCGTATACGCTTAACACTTGGATTTAATTGAATACGATTTTAGTTATTGCGCTCTATAAAGTTTCATCACACGAAAAATTTATTGAGCAAATAAACATCATTGCAGTTTGACTGTACCAAATGTAAAATTTTGGAATATTTTTTTTTTTCAGCATGCAAATTTACTCTATAAACTTTTGTAACCATATATTTTAAAATATTAATATACTTAAATTTATGTGACTAATTATAATTGATAAAATGCAAAAGTGAAAAATATGTGAGATATAGACAATAAGACTTTCAGCACCTCTTTATTTCCATCACATTTTTTTACCAATCACTAGGCACATATGCGTACTATTATACGTATTTATACGAACGGTATGCCAGAAGATACTACCAAAATAGTCAAAGATGTTCATAGTTCTATCGATAAATACTAAATACTTGTGACCGAAAGAGATGAAAACGTCGCAAATTAGATTTAGAGGAAAAGTATCTATAATATGGAAACATCAGTACTAAATTTCAAAGTAAAATCACAAAATAAAATATACGATCGTAAAACTTCTGTAAAAATATTTTGTAGTGAATCACATTTAAATTATACATTAAGTAGACGAAGCTGCATGAAACAATAATACACCCCAATCCTTTGTAACAACACCTTTGTCTCGGCGCCATTAAAAGCGGATCCGGGCTGGGCTAATGTGTATTAATTTATCCTGGAATTAATATATAATAACATGGAATTACTTAATCTCACCCCTTACTTACGTATGTTTTGCTATGATATAATGGTAGCTAAATGTAAAATCTCCCCAAACTAGGAACATTATAAATGATTAAATAACGCAGACTTACCTACCTTTTTCGCTCCCCTAGTTCTTGACTTTCTTCCTATACAAATACTCCCTGAGATTTTCCTTACACAACTGGCTGCACCGTTAGTTCGACTGAAGGATACTATTTGTATTTCATTACCAACAAAAGCTTTGTTGAAAAGATGATGCTAGCGCGAATTCGAGCAACAGCCACCTACACCGACCGCACTCCGTTGGCGCCCGCGCGCCCGAGCAAAGATATTTCGCAGTCGTATTTACTCAGGCGTGCCTAAATTGTTTGCTTACATGTTTGACGCGCCGCACGCAATGCTCATTACGGCGAACGGGCTTTGTTCAGACTTAGTAAATATATTGTTACACCCGATAGAACAGGATGTTTTATACGTTTTATTTGTCATTTCAGGTAAGTTACTGGAGCGCTTTTGAGGGTGGACGCGGCTGAGTGAGGATTTCTCTTTTTACATGTTTACAGTTATAAGGAAAATTTTAAGCAGTCGTAATTTATTCACGGAATAAAATTTGCGTTAAAATCCGTGCTCAACAAGTTAATGTTAGTTTAGGATGTTCGGGTTACGAACGGGACTGGCACTATTTTCAGTGTAACGATACGAGCATTAGACATAGCACTTAGCAGCACTAAACATTCATTACGTTTCTTCCCGCGCGGGGGCAGGTTGGTACACTTAATTGTTCATACAACAAGCCAGCCGGGAATTGGCTCTAAATGTTCTGTTGTCCGGGACGTGGTTACACCGCAAACGCGCTCCGAGGCAATGTTCCGGGGTGTTTTGCTCTGCCAACTGGAATCTACCACAATTTCTGTGTCTTAGAAGTGATTTTTGAATAGTCGGTATTTGGTGAACTTAGACACCGTTGATGGAGCGCAGTTTAAGGTTATTTACACCTGTGATTCTTCTTCATCTTCCCTAAATTAGTACCATGTTTTGTCCAAAGTAATTATTCCATATAACACATTAGTCTTTAGGGAGCGAGCATATTTTATGAAAGCTTACTAATCACTTACTTTACATTTGTGTACGCAAATAATCCGTTAATTCAATTTCGGTGGGGTATTTGTAACGTCTATTTAATTTATTGTCATATCAAAGTGTAAGCTTCATTTAGCAGGTTTTGTGTGCGTGCAAATGAACGTTAATTATATAATTGTGTCGTTAACGTACACTGGGGAAAAATTTTAACGATTTCACAACGTTCAGTGTAAAACGAATTGTTGTTTTTGCTTGCGTTCGTGACTATTCTGATAAACATAACATCCATTATTGTTTAATGACTCTATTCACAATTATGTGGTTAGTAACTGTCTGCTCTTATCAAAGCTTCAATGAAACATTTGGTTGATAATTAACGAGCATGCAGACCAGGGTAGCGCGCCATTCGTGATGCTAAGTAACAATAGATAGATGTAGTTCTAATACAAAACTGTCTGCCACAAATCATGTGATCGTTGTTCTCAAATACAAGCGTAATAAGCCAAATAGAGGTTCATGGAAGGCTTTTTCGAAGTCCCCTGGATAGATAGGCGACAGGGATAGTAATTAAATCTCACTTTTCTATTTCTTATTCATAATTTATATTTATAATCTCTAGTTTGTATAAGAATGATTGGTCTATCTTACTCTTTTTTTTTCTTCCAATTATATTTATGTATCTACTTATATTATAAGATGTTAATCATTACTGAATCGTTACAATCCATCGAAAACGCATTTCCATCCCAGTCAGACCATCTTTTCATCGCTTGAATCGCTTAAGCTCTCCTAACCTCTCATATTTATGCTTTTTGCAGATTCTTACGAAGGACGAGTTGAACTGAAATGTTCTTATTCTTTGCGTAATTTGGTTTGGAAAGTATTTATAATTGGTTAAAATTATTTACTTCTGTTTATTGGATGAACATAAACAATTCTGTTTATTTTCATGATAAACATGAATCAGCTTTGGAAACATTTATTTTTAACCGTTTTAAACACGTTTGTAAAATTGCAGATCTTTTCTTGTTTTGACGTTCGATGTTTGTTTATTTCATGTCACTTTCTTTGGTGACTTCGTTTATTGCTTTAGTAACAAGTTCTTAGTTATTAGTTTCCACACTAGTTTGCCATTGTAAAGTCTAAAGCAGAACACGTCCCCTGCGATGTCTTACTCGGAACTGTTGTGTTTTGAAGAAATTAGCCAACTTTTACATTCTTAAATTTTAATGCATTGTAACATTTGCTTTTTCTTAAGTTCCTCAGTTATTTTTATTCGTGACGAAGCACTCATAACGTGGCTTTGTTAATTTAATAATGCTAGTCAGATTTTATTAATTAAGATTCCACTTATGTATATGAAGCAGAAAGGGTATTCTACTGTATTGGTTATTCAAAAATATTCCTCTTATTTTGCACCATGATATTATTGTGTTTCCAGTTTCTCCTAACGTTTACGTCAATATTCCCAAGTACTTCAACACTACGTGATCAATAAAATCCTCCGTTATATTACTGACAATTCCTTCATCCCCATATTTAGTTTTTCTTCATAACATTTCTCATATGCCAACTTCTGCATCGGACAAGCGTTGTAAAATAAAGGCATTCCGTCATTGGACATTTACTGGAGATTCATTGCTTCGCTGACATAAATTTACCATCTATTTTAAAGCCTATTTTCCATCTCTTAAACCCTTACATAAAATAAGTAAGTAACATAATATTAGGATCACGAAAAAGAAAATGTATTTCAATTTCGGCTACAACGTCTAAAAATAACCCAGTAAGAAAATAAAGTACAATCGTCATTTTATCGGTCTGTACAGTCTCGTTCGAAATCATAACAAATAGCTTCCCAAACACCGCATCCCATTCCGAACTGTCGTAGGAAGGGCGAACCCTTTACACATTACAAATCTTTGCCTCCGCATCGCCAGTTAAGAGGCTGTCAATGAAATCTCTCCCTTTTCTGACTATTCGTTATGTGCCTTAATGGATTACATAGAATAAAGCAGGCATCGACAAAACAAAAGGCCGTGCTCCCGAAATCTCTGACCACGTAGTTTGTGGGCTAAAACAAAATTTATTACGTTTGACCTTAGTAATTCTTGTCAGAGGTTTTCTAACCTAAATGCGTATGGGTAGTTTGAGCTTTGAAAGGTTGTATGGCTTGCTGTGGTTTTATACGTGAGTGAACATTTTATGAGTTATAAAATAGTTTATAGCGAAGGTCTACTCATGCGTTGTTCTAATCGAATTTATAACTTTAAATTCCATGGTATTGGCTTTTATTAGGTGTTTCGTGATACTCGCAGTGTGAAAATATGTGTAACTATCGAGGAATCTACTTCGATGGGCGCTACTTCAATTTCAAATAGTGAGTACTGACTACAAATTGTGATATACGTAGATAAGATTTTAAACGTTATTCATCGTAGACTGAACACTTTTTACTATAATACGAGCTGAGACTTAAGAATGTTGACAACTACGTTTAGACATTCAGTTATTGGAACCTTACTAAACAATGACTCAAAATCTAAACTAACAATCGTTTCATCACTCTCAAGTTTAATATCACTCACTCAACATGTGACTGTACAAGGTCTATTGCAGCTGCGGTAGTTCTTACATTGGGCAGACAAAACGGTCAAAATCGCAGCGTATAAAAGAACATATCACACTGGTCAACAAAGATGAACGGAAGAATCAGCCGTAGCAGAACACCTGCTTGAATCGGGGACTAACTTCAATAGGGAGGAAGGATTCAAATTAGCGCAAATATGGAATCCACTGGTTAGTATATGTAAATCCCAAAAAGTGGAAAGTGTTGTGCGGCAAGATGTGTATAGTTTAGTGTGTATGGTTAACAAAACGTAAAAATGAACTAGACGGAAAGTCGATAGATTTATGTACTTGTATCAAATGTCACCTGTCATCACCGCAATTCATCCGTGACTACGATCCATGCAACTGGGTCGAAATATCAGACTGCAAAATAATATGAATATGATAGTTACTAATTAAGTACCAATTTTTAAGTTAATTTGGTTATTACCAACTAATTATGAGTAATATGTAATTTAAAGGATAACGAAGATCAATCAAGGGTATTCAACAGTTTTATTCTTTCTTATAAATATGTTACTTATATTTTTTTACTTATATTTTTATTTATATTTTTTGGTCTATCGTATATATATGAACCACTTGTCTTACTGTCAGTCTCACTTAGGTAATATAATAATATGCAAAATGTATAATATATACAAAATGTATATTATCTACAAACATTTCCTGCAAACCTGGGAGCTATTTCAACGTTATTTGATCACGCAAATACATTCAAAATTAAATATGAATCAAACAATATATAAATACGACTTCATCCGACCTTTATTACTAAGCTATTGTACACACAAAAATTAATTAATATTAGGCATTAAATAAATAAATTTCATTAACAAAATACACGCAAGTTTCACGGTTGTAGTTGGCTTTTGATGATTTAATTTGTATTCCACGCGATATCGTTTGATCAAAGAACTGTAGCAACTTACTGTTCCACTGAACTTTATGTAGTTTAGGACTACCCTGCAAAGTTGATTTTTCTTACCATTAATGGAATAGTAATAAAGAACAGCAGTTTAAATGAAATATCCATATAGCAGATTCCCTTATTTGTCATTTTAAGCGTTTTCATGAGTAACTTTAAGTAAGTTATTTGTAGAGTTGAGCATTTTAGATGAATGAGGACGATGGCCATTTGAATAGTTTCTTTGACCTTACAATATATTATCAGATCATCATTTAGTTCTAAGAGAACGCTCGAACAAAATTAAATAACAGGCATTTAAGGTAACACAATCACTACTTTATTATCATTACTTTAGCATTTTGTTATGGTAGGTATAATGACATGATCTTTTTTCTCTCGCTCTTTTTTAACTTCTTTTAATGGACGAAAACACAAAGCTCTTTAGATAATACCACTACCGTTTCTCGATGCTATACTTATCTGCTTATGCGTAGAATTAAATCATGAATAGCGAAAGAGTTGAAATCAAACCTCTAACAAGCATCAAATGTAGCCTCAAAGGGCGCGATGAGCATGCTCAAAGAGCAATGCATTCGAATGGGCGGCAACGAGCGCACAGGTAATCGCTGCGATCAGTGCAGAAATATGTTTAATGTGATAAGCATTGCACACGAGCTATCAATTGCGTTTATACGCTTTCTGAGTTGAAATTCATTTGCTAGGAGTTAGAGTGCAAGTAAGAGAATTTTGAGCCACGGGACAACTGATAATTTTACTGTAACTTAATTCAAACGAACGTTTGCATTAATATTTTTGATTTTTTATGCTTATAGATGATTGCATTTCATTAATTTGCATGATAATAATATTATATTTGTTGTTTAAAGCATAAATTATGTTACACTTACATAAAGTCATAAGTGAAGACTTTTTTCTTTATTACAAGGTAGTATTCATAAAGTTCTTACTCAAAAAAACCTTGACGGAAAAGATAATATTGCAAGAAAATAGGAATTTAATACGTTGTTGCTTTAAACTAAAAATTTAAGTCAACATCGCAATATTAACGTCTTTCCATTCTGAAACAAATGATGAGACGTACGAGGAAAAATTTTTAATTCGCCTAATGCACACCAAGCTCCCCACGTATGCTACTTAGTGCACTCTTTCTATGTCTTCGCAATCTCCCTACGAGCACCGTTCTGTCACATTGACTTTTGTATTGTGAGACTGTGAGCAGTTTATTTTAGCTCCGCCTTGAAAACGTTTCGCTTTTATGAAAAGAAGATTTTCGTCACATATTTTGGATAAAACACTCCCCGGATGCATGTGACTTTCTTATACGTTCATTGTCTCGTTAAAACATTCAAGAAGCATTTCAAAACATTATTCTCGTTTCAATTTTAAAGAAGTAGAACCTGAAATCATTTCAAAACTTGTTTTCATTAGGAGGGAGTTACTCACTTAACTTATACACTATACTAATAGTTATACCTAGACGCATTATAACTACTCGTAATTATTTTCAGTGTATAATTATGTATAAATAATATTGCTGAAGAAAACAAGAGGGTGAGAAATATTGGCTCTAGCGAGCAGTCATCAAGCTCCTAGTCTTATCTGTTTTGGTCTCTCACAATTAATTCACTTGTGATTGTGTGTGAATGATTCTATTATCGTGATAAGACGCGCGCTTAAACCACCTTGTCATCAAGCTTTAAGGCGACCTTCTAATATAAGGAGCATTCTTCACTATGGATTTTCTATTTTGTGATCGCTACGTTGGTTTTTTAAACGCTTTTATTTACTTTCACTTCGGAGCATCAAAGCATCAAACTCAATATTATGATCAAAATGCTACTCTATTTACACGGCAATAAGGTAAACGCTTCCCGCATCAAAGGATCAAATCTTGTAACGTTAATTTGAATGACTTCCCTTTAATGAAAATTGATGAAATTTAGCAGACATGTGTATTTCCGATGACAATACACGAAAATCAAAAAAAAAATTGAAATAAAAGCGTTTAAAAAAAAAAATTTTTTTTGGATTCAACTTATTCATGATATAAATAGCCTGCGAGTAAATTGAGACTCCTTTAAAATAATCTTAAAAAATACTAGACATATTATGCAATTATTTTTATGCAGTGCTACTCAATAAATAACCTAAATTTCCAAAAAAAGCTTTATTATATTATAGATTAATAACAAAATTATAAAATTCGTGATGAAAAAAACATTAGTAAAATTGTTTCTAGTGCAGTTTCTATTCATAAAACGATCATGTTTTACTAGGCGAGAGTGGGTTACTTTAAAGAAATAAAAACGATATGTTCAGAACGAATTATTCTTAATTCTCGCTGAATTACAACAAAGGAATCGTTACAACGGCGATTTATAAGATGCTTAATCAGACTTAATGATAACTTTGATTTCCATCTCCCGCTCCACGAAACGAGAAACTTAATGAAAAGTCAAGCAAACCGAGTCGAATACAAATTTTAGCATTAGTATGCAAGAGTAAAGTTTTTATTTAATATTACTTGCACTGTTTATCTTTCGTGTTTGTATTTTTCATAGCAATAGTAGTCAAAAGATTAGGTGGTGTATTTATTTATGTTTAGTTGTTAGTCAAGTCCTTTATAATAGGGATGTTGACTAATTTTAGGATTCAATTTTATTTTATAGATAGAACCTTAATATTCACGAAAAAAATATTAAAAAAATTATAATCTTCAATTTAAAAACAAAAATTGATAAATAAAATTCATTATCAAATTTCCCATCAAAAACGTCACATGACGTCATTAAACGATATTCAGTACTATCTGTCTACTAAGTTTGTTGAATTTCCATATAAAATTGTTCCAATGACGTCATATTCTCAAAATGGCGTTTGAGGTCACGTGACAGTGAGTGCAATTATTAACATTTTAAATTAATGATATTTAATTTATTGTGATAGATTTCAATAAAAGAATCATATTTTAGGCCTTTAAATGTTACCACTAATATTTTAGACATAAATTTATATTAATTTATAATTAGTGTCAACATCCCTATTATGTAGAATAACTAGTAGTAGTGCCTACGTCATTCGAGTGCCTTAATAATTATTTATAAATTATATGCAAATTTCAAGTAAATGTTGCCGCACTTCTGACAAAGCAGTGGCATTGTAAATATCAAGAGTAACTTGACGACTGTGAAATAAACACCTATTGCGTTACGTAATCCAAGAGAAATAATTTATCTTCTAACTAAGCAAAGAATTGTGGGTCTCCGAGACTAATAATGTAACCTTTATGGGTAGTGACGAAACAAAGAGATAAAATATTCTAATAAATAATAAAATTCTTCATTTTTACTTTACTTTTCACTATTTTAAAATATACGGATGCCTGCTTGTATGATGAAGTACAGACAGTTTTCTAATTAAAAACGTTGTTTGCAACTTACGTGCGTCTATGAAATTAATTACCGCTCGCTCCAAAGGAAAACATCGTTTACAAATCTTCAGTACCTAATAATTATGTAAAATTAATAAATAGAAGCTCTCTGATATGTAGCAAAATATCTAGAGCGCTTCTCTGCTTTGAAAGGTACATTAAGAAGTCGTTTTAATTATTTTTGAGAGATCTGTACATCGCAGAAAATTGCTAACTTGTTAAAGCAAACTGAGTATATAGCAAATACCTAGATTAGTACAATGGTTCCATGATCTAGTGCAACCTTTGATTCAAATCTGTAATAAACACTATTTCTGTTCAATTTCACTTTGACGTGGTTGAAGCATTGCGCCTTTAAATCTCGGAGTGACGTTTTAAAGCACACATTATTGAACATTATTGTGTAAACGCACAATTAAATGCATACATACAGATAGGAATGGATGTCGAGTCTGGCAATTACAACCCATGTAAGGGGTTGGAATTCGTATAGGTAGACAGTTCATATATACCGTTGCGCTCGTACCGCAGAGTCTAACGAGAGCAATACCACCTAACTACGTTCAGTAGAAGCGCCCTGTTTTAAACTGGAATCCATTCTAGTACTACAAACTCCACAAATGTACATTTTCTCAACAGAAGCGCACCGCAAAGTTGAGTTTTACCACTTGCAATTATCTACCAATAAACTACGGTTGAAAAGTATATAGCTGCTTTGCCTAGTTTGAATATCGTTCTCCTGTGAGCTTTTCATTTTTAAGTATTCATACAATGAATGAATGATAATGAATAAATTTAATCTTGTACGCATTTGTCACGTGCTTGTTAAAATTTAAAATCGCCTTCTTGAGGACAAGAAAATACTGCATTATATTATAAAAAAATCTATTTAGATTTTCTTACAACATTTTCATAGCTATGCACCTGAAAATATGTATTTCTTGCCCATAAGTAAGTATTCTATTAAGCTCGTACCGATATCTTTCGATGGCCAAAGAACTTCCAGTAATTTGTTTGCATAACCACTTCACCAAGCCTCACTGACGTAGGATCGTGGACGCTTAAGGTTTCCTCAAAAGTATGCTATTTTTGGTTTGACGTGGTATTATAACTCACGTGACGTCATCGTTTATATAACGTCAGTCTCCGTGACATTGCGTTATTGCTCATGGTTTAGTCTGATTATTATCTTAAAAAGTTGTTTCAGACGTCCTCAAAATTTCAACTTATTAAAAGAAATTGCTCGAGCCTTGCAAAGTGGTAACTCAGTTGTCGTAATTAGATTAAAAGCGGTTAGAGACTCAACAAGAAAATTAGACAGAGATTTTATCGCGGTGGCCTTCATTCCGGGACCTGATCCGGGGCTGTCTCATTGTTTTGGTGTTGCAAAATAGACTTAAAATCATGATATTCACAAGGAACATTGACAGATATTATGATCACTTCTACATTGGAGTGAGGCCAACAAACGTCTAGATTTTCTGTACGATTTGTAACTCGATACTCTATATTTCAGGTCCGGTTAGAAAAGATATGCCATTTTAGTGTTTCGTATTCTTAAGCATTTTACGTATTCGACATGCGTTTGTGATATTTTATGACGGTACAAAATTTGGTATTATTCAAAAATTTTGCCGTTTTGTTTTCAATTCAATGTTGGTAACTAGATTTGTTTCCTTGTATTCAAGAGGTCCCGAGTTTAAAAAGTTAAAACTTTACAGTTACAAACTTACTCAGCTACAGAATGGTAGTTTTCAATGCTCTTTATACGCTCATGTTTTACATAAACAGGCAACGTTTATGGTACAGTACCACTATATTAAGAAAAATGGGTATAACGGTAATAATTTATTTACGTTTGTTATTTAGTTTGTTATTATAGCAGTGATAGCCTAGTGGTTAGAACGTCGGTCTCCCGAACGCGGGGGCCCGGGTTCAAATCCTGGCACGCACCTCTAATTTTCTAATATTATGTGCGTATTACAAGTTAATTATCACTTGCTTAGGTGAAGGAAAACATCGTGAGGAAACCTGCACACCTGAGAGTTCTCCATAATGTTCTCAAAGGTGTGTGAAGTTTACCAATCCGCACTTGGCCAGCGTGGTAGACTATGGCCTGTACCCGTCACATTGTGAAAGGAGACCCCGAGCCCAGCAGTGGGACAATTATGGGTTGTTGCTTTTGCTTTGCTTTGCTTGTTATTAAAAAATAAATAAAAAAGCCTACTAGAAGGCTTGAAATAACTAACCTATTGTGTTTGTAATAAGTTTGAAGTGCACAAGCAATAATTATAGTATGTTTTTTTATACTTACTTACTAAGTTGTACAAAATCATATAAAGTTTTTTGTTCAATAAATAAATCGTTCCTGATAAAAAAACTCCTTTTTTAAACACATACATCATAGGTTATTTTACTTGAAATAAATAAATCAAATCAAAAGCTAAGGAAGAATTCCGAAGGTACATCTGTACGTTTCTAAAATTTTAGGGCTCCGAAATGCAATGCCGGATGGGTAACGACGCCAGTCGCTTTACTCGTATGATTCCTTTTATTTATTTTAATCAAATGTGCCACTCGTTGTTTTGATGCCGTGAGGTTTGCACTAGCGGCAGTTTTGTGTGCTCCATATTCGTCCATGAATTCCGGTGTACGAAACTGCGGGCAGATGAATGTTTTAACATTTTACATATCCGACGAATGAATTCGTTCTCGCAGCGGACGTTTTTTCATTTTATTCAGTTATTTGATACGTTTATGTTTGTATTGCTGTAACGTGTTTCAATGTCCCTCGTTGAGCGCCACGATTGAGAATTCTGTTGTTATAATAAATATTTTAACAACAGAGCTGCCCTTACAATTTTATCTATCTGAAACTCTGATATAAATACATGTGAAACTTTTAATTGGAAGAAGGTAAGTATGTAGAGCTTGTAGTTTTCAAGTATACTGCAACAAATTTGGTACTTTGCTTGGGTTGCGACTCTAACTAGAAATTCCGTAGTAGATCCGCTACAACTACAAAATTTCGTGCTCGTGTCGTGAAAATATTGCATCGAAAATTGTGAATATTTCATGATTTACGATCTTGCTGTCACGCGGTATACTTACTAAAATATTTATATATTGAAATCTTGAATTTAAACGTGCATAAGTCTAGTGCTAGATCTTGCTTACTTGTACCTTATAAGTATAATTTATAAAGGATTATTAAAAAGTCTTGTAGGTCATCGGATTTCTTTCATGTAATTGATTGAGCGATCCATTGTGAGGGGGTTATGCGTGAGCTCTGCGGTCCGATTGTGCAGAGCAATCAATGGTTATGAGTCGAGAGCAGGAGTTGTGAGGGGATGAGGGTCGGGGTCCGGGAGACGAGAGACAGGGGGCTGGGGGACAGTAATCATTTAAAAATGGCGCGCATTCACTGTAAAACGCATATCAGCGATTGCCGCTTACGTCCTACAATCAGATCGTCCTTTCTCATATCGACTTTTTCCACTTCGTTTATTGCGCCCGGTTCGGGAATAGTTTTTGTTTCTGCCGTACTAATCAACGCCTGCACGTGGCTATCCAAGTGAGATTTTCAATTTTGCCATTCTCAATAAAAGCTTGCATGTCGACACTACCACGAAAATTTGTCGGAATAAATGTTTATTAATTACTCCAGAAGATAGTTATCGGTTTGAAAGTCGATTGGCGGGCCCAGGTTCGGTTTGTAAACGAAAACATAACCAAACCTACATATTGTGAATTCTTCTGTTATAAAGCTGTGTAAAGTCTGCCAATTAAATTCAGATTACGGTGAGGGTTTGCTACCTTTCATAGAAAGAAAAATGGAGCCCAGTGTTAATAAAGCTAGTACCTCAGCACTTGTTTTCAAGTGTAGGTACAGTTGCATGTGCATGTATACCTATATGTATTATGTATGTATAGCTATAAGTGAAATCTTTTATAACTACCAATTCATTACATATTTTTCAGAGTTTTACACTTAACTTTATGGTTTATCCCACTACATAAATCATTTCTCCGTTATGTACTATCGTTGTTATTGCCACCATGCCCACAGTAATTAATATCTATCAAATAATTACAGTGATTTGCTCCCCCTTGGCGACAATTCCGCTCATTCTACAAATGATACCATCGGCAGTTGTGGCTATGCGGTGCAAATATCGATTTACATGCCACTGTATAATTCAAAGGTTGAATAATGTATTACCTTTCATTAGCACATCGGCCAGTCTCGAAGCGTATTTGCACATAAATTCGTAACCCACACCCCGAAGGAAACCTTACGTGTGAACAATTATGTTTCACATAGTTATTTTGTGTGAACACGGCGTATAATCCGCTGTATATAAACTGTAATAAAATAACAATAAACATCTCATTTTTATTGCTATCAAACAAACTGAAATAAAATCATAATTCTGCAGTTCGGCAAGTAGCGCTGCCTGAAAGGCTCATATACACTGTTGGTTAAAGTCCTAAAATTATTGTAATATTTCAACTTATTATCACTGAAGTATACAGTTATATTAAATACTTCATTCGTAAATTTATATTACTGTTTCTACCCTTAAAAAACACGGCTTTTTGTAGCAGTTTAAATGGCACAAGTAAACAAGCAGATACAACTTTTTTCAGTAGTTGTTGAGAGTTCCATTAATAAAACTTCCAGTTAAGTTAAGAGTTCCATTGAAAGATCCATTAATAAAACGCAACTAGATTAAAAGACATCGTGATTAACATAAAACTTTAACAAAACAAAAGTACATTAATAAACGCAGAGCTTAAAACACCGCAGCAATATTAACCCGAGCGAAGACTTCGAAGGGTATTACGCTGATCAATGTATTTACCGAGCCGTTTTAGTTTTAATTAAGCTACATCGGGCAGTTAAGCCGGACCACGCAGTAAAATCGACTACGCAGCGCGTGCGACCTGTTAATAAGCCTGCGCGAATTTAACTCCGAACGTGGACCGTAAATGAGAATCGCCAATAAATCGGGCATTATAATAAACATTAACGTTATTGTTTCCCGTTAAATGTCCCCCGCGCTCCCCTCAGGTGCGGCCGCACTCCACAGCAATGTGTTTGGAATTTCAACGACTTCAATTATTGAGTGCCTACAAAACCGACCCCTTTGGGCTTCTCAAGGGGCCGCACTGACCATTTTACCCGACGATAATGCCACGGCTGACCAAGGATATATATTAAATAAGCTATTGTTCGCTGTTTCTTGTTTTACGGATTAAATTTATGAATGTTCCTTAACGATTTTTTCATGTTGTAAAATAAATTAAATATCATTAAATTACGTGTACTAGTAGTAGTAATAGTAGTAGTGATTGATAGGCCATTTAAACTGCTACGATATACTAAAGTAAACAGAGCATTTAGAGATCAAACGTAATAAATATAAAGATATACGCACGTTATTCTTGTTATGTCACATAAGCCTTGTCACCACAAAACACTCAGTCATACTGAACCATATAACATCAGTTGTTTGTGATGTAAATATTTTATTGTCCTTACCAACCGCCGATCCGCAATTTTAGTACGGAATTCATATTCCGCACGCATTCGTATACATAAACGCTCTTAGTATTCATATTATTATTATAATATCATAATTCATAATTCAAATAGTCATTTTCTCTAAAATATCTTATAAATGCTTACTTACAAATAATACTATTCTTCATCTTAAAGTTAAAATCATCGTCAAATGAAAATTTGTTCATGAAATCTTTTCAAATAAGTTCATTCGTAGTCGTGTTGCCTCAAATGGGCTCACAATGATGCAACACATATATGACGTCCATTCCATGACCATGAGACGGCCGACAATTAGGGACATCTAATCAAATTGAGTCTCTGTATAATTCGCACTGCCTTACATATCGTTGCACGATCTAACGGCCGTATCATTATCAGCATGGAATCTAGGCCGTAAACTTACTCCGTGAGAACAATTATCAACTCTACACCTAAAGTTGTAAGTGAATATTTTTAGGAAAAGTCATTTTAGAAGTTTAGTCTATTTTTCTGGTCATCTATGCAATATACCTGCTTTATAACCATTCGATTACTATACGATGCGCATAATTTTTCACTCTTGTGTATGTGCACTTATAAAATAATTTGTTTTTTATCCATACCAGTATAAATTATAGCACGTCCTCTACGCAGGTAAACTGATGGCCTGAATAGATCGGAGAGTATTCGCGGAATTTAGAAGGCTCAAGAATAGTCAGCGTGGCCCCAATTTGTTTCGTGGCCTCCCTGGCTTAAGTCCAGCAATGGGTGACAAATAGACGGATTTCCCATCTTTAATTTTCCAACGCTTATAACATCGTTTTTCAAAAAGCCTTTTTAAAAGCCAACCCCTTTTAAACCTAACTTTAGAAAGTCAATTCCTTACAAAATTAATTTTAGTATTTATTGGTAGAACCAACTAAATAAAAAAGCAAGAAATAAATAAAACCACTTCACAGTTAAAACAAAAGAATACCTATCTTACACACACGTCACGTTGTCACTAATCTCGACTCTTAGCGCAATCTCGACTAGTTTGGACGAAGAAACAATACAGCTTTTCAAAGAAATCTAAGAGTCAATAACAAAGTAACGGACAAAAGCAAACGGTGCTTAAAACTCTTAATAACCTGTTTCACGCGTATACTCGCTAATCGTATTTATGTATTTTTTAAACAGTAAAAAACTCTCCTAATATTTTATTATAAAATATTTATAGTTTTTTTTTATATTGATAGCTTTACTGCTTGGTCATCTCTTATGACCCTAGAGTATATCGGCACGGGATTACATGGGGTCAGTATTCCAAACCTCCCCAATACGGTTAAAACTCTCTCCTACATTATGGATAGAGGGCCCATACGTTACAAAAGATCCCAACCGATTTGAAATTAGTAAGAAAGCTGATAAAAATCCCACTATAATTTAGAACAGTTCAGTATCGGACGTTGACATGAAACGAGTTCTTATTCGAATTTTACGCAGCGTGAGTGACTAACCATATTGCAGTTGTTTCAATTCAATTTAAGTAACTGCCTTGTGAGTTATTAACTTTACGTTCAAAGTTCAAACGCAGCGAGTGACATGGGAACAATTTAACCTGAGAATTTTCCTGTAACGAGAAGTGTGAAACAAGTAACAATATGGTAAAAAAACGTGTAACTAACTTGAAACATGATGCTGCAGTGCAAGTAGCTATATCATTATATAATTAAATTCAGACGATTCAGTGCTAAGTGCTAATAATATAATTTTATTATGTACTTTCGTAGTATGTCTCCAATCATACGATTTAATCCTCTTTCATTCCTATTTTTACCTCCCTAATGTTTCACACCCGGTTGATCCCGAATTTCTTTTTCATAAAAATATAGTAGCGAATAGCAGTGATAGCCTAGTGGTTAACACGTTGGTCTCCCGAACGCGGGGCCCGGGTTCAAATCCTGGCACGCACCTCTAATTTTCAAATATTATGTGCGTATTACAAGTTAATTATCACTTGCTTCGGTGAAGGAAAACATCGTGAGGAAACCTGCACACCTGAGAGGTCTCCATAATGTTCTCAAAGGTGTGTGAAGTCTACCAATCCGCACTTGGCCAGCGTGGTAGACTATGGCCTGTACCCCTCACATTGTGAGAGGAGACCCCGAGCCCAGCAGTGGGACAATTATGGGTTGTTGCTTTGCTTTGTTTGCTTTATAGTAGCGAAATGTGTAGAGTATATTTTGCTACTAAAATCTGCAGTAAGATTTCGATATAGGTATGCGTATTATCATAATACGAGGAGAGAGAAAGAAATTCAAACTTCTGTAGAAATTGTATTATATATGTATATCCGTCTAATTAAGAAACTTATACAGTAAATACACAAACATCGATTTCCGCTTTTCTGACTTTGAAACTAATCTCTTGGAAATTTAAAATATCAATCAGCTAATAGTCCCTTGCTGACACTCATTATTTGCAGAATGTACATAAATATGTTATCCAAAAGAGCAAAAGCCGTAACATTTCGCCGGAGTTTGTTTTATATGTCACAAAAGGCTTACACATTCAGAAGCACCTACGCTAAGCAGAGTTACCGTTGGAATTTCAGGGACTTTTTTGTTCTTTATGATCGACAGCACACGAGCTGTGCTCGGTCGCGCGTTCATACCCAGCGAGCCGTGATTCACCGCTAAGAGACCTACTCGTATGTTCGACCTATCTACCGAATGGTTTGCCTACATTGTCACACGTTGCATAACATTCACCTCACAAATCTAAACGCCTCGGCAATACACACAATCGACAATTATCGAAGCGACAAAACGATAATACGTTCAAATAGCCCCCCATTTAATACTTACACGTGTCTAATTAGGAAAATGAAAGCGACGCTTCCGTCCTGACTTCAAATGTAAAGAAAAAATGTGTTCATCTCGTTAAAACTTTCGTCTACAAATATAAAATTCAATTTCTGAATGAGCACAAAAAATCTTCTACCTTGTTTTTCGCGTTCATTTTGCATCAACCGACGTAGAATCCTAATTATCTTTCCCAGTTAAGCTTAAGTGAATTATTCCAGCCGCCCACTGTAGCACACAAACAAAACGGGAGTTCACAACCTCAGTCGAAATACTAAAACATTACAGAGAATTCTGGGCACACGTATAATATTCGCTAAGCAGCTTGCACTGGGTGCAAAAGCTACCTATCGCGAGTGACTCTTTTCATCGCGAACGAGTTTCGAGTGGCTATAATAAAATATTTCCTCGGTAAATCCACGTTTACAGATTGGGCATATTCACGGCGCATATAGGCTCATTCAAATAACAATCTCATTTCATTACAAAGGAAAACGCGTGCGCGGGATAGATATGCTAAGCTTTTACCACGAAAATACATCGCATATGCAACTGCAGTAAATTCACTGATATCAAACAAGGAACAGAACTACTTGACAGCACGAGTAACATTATAATATCAATTTGAAATCACCTGATATTGTTGCGAGTTCGGTTAAGAAGTCATTAAGTATTTTTTTTATTAAACGTAATTATGTTTTTATCAATACGTTTATAACCACTAATATTCTACTTCTCGCAATATTTGTACGTAGTTTTTATTTGTATGTAGTTTTCGTTAGAAAGTACTTACTAATTAATAGTATTTGTATGAGTTCATAATATCGAGAAGATTACCATTTTTTATTCGATTGATGCCTTATAAAATAAACTTGACAAGTGCCAGTTAAACTCGCTACTGTAGGGTTCCGTTAGTTGATTAAGTATTTACAGTTATTTTTCTTTTTTTAAGTTGTTTATTATTGCCTTCTTTAAGACCATAGACTTTTTGAAGTGAAACTTCTTTAGAATCGTTAGTGATTTGAAACCGGATGCAACGACAGGTAAGATAATATAACCGCTAATTTCGACTTTCAATTTAACTCCTCCGTAGCTCAATGGTCAGGACGTAGATACACAATACCTGATGCCCAGATTCGCGTCTCACAATATTTCTTTTTTTTTAGTTTTATTTTTTTTTAGTTTTATTTTTATACTGTTTTTAAATACTTTCAAATGCTCTTTTAAATATTTTCAAAGAATTTATCAACAAAAAATAAGAATTTCATTCTTTCATTCTGTCGATTGACCAACCGATTATACAGACAGTAAAAATGCTAAGTTGTATTCATAGATGGCTCGAGGAATAAGATAGAACATTCGTTTTATTGCTAGATAGATTTTTAAAAAGTGCTAAGTTGAATTCATAGATGGCGCCTCGATTTATTGCTTTAAGATTCGATTTATTGCTTTTTCATCTCATTAACTTGAAACCAAAATTTTGGAAAGTTTCACTTCTACCACGTGTGAATTGCACACATTTTCTTTTTTTTAGGTTTTTCTGTAATGTACGATACGGTTTGCAAAACAGTTCTATTAAAATTTTAATTTCGTTATTTCTTTTTTCAAAATTCATTTGTTTACATTATACTTTCTTCTTTGGGTCACAAAATAGCACATTAATACCAAATTTCCACTTAGTTCAACAGAGTTTTCATCTTAGACATTATTAGTATAAGTTTGTAACTTTATATAGGTATATTATTTGTATTCTATGTATATTTTTATGTAGATATTTTATAAACCGCCTTTGGCAAATTTCTCTTTAATGAAATGGTTAGCTGGTAGAGAATGCTTTGAGCATTGTCACGGTAAAGTAATATAAATCTTTACCGTGGTATTATTCTCGCCAGTTGTACTGTGATATTTTTATTTTGATCAATAAATAATATAAGATCTTGTCATCGGTGAACAGGATAGTTTTTGTATCGCAATTTGTAGTCGCAATTTGAGAAGACAATCACAAATACATTTAGTACATAATTATTTTGTCGATAATGTAGGTAATTATACTCCATAAAAGGTTTTTTGTAGATAGTCCAGAGAGGTAGGCATTGCGAATGACTCATAATTAAAGCATTTGGTGTTAAATTCTTAACTGTATATAAATCACCGAAATATCTTCCGAAAATTGTTCTCGAATGCATTAAGAAAGCTATCAGTGTACACGAAAATATAATTATAGCAAGAGATTTCTATATTGATTTTAGAGATCAATCAAAAACAGATATATTATAATAGAATACTTTCATCTCTCGATCTTCTCCTAGGCATTCAAGAATATACTATAAGACATAATTAAATAATAGATTATTCAGAAACCTCCTGCAGTCCTGCACTATACATTATTATTTTTAATTTTATTACTAATAACAAATGTGGATCAGATTTAAAACCACTCATGGGACGTACGGAACCCTCTCCATGTGAGTTTAAGTCGCACTTGATCGGTTTTTTTACTAGTCAGAAAATAAAAGGCGTGATGATATCAGATTGGAGCAATATAGGTACCTTATACGTATATTAATTGTCTATATCTAAACCATTTATTGATGGATATCCAAAAAAATTTCGGTGTTAATTAGTTTTGATCTATATTTTATTTTATTATGCTAAATATAGTACATTTAAATTAATAAAATTTAAGTCAGTCGCCCGTCGCACATTCGTTTGCTGTGGTCAGCATTGGTTTAGTGGTTGTATTTAGTCGGATCAACTTTTAATAACGCCCGCAAAATTGTTTAATTAATCTTATTACGGATCTACTCACACAAGCCAACACTCTGCACTAAATGCTTGCTTCTGGACAAAATAAACTTATTTGTTCTAGGATTAGGTGAGCAGAATAGTTTTAAGATAAGAAGTCTTCTGATTACTTAGGCTTGGGTGTAGATGAATACTGATTGATTGTTTAAAATAATGTAGTTCTAAATAAAACAAATAAGAATCTCTTGAGAGTGAGCTTACGACTCTCCTCTGACCGTCGAGAAGTATTGTTGACATAATATTATTAACTTTATCATGAGTAGAAAAAATGGATATAATTATGTGGCTCAATCCTAAGCTAAAATCTGTGAAGACTTGCAAGAAACTCATAATTAACATTTTCCTGATAAAAAAGGCCCTTAAACCGGAATATGCCGGAATAATTATCCGTTCCGTGATATGTCGTTGATGCCTTAAACGGCGAGCGTATCAGATTCCCAAACCTATGTATGTGTGTTTGTGCACCCCCTTTAAGTATCGAGCCGAGAACCCTCCTTGAACTGAGTCCACGCACACGATGAATGGCCGCCACGGCTAATGGAGATCTTATCTCAGCCCGAGACCGAGTAAGGTGGCCTTCCAACAGTATACTCAGTTATGTATAATACATAGACTTATCTTGGTCGAATAGGACAGCCCGGTCCAGGTCATAAATAAAGCCGGCTTTGATTTCTGAAGGTGACCCCCGCTTTATACGTTTCTTGAGATCGTGCGATCCCTTTTAATAGTTTTGAGGAAATCTTGCTTGATTCGCATAATGAACATGCGACTCACTTCGGTTAATGCCTATCTAATTAACGAGCGTACTAGTATAAGTGATTTAGTAATCAACGCCATCTAATGATTGTAACAATCTTGTTACCGATTTGAGGATCCCAAACTAAATGGCATTGTTATTGATTTGACGATTGCATACTAGATGGCGTTAAACTCCAGTGGTGCGTCAGAGCTGACACACAATTTTTTATATTATAAGAGGAAGGGGATGAACGTTTACTAATCCGTTTTCTCCAGAAATTAAATATTTAAGGCGGCAATTTGTGGCGCTTCCGTTCTACGTAGGGTGGTACAAAGAGGACTAGGTATTTGTTAAAAGTAATTTTCGAAATTATATTGTTACTTCGCCTTTGGATCTTTTAATAATTATCTCTCGTCTGTTTTAACAAGCAGTTATTTTGAGTAGGAAATTAAGCCCCGCGTTACATTAAATTGTTCTACATAAAGAGACACTCACTTAACAATTATGAACGTCTAATCCAATCATCTTAATAGTCTTTTAACGTTACGATTTTGATTAATATTCATTCCCTATTTCATTAATTGATTATTGGAATATTTTTTGTATATTTACTATGATTGATATTGATATTTTATACTTATAAAACATTTAGGTTCTACTAACTACCGTTCCAATTAATTGCTTTGTGATAATGAAGGAGACATGTAAAAGTAGCGTATAAAGAAAATTCGTATTAAAATAAATTACGTAATCAATTCACCTCTAAGTTATATTTCAATTTATCAATATGGATTCAGATTCAGATCACCTTCTGCCTTCAGATCCTTACAATAAGCCCTTTCATTTGACATGCGACACGATACGTTTTGCAAAATTTTTATTTTTTTTAATTAATTTATTTTCTTTATACCTTCCTCCTTGGGTCACAAAATAACCCATGAGTACTTTGGTTTAAATTTGTTTAAACTTATTTGGTCAAGTAGTTTCGGAAAAAAATGGCTGTGAAGGGCGGTCGCCCAGACACACGAGCGATCCTTTAAGGGTTCCATTTTTCGTTTGGAACCCTAAAAATATGTTGTAAAAAAATTCTTAGCAATAAATATTTAGAAATTTTAAAATTTTTGCAAAGCAGTTTGACGCTTGTCCCAAGACGCACGTAAAGTACATGATGGTGTCAAAATTACAACAAAATGGATAATAATACATTTACGCCTCCACATAAGCCATGCGGCAAATAGTTTCGATAAAAGGTAAAGCCCATTTACGGAACGATCAGGAAGACTGAAACAGGGGCTGGTGCCGAGAGCTCCTGTCTGAGCGACAGGAGTGCGACATTGCAATTTGAGTGTACATATATTATTCATGGTAATACGTTAAAAGCGCGGCGTAGGTGCTTGGTACGAGGAACGAGCAATCGACGCGCATGTTCAACGTCAGACACGGACGTTGACGCACAGATGCGTTTATTTACGGAACTTTTGATGCGCCAGTGGCGTTCAATTGTTTCGATTTTAGAAAATCGATTATTTGACACCAGTGTAGACTAGTAGAGCTTAGAAATTTTTACCGAAGAAGTTTCTGGAAGGATTTGGAAGATCTGGAAGATTCTTGTTGTTGACTAATAACGAGAAAATATTACGTTATAGAATTAAATGATTGCCTAAATTAATAAAAATATTTTTAATTTTTATTTTACTCGTATTAGCAACTCAACAGCTCTGCCGTACTAAGCATACTAGGGTTTGTGTCTGTAATTAACTTTGCCACTAGAGGTCAAGGTTAATTTGACTGATACAAATTTAGGAATAGCTAACATTGCCTTTACAGTCTGACTTATCAATCTGATTAATTGTAATCTAGAACAGTCAGACCCATTCAAAAGTTACTTGGTAGTTTAACACTTCCCGAACTGAAAACTATTGAAATGTGGATTTTTATGTAAAAACATCTAGTTAATTAAAATATCTACAAGAACTAGAATAAGAATAAATAAGAAATACATAAGTACTCACAATATACATTTGTAAGTAAAATACGTCATTACCAAATAGACAAGACGTTAAATCATTGAATAATTTTTCAGTTTATATTCAAATTGTAAATTTAATTGTGAAAAAACATCACTGTTTAGCAAAATATTTATCGAAAGTAAGGCTTCATGTACCTTTACCAGCAACCGTGTATTCAATGGCGTGCTTTAAAATTGTCGTTTCGCGCCATTTACAGCCGGCCTGGCCCGATGTGCTTCGCTTATAAAGTAACACTACGAAATGTGGGCTTCGTTTTTATTTATCGTACTCTATACAAAATCGACGCTTTTCACCTATCAGCGGACGGAAATTCGTGATGCAAATAACAGCCACGTTCCATTCAAAGTACGCACCTATCAACTCGCTTGATGTTTTCGAATAATGTAATTGCTTTCAAATTAACTTTCATACTTTCGTCCACCTTGTTTAAGTTGATAATATTTTGAATATTGAAATGTAATTGCTTGGACGTCATTATCTTGTAATAATGTACTTACTTATACGGTTTTGTATCATAAAAGTTCTTAAATTTCGTTCAAAATGACGCCATAGTTATAAGACTTTTTCTGTTCATGTATGGTATTGTAATTAATAGTAAAATTATATTTTTTCGTACCTTTGTTACACATTTTATTGTTTGAAACCATGCTTTGTGAATAAACAAGTAGCCAATGTTTTCTGAACGGAAAAGTTGTACGTAGAACTGTACCATGCAAAGCTAATAGATATTGTATTTCTTGAAACAATTTTTATATTTTATAAAAAAATAAATATAAAAACAGAAAAAAAACACCTAAGAAATAAGTATAATAGATAATTATGTAATAACAGTATGGGAAAAATAGGGTACAGTTGAATTGAACTGTATTGTATTATATTACATAAAAAATTTGATTTGAATTTGATTGAACCTGATCTGAATTCTGAGACAGTGACGGGCAACGATAGCTTACCATCATGAGCCTCATCTGCTTTGAGAATATTATGGAGAAGTCTCAGATGCGTAGGTGTAAGATGTTTTCCCTGGTTCCTTAAAAATATTTGTAATAAAAACATAACTGATAATGCTAGGAGTATTTATCATTTATGTTGAGAGTGAGAGAGAATGTGAGTCGAAGACACGTAAACGAGATTTGTGTGTGTTGTGATACAGTCAATCTTAGCGAGATTGGCTTATTCCATTCAAAATAAATCGATTAGTTCTTCTAAATGTTAACAATTATTTATATTTTTAAGCATAATTTTATACTGCTTTCTTAGAATTGTTTTTACTTTACAATATTAAAAATACCACTTGGCCATCGCTCATGATAATTCATAACTTTATTGAGCTGCATCTCATCACCTTTACAACAAATAAAACTTTGCAATAAAATAAAAATTTACTGTTGAATTATTTGTTTTACAATTTATTTTAAAGCATAAAAAGCTTAAAGCTGAAAATCGGTGATCTATTATTAATATGAAACTATTATATTTTCTTCAACTTACATTTCGTATTTTAATATTTATTTAAGGTAGCGCTCACAGGTATTTATATTGCCCTTAATCAAACAACTCTGCATATTATCTCCGTTTATTTATTGTGATATTACGTAGAATATTCGTCGTCTCAACAATTGGTACTAGTAAATGGTTAAAGTACCGTTAATCCTTTGAAATGGAACGATGTTTGCGGAGCCACCACGGCCGTGCGCACGCATGCAATGATGAATGACGTACGATGTTTCATGCCACTTCGAGCCTTGTTTTACGTTCCTATTAATCAAGTTTATTCTATAAGACCTTATCTTGAAGGTGCGAGGAGTATACACCAATAAAGGCAGGCAACTCTTTTGTACTTATTTCATTAATGCCCGGTTTCTGAGGTCTTTTTTTCGAGAGTTTATCTATTCAAAAACGCTAACGGGTCAATAACTTCCGAAAAAGCGTTTCTGAGCACTGCGATAATACATAAACTCCGTTTAAACTAAGATTAACTTATCTAACCATAGATGGCCGTTTATCGGTTCCATAAGTTTATTTGACGTTTCATTTTAACATTTCGTGGACAGAATAAGACAAATTACAAGTTAAGTACAACAATTTTGAGGTCATTTGTGTGTGCCGTAGGTATATGGATAGCCTCAAAGACCTCAGATTATTGAAAATACAAATACAATTATTTGCAAGAAATCAACAATTTTTTCTAGATTGACAATGAATGACAGAGGTGTTATTCTCAAATACTATGTTACCATAGTAACCAATGGTAACCAATGGTAACCAAAATAAACGTTAAATTGACGTTTTAAAATTGTATTGTTGATATTTGACTATGATGAACAGACCAAAATAAATACCAAATTACAATATTTTTTACATATTTACTACCAAAAAACAAATACAATTAGTCAAAACGACAAAAAAAAATGATAATATCTATTTGAAACTTATCTTTTTATTATCTTTTGAAGAGAGCCATCTAGTGGCAGTTTTAGATACTCGTTATTGGATTCATAGTTATTGAAAGGCTCCTCGCGTGCTCAGAAACCTAGTGACAGTTATCGAATATATAACTTAAGTTTAACTTTATTGATTCAATAGCTGTTGATCGTTTAACTGGAGACTTCAGAAACCGGCCATAAGTGGTATAATAGTGCTTACGACTGTCACCTTTCTGATAGGTTACTTTGTTGTCTTTGCTTCAACTAACAGTACTTCTTTAAACGCTTTATCTAATACAGGATACAAATATTATTGCACGTTACTAAGTTTCATTTGGTACTTAAATTTAAAACTATGTGCATATTATTCCATAAAATATATTAGTATTCTTTTCGGCCAACGTCTTATAAATGTAGTGGTATTTGAAAACCGAATAAGTATAAATTTACGGGATACCCACCTGTGCCCGGTCCCTTTTATTGGAGGCCCGCCCCATAAATTTCAAGTAAAAGTAATTGTTGAAGTTTGGAAATGCCAAGACGACCGTTATATAAAATTTGTTTTTAAGGTGTAACTTATAAAGTGTGATTTTAAGTGTGTTTGTATATTTTTGTCGATTTATTGATGATTCTGATATAGGCATTGCGTGAGCTCTTTTTATTGAGTATTAAAAAATATTGTTAAATACGGGAACTACAGAAAAAACAATAATATACAAATATTATATTTTTTTTAATTTCATTATGTTGCGACATTGGGTCTCTTAACCTTTATCTAATTTTTTCATTCATTTGAATGTTTATCTTTTTCGCGAATATGAACAAGAATTTATATTCATTGATATACATGACTAAAAATCTTTGCTCCCAACAATGAAAATTTATTCTTATATTGCAGAGAATTAAATTACTGAATTAAAACGAGATATACATTAATCATCAATATTTTATCTACTAATATATTAGTACTTATTACTACCTGTAATATTCGGTAGGAACTTTTCCGTAGTAATTTGGTTTGTAGCAAAGTTTTTGGCTTGTTGTTTGTCTTTTTCTATTGGTGAAGTTGTTAAGACTTGCAATTTATCAACCGATAGGCGCACATCGCCCGGAAAATAGTTCGTATCGTTATTTTGAATCGAGCTTTTCGCTAAATATAGATTTATGCATCTTCGAAGTAAGAGTTAGTTATGGTTATTAGTTTCTTAGAGCATCCAAAATTACAGGAAAATACTGTATAAAATATACATGAAAGTACTGGGCTAGGAAAATATTTAAGAGTGTATCAGCGGTTGCTCATAAAATTTCATGAATTCGGTTACGTTTTATATTGAAATATACCGTCGATATAAATTATATTGCTCTACCTAGTAGCATCAATATTAAATATTTCTGCTTTTTTAAAAATTCTTCACATTAAATTATCTATGGTATTATAATATTGTATGGTTTAAAAAGAAAGCTATTCGTCCCGTATTCGACGATTGTTCTCTGCAAATTCGAATACCTAGAGGCAAACCGACTTTGGGAAATAAAAACTTATACTAAAAACATTAACCTAAGTATCTGGTCGGTTTTGTGCGTATATTATAGTGCCTCGCAAAAAAGGCGGGTTTTGATTGACGCCCGCAATCGGCTTAATGTAACGTCGAGGCAAGTTTTGCGGCGCACAAACGACTGGTTAAATTCAGAGGTCGGCGCAAAGCGACACAATCTCTCACGCGTCACGCAGTAGGAGCTTTCCATATAATTCATTTTCCTATTCATATTTGTCTTAGAAGTCTTATTCGAATGCGAGCTTCCAGGCAAGAAAACCAAAAAGATGTAAAATGACATGATATTTTACGGCTCAAGTGTTATTGAAAAAGTTTCGCGATAATATTTCTCTCTCACTTTGCCATTCATACAAATTGAATCGAGTCCCTATCCAACTAGGTATGTACATAGGGAAAACTATGGTAGACGTATAGTTTATATTCGTCGTTCGAGATTACGTGACTGGAAATAGTAAAATCGGATGATGATGTTGATAATGTAGGTCGTAATGGGCCATTGCCAATAAAACCTTATAGGTAAGCGATGGATTAAAAGAAACTGGGTCACGGCAAGGCTCGGTCCTTATGAAAATAAGGCATTTTGGAAGACTACCTTCGGTTCTATCGCAGTAAACGTAATAAGCACATGATTAGCTCTCCAACAAAATTTCAACAGAAAAATAAAGTGTCACACTTTAATTTTAAAAGACAAACATTAATAAAACATTTTTTACAAAATTTCAGACGCCAGCTGAACGGAACGACCAGACAACTTTTCGTTTCGTACTCTCAGCTAGAACTGAGATGGTTCTGAAAGCAAAGTTACATATAGGAAATGAAAGGCCCCTCCTAAAAGTTGTGTCAAAAACGTCGATGGGAGAAGTAATTCTCAACTTGGCAATATCGCGTTCTTACTTTTTCGAGTAAATCGAATGGCAATTATTAAAATAAGCTCTTTAAACATCACAGTGTTTATAGACACATTACTATTTTTGTAGAAAATATAATAATAAGGGTATAAAAAGGAAATGTATTGCACAATAAACCTTTTCATGGAAGCAAAAAACGATGTTCGCATTGTGTTTTATTTTGTACCTATTAGTCGCAATACAGATTATAGAGTATGTGAATGACCGAGGATGACGTAGTCGCCCGTACCTAATGCGGTCATGTTTTGTGCGTGGGTCATTTACTCCTGTCGTTACCAACAGCAGGCGTCCGGTCCGTGCTTCGGTCTCTTCAATTCGCAGGGATTTTGAGTCTATAGCTTTTTTCACTACACTTTATTGAAAAGTCTCTTGTCTCTTGTGTGTTAAGCGAAGCCTAAATTCATGATACAAGCATAATTACAATTCTAGTCAAGTTGAACATAGATAACCCTGTTCTTAGTACCATTTGAATGGAACTCAAATTCCTTCTATTTCTCTTCATAAAGACAGATCAATCTTATGCCCAATTCACTTATTACCTATTCAGCGGCAACCCTAAAAGGTATCCAGTTACCAAACATTACTCACAACATTTGCGGTCCCCCATCCCTTTCCATTAGGTACAACCTACGTACGTATACAGTACAGCTTCAATCTTCCAAAAGATCGTAGATCAATATCTTAACTTTCGCCCGCAAACTTAGTAGCCGCAGTGGTCGACCGAAAGTTTCATGTGGCTGATAATTTACATAATAGAAGACGGTAGGTCTATCTACTATCGGGGTCATCCAAACTTCTGTGGATTAGGGCTTTCACGGGCAAGGCTTATCGGATTTTGAACGAATTTCGGGATGCTTGCGATAGCAACGTCATTATGGATATCCGATTTATATGCAGATTGGAAGTGAAGTAGAGACGGTAGTGCAGACACGCTTCGACGACCGCGCAAGATGCACCGCCCACTTTTGCCGAAATACTGTGAAACTTAAGTGTCCTATTGAACATCGTCGAAAACTTAGTCCTGTTAGATTATATTATATAATTCAATAATCCTTTATCAGATACAGTCGAGATCCTCGTCTGACTTTCCGCACTCGATCTGAGGAAGACAGAGCCCTATTGTGGATTTAACAATTTCTCTCGCCCCGTTTCATCTCAAAGAGTAATAATAAAATATCACAATGGATGTCAACTCTATTCATGATAAGTGCCCAAGATGGAGAGCGTCAGTAGCATAAATCCACAAAATCAGATGCCGAATGAATTATTCCATTAGAGGACTGTTTTGAACTTTGACAAATTTACATTCTGGCTTTTGTTACAACTTGTTGAGTCAAATTGTTAAGTGAAATATTAGGGTTGGCGATGAAATGATGTTGTTTCGATTCAAAAAGAACTGACTTTCATGACAGCATACAAATAATACGATTACAGGAATTTCCATGTTATAAATAATGAAATTTGCACGTAGGTAGATACGTTGCCTTATTGTGTCATTCGCTTTGTCTGTTCTTTTTCTCATTGAACACTAGCGCCACCACTCAGCCCCGGATCTAAGGGGGGGCAAACCGGGGCACCTGCCCCGGGCGGCAGTTTCAGGGGGCGCCAAAATCATCATATATAGTATGACTTGCTCTACAGAGCGCTTAGCATACGGAAGCCTGGTTGGCTTACCGTAACTTGTAAGAAAAATTCACTACACATTTGCCGTGTCAACAATTTGACGTCTTCTACACAACTAAAGACTAGTATGAATTTTTTAAGTAATTTGTCTCAAACAAAGAAAACAATAGCCAGGGCAAGGTGCGAGCATATCGCCAGAATCGGTGAGTGAGCGCCTAATCAGTTACCCTTCAGGGAGTCGCGCTTTCTGGTCGCTCGCCAAGGCCGTTGTGGGTAACATCCGTCGGTCGTCGTTTCCACCATTGCGAAGACCGGATAACGATCTGGCCCTAACTGCAAAGAAGAAAGCCGATCTTTTTAGTACTCTCTTTGCAGCTAACTCGACTCTTGATGATCGTGGGGCTATACCGCCTGCTATCCCGCGGTGTGAGAGCTTCATGCTTGATATAAGGTTCACACACAAAGCTGTAAAACGAGCTGTTTTGTCTCTCGACGTCAAGAAGTCGAGTGGCCCAGACGGAATTCCAGCAATGGTATTAAAGATGTGCGCTCCCGAGCTAACTCCGCCGTTGACACGTCATTTCTCCTTATCTTACAGTGTAGGTAAAGTGCCGTCCCATCGCAATAACCTCCCTTCTCTCAAAAACCATGGAACGTGTTATAAACACGCAGCTCCTCGAATACTTAGAGGAACATCAGCTGGTCTTAGACAGGCAGTATGGTTTTCGTCATGGTCGATCGGTTGGTGATCTCCTGGTATACCCTGGTATACTCCCCCGTAAGTGGGCCCAAGCCATTGAGAGTCGCGGGGAGGCGTTGGCTGTAAGCCTAGACATCGCCAAGGCGCTTGATCGGGTTTGCCACAGAGCCCTTCTATCGAAGCTACCTTCATACGGCCTGCCGGAGAAGTTGTGCACGTGCATAGCCAGCTTTTTGTCCGATCGTGCCATTTCCGTAGTTATCGACGGTCAACGCTCTGACACTAAATTTACGTATATTAACGCTGGCGTTCTCCAAGGTTCGGTGCTTTCTCCCACGCTGTTTATTCTGCATATCAATGATGTGCTGGAACAAATCCTCAGCATGCATTGCTATGCAGATGACAGTACGGGAGATGCGCATTATTCAGGCTGCGCAAACTCCTCTCAGTCCTACCTTGAGGAGAATAGAACTAGACTTGTGTCCGAAATCGAGCTCTCTTTGGAGCGGGTCTGACTGGGGTCGGCTAAATCTGGTTCTATTCAACTCTTCGAAGACACAAGTCTCGTTCGCGTTCTCCGCAAAAAGAACCCCATTTGTCGCCGAAACTCCAAAACACGCCTCCCACCACAAGTAAAAGGATCTTGGGGGTCGACATTTCGAACGAAGTGCAGTATCGGGGCCATCTGGAGAAGAAAGCCAAACTTGCCTCCAGAAAACTGGGTGTACTAAACAGGGCAAAGCAGTACTTCACACCGAAGCAGTGCCTGCTGCTCTACAAGGGCCAAGTTCGACCACATATGGAGTACTGCTCTCACCTTTGGGCCTATGCACCCATTTACTAACTAAGCCCTCTTGACTCCGTACAGCGGCGCGTTGTTCTAATTGTCGATGAACCCAACCTTACAGACGGCTTAGAGAACTTAAGTCTCCGGAGAGACGTAGGCTCTCTTTGTGTCCTCTACCGTCTCTACTATGGTGAATGTTGTGAATAACTTTTTAACCTGGTGCCCCCATCCATCTTCCTTTATCGCACCACCCGCAAAAGGTTGCGGTTCCACCCGCATCACCTTGACTCGTGGTAGTCATCAACTGCTCGTTTCTCCCGCTCGTTCCTGCCACGAACTTGCGAGCTTTGGAACAAAATTCCCTCTGAGGCATTCCCTGTGCGCTATGATATGGGGTTCTTTAAGAAGAGTGTTTATCATATCCTTCAATCCATCCCTTGATGCTGCACGTGTCCATAGGCGACGGTGACCGAACGACCGACCGACGGTCGTTAACATAAAAAAAACGCTGGAGAGAGGGGCGCCACTATCAAGTTCTGCCCCGGTTCAAAAAAATCGTAGATCCGCGGCTGTCACCACTTAGTTTGAACTGAATTTATTCGCACGCATATGACTGTTACTAAATGAATCTTTTCTAGTTGTGTATTTTAGAATAATGTTTTAAATATGTAATAAAAATACTTTCCAAAATTTTTTTTCAATGGATAAATGATTTATCAATCATGTTATTATGGCGGGACTTAATCATCGTAACAAGTGCTTAATACCACAAAGATTACAAATCTTTGGAAATTCTAGTGCATGTCGAAGCTCTAAATTAAGGCATGCGCCGCATTTTGTATGTATAGTAGGTAATGACTGGTACGAGTATTCTGGTACGAATACTCGTGCCATACGTCATTAAGTTGCTATCACCAAAAACCGCTTCGACTTGTTCGCCATTTTTCATATTTAACATTTAGCACTAAGGTAGACCATGATTAGGAATTACATATAGGATGCTTACATATTATCCTGAAAAACGCAGGAAAAACCGCGAGATGCTAGGTTCTACTTGTATAAAATCAGCTGCATAACATTTCATTTATTTTTCGTAAACCATAATACATAACATTATACTTCTGGTTGACAACCTTGAGAATTGTACAGATAGAACTCGACAAAAGATTCCTAACGTCTGATGAAATAATGAAATTTATTGTGGTTCCATAACATTGATTTTAAGAAAACTTAACTAGGTACGATAGCACTCATTTTGTTGTAGTTATTATATAATAAGTATAGAATAACGATTGGATAATAAGAATAGAATACGAGTATCGACTGTTTACTCGACAGTGCAGAAATAGGCTATTGAACGGCAAAAGAGATTGTACCTGAATTAACTAAACGAATTTACGTTGAATTCAGCTGCACTGCGCTACTGCAGGTTATAAGATTTTAGCTCTGAATAAATAGTTCTAGCAACCGAGACTGTTTTAGATTGAGAAATTCAAAGATAGACTGCAAAGCTATGGTATAGTTCTTAGTAACTGAAATAATTGGTTAGTAATTCATTTATTAGTAACTGTAAGTAGTAGTCTGCTTTTGTGGCAGGAAAAACTTTATTTTCACTACATTTAAATAAAAACTATATAAGAATACTCATCGTAGTTTTCGGTATTATTTCATCAAGCAGATATGTAGCCAAAAAAACACAGACAGTAACCTAAACAGGGTTAAACATGTAGTAATTGTCCTAAGGATAAAAACACAAGTAGGTAACAATGCTAAGTTTAAGATAATAATAATTAAGTGATGTTGTATGTAGCTTAGTTTTTCGCAATCCAATTTTACTCATAAAGCAGTCTATGAAACGATAAACTATAGTGCAATTATGGTACAAAAAGTAAGAGCTATTTTACATTAACAAGGCGAAACAAAATATGGATCAAAAACAATGGGTTCTAACAGGATGCAACCATCGAGCCCTTTAGACTTTATCGTTTGAAAACACCCTGACATCAAGCTGAACTCGTAATTTTAACAATTTTTAAAACTTTCGGGGCAAATTTATTGAAAACCCCAACACGTCATTCATCTTTCACCCGGCCTGTCTATTATGAGTTGCAGTTTTTAAAAAGTTGGTAATTAACATCAGGCCGCTGTTCAAGCCAGATCCTAACTTTGAAAATGTTCAAAAGTTTGGGAAATGCTCTAATCATTAAAAGCGATGGGCTTACTTCGGGTGATAAGTTTATTACGGGTCGCGTGATAGGGACAAGTCATGCAATTAAAAGGTATTAAGTGTATAAGGTTCATAACGAAGTTTAATAGCCGATCGACGCCTAAAAATTTCATTTGGAATTCAGGCGGCGTGTGTAGACTTAATATTCTGCATTTATATACTGTTATAACAATAATTCTAAAGTTTAAATAAAAATGAAGAAAAAAAATGAATCCATTGAAACTTTAATTGAACAAAGCAGCAATTACATTTTTATAATATTTTAAAATCTTGGGTGCCGTAGACTTTCAAGTTTATATCAAAGTTATGGCTTGAAACAAAAGCCAAATATTTCCAATAGCTAAATGAAATCAAAAAGAACATAAAATGTGAAACGTAATATATAAATGCTTCAAAACTCAATTGTAAACACAGCAAGACTCCCTCACATTTTATTTGTCCCGCACTCGAGTGCAGGTTAATAAGTAATGAGGCAGATCGAGTCGAATTTTGTTTGTTAAGGTGATTATTCAAATACCGAAAACGTTTCTCGGGTATTCGTAAACTTCTTTCATATTTTATTCATCGATCCTTCACGGCTTGAGGCATCCGTAATTGTTAATAGGATTTAAGGTGTATTTTGAGGTGTTAGATAGTTAATTTGCGTTAATAAAGTTTCCATAATGAAATCTCCGTTGCGGAATGTAGCGTCAGTATATTAGGGTAACAATATTGAGGTTAGATTTATTAGCGCTATTATATTATTGATAACAATTCCCTTTTGTTTTTTTTATTAAGAGTTATTAAAATTATACAGTCAGATTGATAACTTGCATTATTCTTTGAATTGTTATCAAAATAAGTTTTTGGTAAAAATTCATTCAATCAGTAAATGTATTGATATTATTCAAGATTTGTTTAACCATGGAATATACATTTATAAACTTGTACTAACTATTGTATTATGTTAGCTATTGTATTGTAATCGGAAGCGCTCAAAGCCCGGCGGCTTGTGTCGATTCTACTTTATGTGATCGACAAAGTTAAGGAACAGCGGGCGCGGTCGGTAGTTGGATGGGTGACCGCAGGGTAATCTATGGTGACCGCTATTGGCAAAAAATTCTTGAGCGTTTCCGTGCTTCAGAGGGCACGTAAAGCCGTCGGTCCTGGTTGTTATCGTAAGATAACAGTCGTTAGGCCATGTCGGAGGCTCTCGGGTGGCATAAAAACTTCTGGCTCTCGGGTTGGCCACTAACCCCTCCACGAGTCCGCACTGGAGCAACGTGTTGGAATATGCTCTAGGCCTCCTCAAGGGGAAAGACCCGTGCTCGGTAGTGGGCCATTAATGGGTTGAAACTAACTATATACAAAATCTAAAAAATATTACGTGCTCAGTAGTGGGCCATTAATGGGTTGAAACCAACTATATACAAAATCTAAAAAATATTGCTAATTATTAAAAAAAATCTAGTACTAATTACTAAAAAAAAGACAAATTATTAAAAAAACCTCATAAATGGCGATATTCAAATCGGATTAGTATATTTTTTAAATCAATTGCTCCTAAAAACTTCAACAAATAAATATCCATTCCCAAAAATCCTTGGAGAATCATTACTTAAATACGACAAAATTGTAGAACGTCTGTTCCCAGGAAGGGGTGTTATTTATGGAGGGCAAAGGGCAAAGTATATCTGAGTGGGTCTATTAGCTGTACTAATATTTTCTTCCTCAAGTTAATTGTTATGTCGCCTTAAGACCAGGTGCCTCGTCCCATTAGGAAGCCGCGGGCGCTACTACGCAACTTGAGAGCCACCGAGGGAACTCTGCCCCACGGAAATATTTAAACAAATTAAAACTTTTTCTTTATGCCATTTCCCGAAGTCTTCTTATTCTGATTCCTTTTATTGAGTTTGCGCCTACTTTGAAGTAACTCGCCAAAACTGGAAGGCCCTAACTCGATTTTGGTGTAACGATTTATGAGCTCATACGTATTAAAAAGGAATAAGACGACTCTCTTCTATGTGTTGTTGTCTCTTGTATATGTTATTTACCGCAATTAGATATTCCTTTTTCACAGCCTTGTTAGCCTTGTTAGTTTAGATATAAATGTTAGTAAAAATGTAGCTTCGCTAAACTACTTTTTATATTATACTCAATTGAGTACGATTTTATTTAATAATAATTTTTATGTAGAACAAATAAGTATTCGTTTTCTATATAACCAGTAATTTCTAAAGTAGGTAATTTTATTGAACCCACTTTGTACCCAAGCTGCTAAACCTATTCATAAAAATTTCCAAGACCTTCATTTTATCGCGATCCGTTAAAAGCTCCATCCCTTGTCCGATTTCTCGAACCTACGTCAAACCATCAAAACCTGACACCGCAAACATATTTAAAAGACAAAGTATTTTTATCGGGAGTACAATGTGAGGAAATTTTTTTATAAATTCATGCAGGCTTTGATTATCTAGTGGTTTGAATGTCAGTTTTCCAACGTTTTGGGTTAGAGTCCTCTGCATTCTTTTATTTTTTATGATGTCGTTAATTAAAAAAACAGCCTTGAGAGGCTTACAGACTAAAAATAATAATATTATTATATTTTACAATTGTACGTTATAAACACAGATAATGCCATTATCTAGGACGCGGTGTATACAACTAATGTGTGCGTGGCAATGTGCTAAAAATGTCTACAATCTCACGTAAAACACGGTTTTGGTTATTTCAATAAACGTACTGTTTAGTTTGCTCGTAAATAAATCTTTCGACATTACACAATACTTCAGTTATTATCTGTCAAGTTTATGGTAGCAAAGTGCAAAATGAAACTAGTTTTTAACATTGCAACTTACACGACGCTGGCTTCGAGATCGCAAACAAAACTTATTCAATCGACCCCGCTGCTCCATCAAGTCAGAGCCAAGTTGAACTTAATATATGTAAAACAGACTCCTAACCAAAATAACGTACAGACAAGAAGCATTGTTTGAGAAACTGTTGGTGTTTTGATGGACAAGAACCTGACCATTACGAGGGGCCGATTGTTTCGAACTGCCAAAGTAACCGCTAACCAACCGAAGTGAGAAAACAACGCGTGCTTTGCAAATACCTTTTGGCTAACTGACAATTCTAATTTGACAGGATGACCGATTGTAATCATTAGACGCTTTGTAATGAAGAGTAGTTGGTTACTAGTAAAATGTAGTAACTATTTCGGCCCTGAAGTATACTTAAAGTTCGATTATATTAAATGTAAGCATATAATAAATAGGTGTTTCAGTAAAAAAAAAACAATTTGCTCTGGTACTATGTTGTTTATCAAAAACCGCGAAACGTACCTACTCCAAATATAATTTCATAATTAGTGTTTTCGATAAAATAGATTTATATGTTTATTATGTATATTGATTGAAAAGTTGTCTCGTAATTTATTTCAAGCAAAATGATCTCGGAGGGTACAAAATGTAAATGAGAAAATCTTTGCCAATATTTCCGATTCACTGATTTAATCAAATCCTTATTTAATGTACTTCTTGAAACGGTCATTGAGAGAATAAATTATACTTATTCGAAGAATAAAATAATGGTATTATACTTAGAATTGAATCAACGGGGATTCAGAGTTTGTTTTGAAAAACATTAAAATTAATTTTAAATTATTTGCAAGTTTACTATAGATGTTCATTAGATTTCATTAGGTTAGATTTCATTAGGTTAGGTTAGATTTCATTTTGAAATAAGCAGTGCCTATGTACTATAGATTTATATGTCGTGTTAATTTAAGTTTATTCGTGTACATAAAATTTTTGAATAAATAAATAAATAAATGTTTTTGTTTTTACTAGGACAAGCACCCTTCGAAACTACGCGCTAATTAAAAGTTTAGGCAGTATGCGTTGCGTTGGTGTACGTTCTACTTTTGATAGCTACATAAATATGGATGTAGGAACGGATATGATGAAATTATAGCGGAATCTAATGGAATTTGTGTATGGGGTCCTCAGGACCGGCCTGTTTGAGCGTGTAGGTTCTAGGGAAGCACGAACGAATGTACGAACGATGTTTGCAAATCAATGCGTCAGAATCCACCGTGTAGCCGTACACACAAACTGTCAAATAGAACGCGGTGTACATACAAATATTCAAAAATTTGTATAATCCATGTTCAACCACTACTTTATCATGCATGTAAAAAGTGGTAATAATTATTGAAATAATCGGGCGGACGGACTGGCGGACATGACGAAACTATAAGCGCTACACTTTGTAAACAAATTTTTATAACTAAGATTTCGATTAAACTATTTAATATAATATCTGCATTATATGATCGAACAGAGGGAATCCTTAAAGCTACATACATACAAACAGTTAACAAATATGAGAAATTCCAATATAGAAAGAAAGTCTCATTAAACAAAAAAATGAAATATGGGTATAATAACAAGTGACGTAACACAAAAAATGACAGTGTCTGAAATCAGTAACGGCGCCGTGGCGAAGCAAATCTCATAAACGACAACGAGGAGACAAAGAAAAATTTAAGGTTTAAGAAGCCCGCGAGTACCTACGTGTTGGAAATTAATGGGACAGGTACCTCGAGGGACGTGCAGGGGGAGCCCCTTAAATAAAATACTTAATAACAGGAAGTCTTCAGTAACAACGAGCTAACATTAGAGAAAATTGTTCAAGCGACACTTAGTTGATTTTCTGGATCGTGCGAGTGACAAGCTAGCTCAATTCTAGTAAACGTGTATGATAAGACAAGAATCTCGGAATTGAATAAATATAACCTTGTCGGTTAGACATATGTGATTAACTTCATTCTTAGATAACGCTTTTTAGTTTTTATTATGTAGAAATATTTTGGTAATATATTTAAATCTCCATAGAAATTAGTTACCTCATTAAAAAATATATTTACCTTTTTTACTATCCATGATTTACATTTCTCATATAAAAAACTTCATTGAAATCCTATTAATATTATATATGTGAAAGCTTGTAAAGATGTTTGGATGTTTGTTGCTCAGACATGCCACAACTACTCGACCAATTTGGCTGAAATTTAGAATGGAGATAGCCTATTCCCAGGATTAACACATAGGCTACTTTTTATTCCAGAAAATTTCAGGGTTCCTACGGGATTTGTAAAAAATCCATCTCTACCTTTAAACCATTGTCAACTAAGAAGTAACTAATACTAGAAAAATAATGTGAAATGAGTTTCCGTTTGAAGTATAATATTTCTGGTCTACCTCATATAGAACAACTAGTTGGCCGACAGCCAGTATGTCGCTAAGCTACATCGGGCTTTACCTATGGTGGCTTTGCAATGATACATTCTGAGGAATTATTTGACCAGGTTCCAACGGCATCCTGGGTTGCACTTATAACTCACCCAAAAATACTTCCATTTACATCATCTCACTTCACAAATATATGTTTTTAGGTTACATGTACGAAGGACTTGTTACTTTTACCTTACAATTGCATGAAATAATTCTTCTAAAATAATAACCGACTTCAACATTAGGGATAACTCAAAAAACTATACTCATCAGATCTTGCTCTTTAAATGGGACCACATGATCATCCAAATTAGTACACTCAGTAAAAAAATATGAGGACATTGCATAGATAAAAATCAATAAAACTACAAAAAACATCTCCAGTATAATAAATGCCCTGCTTCCATTTTGGCTGACATCAGGAATGACTTAGGTTTTATTGATGTTCATGGGCGACGACGAAATTGAGGTGGCTCGTTGCCTCATATATTGGCTATTTCCATAAAATATTATATTTTAAAATACTTTGTTTAATTTTGAGTAAGGTAATAATAATAAAGCATCTACGATGTACATATTATATTACGTAGTCCACAATTTTCCTCACTCAGCCACAGCTATGAAAAATATTTCACCAAGAGTAGAATTAGCAAAGTTGTTGCGAATTCCACGCGAGGGCAACACATCGCCCGAATATTAAAAGGCGAATTAGACTGGTCACGCTCCAATGTGTTCATAAATGTTCTTATTAAGCCTCAACTTGTCAGAGGACTCTCGGTTTGGCGTGACTGTACGATGATATAAAGTTGTTTTATTTGAGTAATTTAATTTCTGAAATCTTTAAACAATAACTAGATAATTTTATAGATGGATTATACTTTATTTATTGCGGGATTTTCTATTTAATTTCTGTGTTACTGTTACTATAGGTAAAAACTAATGAGTGGCTTCATCAGTTCCTTCTATGGTTAGTAATAAGAGAAAAGAGAGTGAAAGAATGGAAAGCGTTTAGGGTTATAATATAGATGGTGGTAACTATTTACCCTCAGGCCGTTGCTTGTTTGCCAGAAATATGTTCAATAAAATATATTTGAATTAGTATAATAAGTAACTCTACTTAATACATACTGTAAAACATAAAGTGAACTGAAAAGGCGGTTTTTATTAGTGCATTATTCCTAAAAGCAAAATATATTATAAACTGAATGTATCTAGTAAAATCCTTACATAAATAACAAAAAAACAACCATTAATTTACTAGCAAATGAAAAAAGAGCGCTTCAAAGCTGTACATCATAACATGTCGCGTGTGTCAGACGCAGCAACAAACCGCAGAGCACTTCAACTTAAATGCGACTACAATTAGTTGGGAAATAATTAATATAGAAAAAAGTTTTCATTGTGAAACATGCAAGACTCAAAATTAAATACAAGTTGCTTTGAGTACAAAATGCTGGTGATTTAGCGTGAATAACAGAATTACTTAGTGCTTGTAAAATTGATAGTAATACAATATTAGGTACGTATGTTTTTACACTGCTGCAAGTTCGATATGTAGGAATGCATAGCCGACACTAAAAGCAAATCTTTCGTTTATTAATCATTTATAGCTATCTTTTTGAAGAATTTATGTCTATATCTCGATGATTCTGTCCAGCGTAAGCGCAACAAGTCCGAAACTGCGGAGGATTCAATGACGTGATACCTGAGGCGGTAAGGGGACAGAGAGATCGCTTTCAGTCCGTTCAGTTAGTTACATCGGTCAGGTAGTAAGGATTAGTGAAAAGTCTTATTTATAAAATCACTAATCAATACATCTTCGTGTTATGAATACAAAAAGATGCTTAATATCAAATCACTTAGGTATTTATTCAAAAATTTAATCTTTTATTACAATAAATGCATGTAATATACCTGTAGAGTTGAGGTATAATGGGACGGGTATTAACGATCTTTTTTTTACTACCAATATTTTGACCCTTAGGATATATGTATGTAACATGGTAGTCGTACAGTACTTACCCTATGATATATGTACATACATACTAGCGCCCTGCGCGCGGCTTTGCCCACGTTTTTCTGGGATAATAATTACCCTTTATCTTATTCACGGTAATGGTCTATCGGTGTGCTTTTCATGAAAATCCGTTAAGTAGTTTTTGCGTGACAGAGTAACAAAATTTCATACAATCTTTCATATTCATAATATTTGTAGGATTTAATATCTTATTATATTACAGCAAAATCAAAATCTAGATCGAATGACACCTCAGAGGCTACGCATTGATCATCGGTCCAAACTTCAGTTTTACCGTAACATCGCCCAAGGGAGAAACCCCTATCACGCTATCTACACTACGCTAGCACACAGAAACACACGTACGAGTACTAAGTGTGGTACATACTTTAAGGTATTATTTTAAAATGCTCTTAACAATGCTTTGAACAGTTTGAATTAGGAAAACAACACCATAATTTTACGTGTACAACAATTATTTTAAATCAATTAAATCGCTCTCCTGTTTCAATGTTTATGGAAAATCAACCAACGGAGGTAAAATAAAGGTTGAAATTTTGTTTGAAAATCAAGTCTTACCTCATACGTAGGACCTACGTTACTCTAACATCATATTTTTTCTTATAGTGAACTATAGTTTTATTTTCTTTTTTACAAGAATTAGTGCCAAAAATTACAATAAACATAGCCTTAATTTTTAAATTGACTCCTTCGTTACAATGATTGTATCTAGGCATCTTATAACATACATACTTTTTCTCTTCAATCTATTGTAGTGTGCTTTGCGTAATACCGTAGTCGGGCATAATGAAACGCAACGAAGAATGTAGCAAGAATTTCATTTCTTGTATATCGTTTATCGCACATTGTATTGCTATAATATACAATTAGTTGTCTCTAGTACAGTGTATTGAGGACTAGCGTATAAATGTATAATATTTTACAAATTAATTTGTAACTCCTGTACAATATGTAGCTGGGAAGAAAATATGTTACAAAAGTTAAATGATGTTTGTAAATTATGATTATGATGTAATTATATTTTTCATAGGATTTTTATGGGTTCTACTTATAAAACCTAATAAAAAGTCTGTCCACTTCTCAGGTAGATTTATCTAGACCCAAAGCATTCCAGTAGAATATTCCACGTTGCTCCAATCTTGGTTACCGTACCCAAATAATCAGAAGATTTGACACACGAGTATTCTAAAAAATGTATTGTTCTATAATATTTTATTTTGAAATAATCCTCAAACAAAATATATTTTCCATTTATTACCATCATTCGCCCAATTCAGTCTAAAATTACTCTTCAACAGGGTATTGAGATTCGAAGGGTATAAAGCTATATAACCAAAAAAGGTAAAAAATCGTGGTAATCTAATTCAAGAGTAATGATTCATTGCCCAAACGTAGAAAAAGGTGCGAACGTCTACTCAATATTGTATCAAATTTTTTATTCACCACAAAGGAGGGTCATCCAGTTCACGCATGCCCAAACAAAAGCTTAGCAATTCTCGTTCAAACAAATCACCACTAAACAAACGTTTCTACTGGTAGGAATAATTCAGGGAAAGGTCACCTGTTACGGGTATTCGACGTCGATCATCGGGAGTGCGTTGCGTCGAGTTCCCGCGTAATGTCACCCGAGGGATTGGGGATCGGACGACGCCAGACAAAACCCTCGAGTCCTCACCTGTCAAACCGAACCTAACCCGCTTTTGTACGAACTCGCATTTTTAACGCGGGTCTTCTCCTCACTTCCCGAATCCCTCCCACACATCTCATACGTGTCGCCTGAAAATTTGATAAGGAACGAATTTATAATTACGTCACATGTATATCGCGGTGCGTGATGATGAAATTAATATTGCAGCGCAATTCCGCCTGTTCGGTTTTACTACGGATTTAGCTGCGACCGGGAGTTTGAAAAACGTTCCTTAGTGGCCAAATTTAGGTGTATGGCTAGCTTGGTGAACGGTGACATCGCATCTCTGTTCGCGTGTCCTAACCGCTGACTTTCCATTTATTTCTCTATGAATACGTTATTACCTCCTCGCCCCCGCTTATCAAACTTTATTTGCAGCGTGTGGTTTACTCTGTACCGGTGCTTATTCGTTATTACAACGCCGGAGTGTTTTATTGCCTGGGCGGGGCTCAAATCGCGTACGACGCCCTTGTTTTTCGCTATTTTTCCTCGCTATCTTTTCAGGATTTGAACTTTACTTTATGTCTTTTTTTTGTTTCAGATTGAGGACGCCATGTTAATGTTCGACAAACAGACCAATAGGCACAGAGGTGAGTCAAACATTTATCAAAATTTTAGCGTGTATTCTATTTAATGGGTCAGGTTTTGTAACATTATAGTAGCATCATTTATCTCTTACATTTCCAGTAATAATGATAGAAAATAGTCCTTTTTAATATCACAGACAGCGTTTTCAGGCAGAAACAATTTATTAAAAAGTAGCAATGACGTTTTTAATTCTGTGTCTGCCTCTACAGACCGCGTTCATTTTACTCATGATGATTTGTCCGCACTGTGATGAATGTTGGAAAAAGCGTTTTAAATGTCGCTATTTATTTCAATAGTCTACCGACCAGGAACATGCCGGCTCGTAGCTATTATCCAATCTGATTTCCAATACTGTAAAAGCTCTTATTGTGCCGATTTTTGTATTTGTTATTACTGATGAAAAAATAAGGCTGGCTGTTGCGGCTGTTACAAACGCAAATTCTAGAATAGTATTTCCACTATAATTATGAACATACTTCAATAGTATAAAAATTTGACCCGTATTGTTTTCAAAACCAGTAAAGGAAGCATTGATCCGTCACGTCATATTGCCGTGTTTTTCTTGAGTTGCGTGTTTTATTATAAAACAATAACATATTTTTTGTTTTGTGAGCCATTTCTTTTAGTTGGCACAATACCAAATCCGTGAGTAAGTGCATATAAAATTAATAATGATAGTTATTTAATAGCCAATATATGTTTAATTCTTAGAAAACTTACTGAAAAATAAACCAGTCAGTGAAAAATAAAATAGACCAGTTTACAAAATATTAAGATTTACTAAATACCAAAACACATTTTTTACTAAATTCACGATCAAATAAGTTCAACATCCATAATCCAATATTGAAATTAACGCTATTTAATAATTTTGTTACAAGAATTAACGAGATGAATTAATTTATTACTAACATTTTCGCAGAAAATATTTACGAAGGGAAAACCCAGTCAGTAATTGAGCACTGAACCAAAACTTGGTATCAACATCACTAAACAGGTTAACCGTTTTCCTGCTCCCGTTCGCGTTCAGACTATTCGCGACTAATAAATAACAAATCGACGCTGGAATAAAATATATGGCACCTATTCGAAGATTTCTCGGTGTTGTTGCTTTGTACCCTATAGTAAAGGGAAACTGAACGTGTTTTGATAACTTGATGACTAAGAACTGATGATATAGATCATATAGTCCACAGAGGATTCGATAACAAATAAAATTGGTTACAATGCCAAAATAAAACAGATGATAAAACAATGTCATGGGGTTATAAAAATAATTCTGATAATAATAACGTTTTATCAAAGTTTATCGCTTTTATACAACATTCACTTTGAAGTTTGATTTTTATTTGAAGCATTTTGAAATTTTATGACTCAGAATCTAAAATTGGCTCCTGATATAAAACCAATAACAACAAATGGGGCATTTATATGGTAAACGTCAGTATGTTATACCTTACCTTTCTGTTTGTATGTACATAAATCGTATCATGTATCACCTACAGATCCACTGTTGAAGCTCCTGTTGAAGATCCTAATTGGTGTTATTCTAGACAGGTATTAGACTTAGTTATATAATTTCAATCAATGGACCACAGAAAACTCTTCAATAATTTTCTTATAACCAAGAAAATAAATTGTGTGTCTAAACACCTCAAGCTGAGACTTGTATAATCAGTTGATTTCATTATCCCCACAACAAATGAGATTTTAATTAAATTCACGGAAATCGTATCAAGGATCCCATCTTTTGCTGTCGACGAAGGTTCCCTAGAAGCAGTTACAGCAAATACAATGTTAAATTTACTTTTGTTATCCTCATTACACAAAAACAGGCTGACCCAAATATTCAGCCTGGGTGAAATATCGTTGCGCCGTCATTTATGCAAGTTCGCAAAAACGAATCCTGTTACGGTACAGGATAAGGGAAAAACAACCTTGTTACAATAGCAATAACAAACAAATCTCGTCATTTGCTTCCCCTCGCTTCCAAGTTTCACGCCCTTTACGTGTCATTTGGAAGATACAATTTTGAGGTCCCTCACTTTGTAATTAGAACAAACAAAGAAATTAAATACCTTGTCATATCGCGCTGCTTGACTTTAAATCTTTTGGTCATTATTCAATGCATTGAGTTAGATAAATTCCTTAGACTCATCTTTCACACAATACCCTGTATTTTTAGTATTTATTAGTTATATAATTACTTCATCCTATTTATATTAAACTAGGAAATCACCCTCACTTCGCTTCGGAAAAAATAGTAAAATAAATAAATATAGTATAGCCTATGTCACCCGGGGATAGTATAGCTTCTCAACAGTGAAAGAATTTTTCAAATCGGTTCGGTAGTTTCGGAGCCTATTCAATGCAAACAATCAAATCTTTCGACATTTTGCGAATAGGACATTCTGCGAAAAGGACGATCGGACATTATGCGAATAGGACATTTTGCGCCTAACCCAAAAAATAGTTAAAATTTCAAAAAAATTCAAAAACAAAAAAAATAACAAAAATAAAAAAAAAAAATTCAAAAAAAAAAAATTGTTAAAATTTCAAAAAAATTAAAAAACAAAAAATTAAAAAAAGAAAAATACTACAAAACAATATTCAAAAAAGAAATGAAAAAAAATAGAATTTCAAAAAAATTAAAAAACAAAAAAATTAAAAAAAAGAAAAATACTAAAAAACAATATTCAAAAAAGAAATGAAAAAAAAATAATTAAAATTTCAAAAAATTAAAAAAAAAATCAAAAAAAAATTAAAAAAAAGGACGGGGGGAGTGGTCAAAAAGTCACGAAATTAGTGTGACGTAATTTATGGATGGCCCCTAATGATAGTTGAATAGGACATTTTGCGAATAGGACATTTTGAGAAAAGGACATTATGAGAAAAGGACATTTTGAGAAAAGGACATTCTGAGAATAGGACATTTTGCGAATAGGACATTCTGCGAAAAGGACGATCGGACATTATGCGAATAGGACATTTTGCGCCTAACCCAATCTTTCCTCTTTATATATTAGTATAGATTAAATAAATAAATGTGAAAATTTGTGAAGAAGTTTGGATGTTTGTTCTTCAATCACGCCACAACTGCTGAACCGATTTGGCTGAAATTTGGAATGGAAATAGTCTTTACCCTAGATTAACACATAAGCTGCTTTTTATCTCGGAAAAATTCAGGATTCCCGCGGGATTTGTAAAAAATCGATATCCACGCGCGCGAAGCAACGAGCATATAAATTTAAATTAATTAATAATTTCATTTCGAAACCACTTTACCGTGGGCGAAGCCGCGAACAAATGCTAGTACTTAATAATATCTTCATTTGTGATCCGTTATTATGATAATTAATACAAGGAAAATAATACAAGAAAATCAAACATTGTCGTATAATATGGTATGGCTTCCCATAATTTGCTATCAAAATTACTAGTAAGATTTTCCTATAATTGATGGAAATTACATGAATTTTTAAAATAGTTAACAGACAATTACACTGCAAGTGATGTGTAAAATTTTATTAATTTACAAAAGTAAAATAAATATTACTGGTTCCCGTGTAATTTGATGTGGTTATGTACATTGTTGACGTGTTAATTATCGGTAAAACTCACTGGCATTTATGTGAAAATTGCAGACGCGCAAATGAAACAAGTTCAATTTTGTATCAAAAATTGACCTGGAGAAACGCCTTTGAATATAGTCAGGATTCGAATCAATTACTTTTTAAATCATTTTAACCACTAACCCTCAACGACGACGTTCCAAACACGGTTAACGATTCGGAAACCTGTCTCAGGGTGAGGTCTATAAACAGTACTTAAACTTTGACTTTGCTGAACCAACACGTCATGTCAAGTGTACTACATGACTACATTGACGTATAATGTCATATAATAGACATCTCGAACAAAATGTGTCCCGCCCGGGAGGTTCGATTTTCAAAATTGAGCCCCGGGTTCTCCTTTCAAAATAGAACGAATCCATTGAAAATTGAAGCCATGTGGCACCAATGCATTGGGACATACATGGTGTTCGCGGTGTCGGTTCTTTACGCCAGTAATAATAATTCAATGCATGACTAACACTTTCTTAATACGAAAAAAAATTCAAATATCATAGTTTACATCATGATATCACAGCTAACTTTAAGGTAGATTTAGGAACGTTATTTTTGTTTGGATAATTTTTAGATTGAGCTAAGCCTAAATATGCCACTATAGATAAGCCCAACTCACCCTTATTGCACGAGTATTGTCTAAACGTCCCCGCTAGCCAGCTGTATCAAAAAACTTAGATACGTTGTTGTAACGAGTATGAAACTCTTACACCCCCGAACGAGTTATCTTATTGCGTAGGTGAATTTAGAACGTTATTTTTAGTATAATAACCCTTATGATTATAATATTTTCGGCATTTGAACGTAACGTAAACACGGAAAGATTATATCCTTTTTTTCCGGGGGGGAAAATGCATTACGCATACCACTCGGGTGCCCCGTATAGGCTAATGAGACCCACGGTATACCCACTAACCCCCCCCCCCCCCATTTTCCTCCTCCCCACCTTGTGACGGGGTTACGGGAACGCATCCAGATAACTGGTACCCGGTGGAATATCTGGTCTGTATATCCTACAAACATAATTTGTAACTAAGTGAACTTTGAAAAATGTATTAAGGGAGTTGCCCCAATAATGAAAATGCGCTTAAAATTTATATTAATATTTTCAACATTCATAATTATATTATTGTTTTCATATTTTATGAACCAATACACATTAAGGTTGTACTCGTATTTGCGTAATATTTTGATATCAAAATGTCTTATACTGTTCCGATACTACCGGGTTATTATCCCCAGAACGTAATCAGTTGGGTCGGGTTATCCTGGCAAGAAATGTAAAAATATCCGCTGTTTATTTGTATCAAACCCGGGCAAAGGCAACCCAAACGCGTATTCAGGCTGAATATGAATGCAAACTGCCCTGGCGAACGGCCGGAATGGCGAAAATCAAATTAGGTATGGCGTGAATACTTCACGGCGACGCCGAGAAAAAAATTGAAATCAAATATTCATTGACTTTCAACCGGATAAGCCGGTCCGCAGTCATTCCAATACATTTTATTATCTATTTTGCTGTATACTCCACTGTAACAGCTAATAATCGGTTCGCGAGGCAACAACTTCGACATTCATTTATTATTTTCATATTCAATAATCTTAAAATAAAATTTAAAAAACCCCCGACAGTTTTACATATACTAAACATAAATAAGGACACTCTCGATTAAGTCACCTTTCAGACAAAAAACTAGATCAAAATCGGTTCATCCGTTTCAGAGCTACGATACCACAGACAGACATACAGATCCACACATACACAGACAAAGCAGATAGACACATAAAACTTATAACACCTCTTTTTTTTGTCGAGGATTTACAAAAACAAGCAGATCATGGCTGTTCGATGATGGCAACATTCACTAATTAAACTATAAAAACTGTTCTGTTGTTCAATTCCCGTTTAGCAATACTAGATAGTTGTGGATGGACATTGGATGATATAAAAACAAAACCCAGATATGCCACACCCAATTCTCTCCAATATAACTTAGTTCTTCGAGTATGGAAATAGAACATAGAATGTTCTATGCGTAGCTTGTTAATTAAAATTATGTCAATCATTGTTTTCACAAAGAAGTCTAAAATGGCAATAACCATTATGAATAAGGTGAAAAAAGATATTTGTATTCATCTTTAATGTTAAGATGTTCATTAAATGAAATGTACTAAGTTGAGAAAACAAGGAATTATTATTATGAAAAACATAATTACATTCCCTCTTAAGGACTGTTCTTAACTATATTACTTGTTGTCATAATACATTCTACCTGATTCATGACGATTCATAATATTAGATATTCTTATTCATAATGTCGACAATCCAATCTTTGCTCTATTAACGTACTAAATCATCTTTACTGAATTGCGTTCAAAATTTATCTTTGTACTTCATAGACTCTCATATCTACTGATTCCTCGGTGCCAGCTCGTACCAAGCGCAATCTACAAGTGCCTAACAAAAATACAGAGTTTATTTTAGGCATGTTACATTTACCCGTAGCTCTACGTGCGTGAAATTGTTTTTGTGACAAGGGAGTCGGGATGGAAACTGCTATAATATAAATTTTTAAGAGTTTCAGCAGTCTTTATTGAAACTTTTTTAATACGTACCACTAATTCTTTACACACGCTTTATGTGAAATAAACAATAGATAATGTTTTATCTGCGTTGTCCAGATTCTACTCATCGTTCAGCTAGCCCTAAAGGCTTTTAATCCGACACTTTTGTGAAAGGTATTCACCTTTCTAACCCCGGTGTATTGTCTATAAATCATTTGCCGAATAAACACTTAATTTAAACGGCGTTTTTGTATAAAGCCGTTGAATGTCGAAAAATAAAATCCCTTTAATGATTTTCGTACATAAAAATACACTCACAAATACCGCTTTTTAATATTTATGTTTAAAGTACCCTTTATTTTTATTAACGGCCACTCTTAGTTAAAAAAATAATGATTACCCCTCCACAGTCACCATTGTCTCTCTCTGAATCGTTTTGAGCTAAATTATGACCTAAATATTAAATTTAAATAAAATATGGTCGACAAAAATGACAACGTGATGTTAATTTTATATTCTTTAGGTATTAGCTTGAAAAATGTCATTAACGGACAATATATAAATAATACCCGGAAATGATGTAAAATATCCACCCGAGTGTTTTTACGCGAGCATTACATATAAAACGGCAGCGGGGCTTAAAGCAAATGCCATTATGCGAAGGTAAAACGCGACATGTGAGACTCGAAGTTCATAAATATTAAACAAAAAAACTAGCGGAACCAATCTCGGCGGGGTGGATTCCATTTGGTCGCACGAGCCACCTTTGTCACCGTGGGACACATTTCTTCCAGTGCGTGCCTTCGCTGCCGTGAAAATTTCACCTCTCACTTTGCATAAGAGTAGTGTTATCTATATTTCATTCGACGCTCGTGATGTGTAAAGACGCCTATTGCGTGAATCATAAATGGCGATCGTTTTCGCCCGGCCCCATAAAATTTCTTTCAACGTATTTCTAAAGTCGTCCGGGTATTCCCGCGCGTTTGTTTTTTATTTTCGTTTCGTAAGACATTTTACGACTGAATATTTTTCTTATTTCTACAGTAGAACTGAAAAATTAAACATTGATGTTAATGAGCTAAATGATTTTGCCACGTTTTTTCGGCGAATATGTAACCTAACCTTGGATAGTTAACATCAATATTTTAAAATTTAATCTATCTACTAATATTATAAAGAGGTAAAGTTTGTGAGTTTGATTTTTATATGTGGGGCCCATTGAAGTTTATTATATAAGGTCACCCCTTAAAAAACTGTGGATTCCTCCATATTCAATGTTTCATTATTTAGTTTAAGAGATTTGTTGACTTTCTTAACTTTAGGTAGTACAAACTCTATACAATTAGTTTTTTTTGCATTTAATAGTGAATTGTTAATAGTAAATCAATGCGAAACATGTGAAAGAGCACTATTTATACCGTCGAAATTTTCATTTTCCTTTCACACTTAAATATTAATGATGTAGCAAATAGTACAATATCCGCTTGGTTTTTTACATAATGAGATAAAGCATTAATGTATACTAGGAAAAGAAGAGGACCCAAGATCGAGCCCTGTCGTAGACCCATCACTGCTGGTGAATCCGACGACTTAATATAATTTATGCTAACTTTTTGTGTTCTATCACTCAAATAAGACGCGATAAAGCTGAGGGCCTAATTTTTAATGCCGTAGTGACCAAGTTTTAACAGCAATGTTTCGTGCTCAACACAATCAAATGCTTTAGATAAGTCACAAAATACACCTATGGCATTTTGTGACGCCGCCTATGTTTTAAATATATATTTTAAGAGTCTTGCCACTGCATCTGTACGGCCTTTAGTAAAACCATATTGTTCAGGGTGCAATAATTTATTATTGCTGAAATGGTTTACATCTATACATTTAATAAAAGGAACTTCGTTCTTTTTTGAACTCAGAAATGTGAAAATTAATATGTAAGCTCATGGTTAGAAACCGAAATTAACTTAAAGGGAGAGAGAGAGAGGGAGCGGAAGAGAAAGAGGTAAATGTTATTGGGGATTGTAGGCGATACGAAGTTCATTAGGTCAGCTAGTAACAAATAATACTATTCAATCAAATAATACTTGTTTATCAATTTGGGCTTATGTCTTTTTCTCATTCATTAAGATACTTATTCGGTCTTATCTTCATAAATTTCTTAAGGTAGAACCTTATCCAACGCAGGATTTTTAAAATTGTATAGATAAATAAATTCATATTGTTTTAGTACTTTCCATATTCTCTTTTATCCAACTGAAGATTATCATCATTACAGTCAAACAGAGCACAACATCCAAATGCTATAAATTTAAAATAGGTTAGATACATGCTGTTGTTATTTGAGAGTAACACTTTGAATATTTAATATGGTTGTGTTCAAATCCAAGTGCATCTTTATTTGTTCCAAATAAAATATTCGCAGCACTTCAATTCAACTATTTTTGTACACGTCGAGGCAATTCTAATACATACCGTTAAAGCTTCTGAAGAAGAGCTCTCGGTCGGGGCAGACTCGGTCTGCCGTCTTACTTGGATCTTAAGAACAAAGGATTTTGATCTTTACGCGTCTAATATAAGAGTTTTATGTAGGATTTTGTGTTTAAATGTGTATTCAGTGAGTGCTAAGTGCTAGCACGTGGCAGCCTCCGTGGGGAACGGGAATACTTTAAGCTTAGATGCATCTTGCGGAGAACCGCCCTTGTTAATATTACGTGTATTACAATTAATTCACTTTAAAACAATGTTCATTTTAAGTGGACTGTCTTATTTTATTGCGGGCGTTTCGAAATTTGATGCTTTCTCGCTGCTTTTGTTATTTACCGTAGTGTATTTTTAAGAAACTAAGAATGGACTTATAAAAAGGTTTTTTTTTAATGAAATATAATAATAATAACATGTTAAACCAAACGGGCTATTTTGAAATAAGACTTCCTTAGACATTATTTAAGTAGACATTGTTCTGCAAAAGTAATTATGTGCACAAGCAAATCTTGTATCAATACTTTCCCATTAATTTTCGTATTCTTATCGGTAAATTTGAAATAAAAATTATAGCATATTTCATGTCAATTGATTTAAAGATATCATAATAAAAATAAGGAACAGTCAAAATATATTTTTATGACTATTATCACTAAACCAAATATTTTTGATTTTAATTAATGATTTTTCAAAAAATTTCAAACATTTGAATAGCAATCGCACTAAATATCATTCCCATAAAATTAAATATAATACCAATATCGATTCTGCTTAGTGCTCGAAAAACCTAAAACCGTATCGAGATTGAAAACTTTAATCACGTGTTCAATATACTCACTCACGGTAAGTAAGCCCGCGGAAAGTATAAATATATGACGTAATGTAGGTAGTACCGCTCCGTTGAACCGGCGAACGTATGGTCTCAGGAGACGTCGCGGTTGAGAATGCATCTGGCGTGATGCATATGAGATAAAGTGGGTACTGAACCACTCGGGACCGCTTCGTAATCACGCCAACCGCCGAGAATTTGCATAAACTATAACGTGCCTAATGTATACACTAAGTACATTTGAGGTGACACCTTAAACAGTATACGTAACGGACTTGTGTTTTGAATGCTAATTCAACACAAGTTTCTCCAGAACGCTATTACTATCCCAGTGCAAGGAATGGCAATTTTTTGTAGATTTGTTTAGGCATATAATATATTATAATTTCAGTTGTATTAACGTTATATTAACGAGATGCATGCATAACAATCATATTATAAACCTTGTCTTGTGATTGATAAAATGTATAAAAAATTCCACATATATATATTATCTAAAGGTACAATGCAGTTTGCATTAGGGGAAGCTTCGAAGCGTACGTATTATAATGACACTCGTCTCAACAACAATTGTCTCTGTTTTAGTTCTTTTAGAGCGTACGGCTTGCCATGAAAAATAATAGTAATCAACGTCAGTATTGAATAATACTTTGGTATTATTGTCGTGACTCTATATTATCATAAAATTGTCAATATATCAAAGGGAATTTAAAATGATATTCCCGAGTTACATTGCAACTACTCGTAAATACGTCATCAATTTTCAAACAGTTTTTCTGTATAATTTGATGTCCGGTAATCCTTTTTTGGTCTATCGCCTATCGGTCTATCGCCTTCCGTTTGAAAGCCTAACATTTAGGTATATCTTACATTAACACATTTCATAGTGAAATCAGGATCACCAAAATTGTCTCAGACGAAGGTGCTTTTAAAATCATATTTGCAACATACCTACTTCTACAAGAGTAAAAGTACTATATTAAAATCAGTATCACAAAAACTAAATTTCAATACAGATATCCAGTTTAGCTTTTATGTACTAAGTATGTTTTTAGTAGTTTATGTAACATACATTTTACCTAGTTACTTAAATTTGAATAAGCTTTCCAAAATGAAGTTTAGTTCCATTTCTTGTTGCAGTCGTAAAGTCGGATTAAATTCGGTTTCTTGCGAAGCACTTACTACTTTATTCCTTTCATAATTAAAACACATTAAATGAAAATTATATATTTTAACCAATTCTTTTGTGTGATTAACAAGGCAGGACAACTAATATCCTAATTCTGGTTTATATCGATTTGTTTCAACTAAGTACTTTGTTTTATTTGCTTAAAATAAATACGTTGTAAACAAATTTTTATACTTCATCACCCACATTATTATAAGACAACGGATGGCTATTACCTCCCCTTTGCAGTAAGTCAATTTAAGCATTAGTGGAAGATTTCAGGAACGAAGGTTAGCGAGAAGTAAAAAATACTCTGAACATTTTGCGTGTCTATACTGCGTGTTAGATATCTATCTCACGCGAAATTGTCCAAAGTATATGCCGATATTTACGTCCCTTTGAAGATTTAGATGTGCTCCGGATTTCAATTTAGATATGTTCAGTTTATTTGTGTTGAATAGAAAGCAGATAAAACGGTACTGTATACTTTATTTGATGTACTAAACTCTTGGATTCCAATTAATTTGGAATGCTTCGTACTATTTAATATTAATTTGGGCACTTAATTAAATGGAATTAAAATTATAATGTCGAATTTTCTCGACCCACATTTTATTCAGCGAGGATTTGTAATAGATTCGTAGAAATACCGTTGTAGTCTAAAATTGAGTTTTTAATGACACCACTGAATGGAAGGTCCGGGGTTCAATTTCAGGTTGGAGCAAATTTTCTGTGACCCATTCTGTAATCTATAGTATGCATAAAAACCTAGTTCATTGCAGTCTGTTAGCTTTATTTATATTTATTTTGACTGGCACTTCTACATGAAATAAAATCCACCAATGATCATATTGTATCCTTAAACAGCTACTATCATATGAAGATATTCTTCCCTAACAAATGTCCAAAGTAAACGAACCAGCGCTACTCATGACACTTTAGCTTAATGTAACCAAACGGAATTCCACTACGATTCCAACTAAATATCCTTTAATTCCTTTAGAAACACAACAATGGCCTCTTAAGAACGGATGGCAATAAATCGAAGCCTCGAATTGATCGTCAATGAGGCATTAAGGAGCTAGCGCTTTCACAATATACGTTAGGAGTGTGTTTTAGCAAATCACTTCCTGCAGACCAGCCTTAGAAAGGGATTGTGAAAAGAGTGCGGGAAATGACATAGTGGAAAGCTCGGCGATATTCAGACGTGAATAGCAGATACGATTGAAAAGTCATTCATTATATCTATAACTATGAACGACGATGTTATGTTGGTTAAGGGAAAATATGATGAAAAATTATAATTAGTTCTAGTAATTCAGTAATAATTTATGTTCGGGAGGGATGCTAAATCATATCAAAGTTACGTTTGAGTTAATTAAACCATCAAAATCGGATATGGCTTACAGGAATAACCTTGCCTCTACTGTCCTCGAACTTTAACAGAGAAGGGTATACATAAGGCTTAAATAAATTTATATGAACAATTATTGATAGTACTTTAACATTGGGAATTTAATTTTGACAACATATTATGTGTTTAAAAAATAACTCCTTAAAAATATTATAATATCGCGTATACCTACTCCATGTATCAATAGGATTAACCCATTAAATGTAGTGCTTACTAACATTGTCAGCTAACCGAACAATGGCACTCGACAAATAAGAATATGGTGTCGTAATTATGGCTGATGGCTTAATAATAGCTTCTTGTCAAAGAATATCGGTTTTCTTTGTTACAACTCTTGATATGAACCTAGCGTTTGAAATAATCAATAACGATCATTTAGTCAAATAGCATACATTATTCCTTTAATGGCACTATTATGTTATTATATTGTTGCATCAAACGATTGTTGTAACTGAACATCTGAATTATTTCACGGCAGTTAAAGCTATGGCTATATTCAACGACTTAAAAGTTGACTAGATTTCACTAACATAGGTATACATCTACTGTACAAATAAATGTAAAGTATGTAAAACTTAGCTTACCTAACCTACTTACGACAAACCAAAAATTATTTTAAAACATATTTTCTTATAATTATATTTAATACTAGGAAATCACCCTCGCTTCGCTTCGGAAAAAATATTAAAAAGAAAAAATATAATATAGCCTATGTCACCCGGGGATAGTGTAGCTTCCCAACAGTGAAAGAATTTTTCAAATCGGTTCGGTAGTTTCGGAGCCTATTCAATGCAAACAATCAAATCTTTCCTCTTTATAATATTAGTACTATAGACAAAATAAGTGTGTGCGTGTAACCTTTACGCGATGTAATAAGGATAACAGAGAGCTGATGTAACAAGGAGTAACTTAGGCGACTTTTATTTTCGAAAAAAAAATAGTTAAAAAAATAGGATCAATGAAAAATTTAATGTTTGATTAAAATAGGGAAGTTGTATACATACATTAAATATAATATTTTTTCTATATTTCAACTCTGCGAACTGAACAATAACTTTATTGTTAAATACCACGCGGCCGAAGTCTCGGGTAACAGCTAGTCTATATATAAAAACGAATATAAAGCCGTTAATACCACCGTTAATATTACCGTTAATATGTTAATACCGTTATTCGTTATCCCGTGATACTTATTTAATCTATAGACTTGTCACAGATACAAAGTAATCCTAATAGAATTATGTATCTGTACTTTAATTTTGTTTATAGTTTTGTTTTCATTTGACATTCAACATAATATAGACTATAGAGCCTTATTTCCATCCAAATACTTCCATTTGAATACTTCCGTCCAAAAAATAAACTGAGTTACACTCAAGTTGCGCGTAAAGAAGTTTTACTTTCAACGTAATGTTATTGAATAAAAAAACTAATTACGCACATTTAACGCTCATAAATAAAATATGTAATTGGTATATTATGGTATTAAGAAGTGTAATTTCTCTTTTAATAAGATCAAGTCATTTCATTAATATATTCGCTGAAGTTCAACTACACGTTGTAAAGGAACTTAATAGGTACAGCCGTAAGTTCCCACAATGATTTAGTACACGCCAACATGAATGAGCACAATTTCAGTTATTATGGTTATATTTCCTTTAATTATCCCCATGAGCTAGCCTTGGTACCTATTTGGTCTAAATACAGTATTTATTACAAGGCATATGAAAATAAACTTCATTCAATATTTAACAGTTTACTTATTTAATTACTAGATGGATTTATATTTCAGATTTTTATATATATTTACTTTATTTATTTGTGAATACTATTATGTAGTTTGTAACAATATTGCTAGCTATAAAAAAATGAAAAAGGCTCTCTGGGAGTGCGGACAGAATAACATGTGTATTTTTTGAATGGTCACGAAATATTTTATTATGCAGGAAATATAATACTTTTAAATGAAGTATTTTTTATTCATTACATTTTTAGTGAATGGCTGTCAACGCCTCGTAAAGTATATGTAAACTACAATTTTGATATTAATACGAGCTGTAAATTAAGTAGGTACCTACCGAATTAAATCCGACATGTCGCGAACTGTATGGTTTCATCCCATCTCAAAAATATCCAACGCGACTAAAGAAGTTTTCATTTCAATAAATTAATATTATTTTATTTTAAATATCTTTATAGTGGTGATTTATAAAATAATAATTGATCATTAATCCAATTGATCCTTAATATCTTTAGTTTGAATGGTCAGTAGTTGATAAGTGTGCATTATATAATAAAATAATTTAATAAAAACAATTTTAAAAAATCAGCCATCCTTTCTCAAATACGTTGAGTCATAAAAACTAGTCCAAGCAAAAGTTCTATTTATTACTTTAATTACTCGAATACAATTAAATAATTTTCAGTAATATTACGTTGTTTATCCCTGTCGCTTTTAAAAGTGTGCACACACACACTAATTATTTAACTAAATATTTCGAGACATTCTTAATTGCGAATTTCTGAAACCATATAAAGTATAAGTATCAATATCGAACTATTATTTAAATTTAATCCAGGTGAATCAGATTTACAAAACTAAGTCAAAAGTTAAATTACTACCCAGAATTGACAATTTTTAATTAATGTACCGGAATATTACTAAAATACAATTTAAATACTGTCAACACACCAACATTGCTTGTTTTGCTTGTTTAAAGGATTCCTGAGATAATTATCTCGAAGCGAATTACTACGCACCCATTTATTAACCATCTTAATTACTAAGACCAAGTTAATTACACCGGGTAAAACTTAGCGCCTATAGCGGGTTATCCCGTTAATTTAGCGCAAAGTTGCTTCAACGAAAATCTCTTTATGTCATACCCTGTGGGATATCGCCAAAGTTGGTGCGGACAATCCCGATGCTACCTTTAATGGCTCCCGTTAACTTTGTCATAATAAAATTATAGAAAAAATCCCGACCCACTTGGAACAATTACTTTTATTTATGGCCTCAATAATTTACTGTCGCAAGCAATGTCGTTATATGGGATAAGGTTTTTCTCCACATTCAATTTTCTTGTAATGTATTACTTAATTTGAATAGACATTGGTCACTTAAATTACTTTAGTGCAAATATACCTACATCACACATACATAAAAATACGTATGATGATATGAATATCAAATTTAGATTTATTTGAGCCTTAATTTTTTAGTGCTTCATTACAGAAATGCGCTCTTTGTCGTTGATTAACTCAGGGTCCAAGATCTTCATTGTACATTCACCTGAAGAGCTAAAATGATTTACTTCCGGACGGGATTTCGTTGGATACGCGGCCGTACTGCTTGGATGATCGCTGGCGTTTTAACCGTACGAGGTCGGCCGCTTCTTTTACGGATTTCGAAGCTCAAAACTTCAGTGAATCATTTGATAGTACGATAAAAAAACCTATGAGTTATTTTTCAAATTTGCGGCAGCTTGAAAATCTCTATAGGTACACAGCTGTAGCGGCGCAACTTAATAACCCGTTTGTCTTCTTTTAACGTTCACTTCTTTTTATTAATTGGCACAATATCAGATATATTTTTTTATTTTAAGATAATGCAAAAGTTTTAAAAGTAAGACCAAGTTAATAAGGTAAGAAAATGTGTAAATACTTCTATTTTAAAAAGAAAAAACAAAGGGCAAAATTAATGTCTAATGGTTTTGTCTAAAACGCTTCAACTCTGGGTGGATGTAGAAAAATAGCTGATGGAAAATAAGATAAGTAAAACTACTTGATATCATCTCTTCAAATAACTAAATTAAAGAATTAGTAAGTTAAAACTTTTTATTATTATGGAAGCACAGATTGTATCATTAAAAAACTAAACTTACTATGTAAATATACCATACACAATGGCGCTGTTTTTCGTCAGCACAGTTTAATTGGTCCGCGGCAACTAAAGTGGGCTTTAAATCTTTTCGTTACAGCTTATAACAAAGTAGCAAATTGGTTAATATGGAATTGCAACCATAACACATATTGCAGTACATTTTAACAAAGAGAACACGAATTTCAAACCCATCTCATTACATCGTTGACCGCATCAGCAATATGGGTTGTCGGTTACGGCACGCTCCTGTATTAATACTCTTTATTGCGTAATCTTTTATCACATAATCTGATTGAGTAATAAGTAGGTAAGTAAGTAGCTTACGTTGATTTTTCCCAGTGGTAACAAGCTTTACGTCAGGGCTCATAACTCACAATAATTGGCACTGATTTCTAATCTTACATAGTTGTCAGTCATTTAATTGCATTGCGATAAACCTTATATTCGCTATCGTTCTACGGCTAATGGGTTTGGGGCTTTTTGTAAAAAACTTGAATTTTTCAGCTACTTTTTACTAATTGAAAACTGACATAATCCACTTCCATGGTGTCCAATGTATCAGCGTACGATGGCATGATAAAGTAGGAATTTCAAACCTCTTAGATTTTTGTGTAAATTATTTCAGCTATAACTTTTGTTTCTATTAATGAACGTTTAAATACAACTTCATCCGTCTCATTTAAGCGCAGCTATGATTCATCGTCTCTGGCAAATGAAATTTTGTTAAAATTTTCTTAAAATAGTATAAGAAGTTTTTAAAGATGGAAATTACATAAAAAGATCGGGCATGTGCGTGCCTGTCAGGCCTCGCGCAATTTAGGGTTCCGAAGTATGTAGTAAGTTTATCGACTAATACTCATTAACTACTTATTTAACTAACATATGCGTGATAGTTTCCCTTGTAAATTCATCATTTATAACCTATTTTTGAGAATTTTTTCATTTGTTCAACTCCAACCGTTTAGCTAGCAGGGGGGAGACACTTGACTGACACCAAAATTAGCACTTTAAATCCAATTATTTCGTAAACCGACCTCTAATTCCAAAAATGGTCTTAGAAGACCCATAATATTTTTAAAAACCTTTTCAAAGATACCCCACACGATTGGGTATGCGACGAATAAAAAATCATCCTCACGTTACCTGTAGGGGAGGTACTCTGAAAAAAAAGTTTTTCAATATTTTATTCTTTGATTTTCGAGTTTTAATAAATATGTATATCCATGCCAAATTACAGCTTTTTAGCACTAAGAATTTTTAGCACTAAACACTCAGCGCTTTGCTTCGATAGTCGGACGGATGGACGAACAGACGGACAGACGGACAGACGGACAGACGGACAGACGGACAGACGGACAGATGGACAGACGGACAGACGGACAGACGGATAGACGGACAGACGGACCGACGGATAGACGGTCAGACGGACGAACGGATAGACATGACGAAACTATAAGGGTTCCAATTTTACGTCAAAACCTTAAAAAGATAATATATTTATTTTAAATGGAAAGTGTGTGATGCAATCTTTTCAATTTCATTCGGACACTCCGATACCAACCGACCGTAGATACGCGTTGGTTCAATCGGCCAGAATTCGAGTGTGGTCTCCGTCTGTGCATATAGCCTATAGCGCACAATTGCAATCAGTCTAATATGTTGAATAGTAGGTCCATCTCATTATCATGGACGACCACAGGTGAATGATGGTACGGTACGAGTCCCGTTCGTTTTGTTTGTGGTCGATTTAACGCCCAGGACAAATTGCGTGTTTGCCGCCGCAGACGAGAGGTCGTTTCAGAAGTAAGAGGATAAATCGACTGATTACTTTTACACAATTTGAAATATAAAGCAATTGTTTCGTCGTCCGACTGCATGATGCGTATTGTTTAATTCGCTTTCCGACTCCGAATAATAGGTTTTTCTGTTTTGTTGACTGCGCTGTAATGACTGCATAAATAATTTTTTTGGGGATTTATTTCCAGCGGACACTTAAAAATCTTTTGTGATATCGATTCAGTATTGGCAAATTGTGTGTAAAAATATGAATGCCGTTGGCTTTCGTCATTACTATGACCAATAGCCTACTTCTGGGCTCCAAGCTTTTAAAATACTTTGAAGAATTTTCACAAGTTTAACTTTACTCCCTTTTATGCTAGTAAGTTTTCTAAGTTTCTTTCACAAACTTACGTAACAACTGAGTGAAACACATCACAGCATTAGATGTTTTTACGGGATTCTAAACCCAAGTTCCTCTGTTACTCAAAACTTCAACATTCGGTTTAAAGAACTTTATTATCTAAAAAAATTACACAATTTCACTTATTAGACAAACATAATACATAGCAAATTTTTTGACAACTATTATAATTTAAATTATATGTCGATATTTTGCATTACGTACGCTAATGCCTCCTTTTTATAGTACATATTTTTATGATCTTTTATAATTTTTGGTAAACTGTGCTTTGGCCCCTTCATACATTATGTTATTTAATCCATTATTGGTTCTAGGAACCGGTAGGTTAATGTTGCAACATTATAACTAGGTATATCCTAGTAGGTAACATTATAACTAGGTACCTATTTATTTACTTCGTGATCAACGAGATTGAAAATAAAAAGAACTTACCATCGTATAGACTTCAAAACAAAGGATATTGCCTTATAAAATGTTTTTATTTGAAACGTGAATAAAATAAAAGACGTGGTACTTAAAATCTTTATATTTATTTCCTCGTTGTAAGCGAACTCTTGTTTTCATCCTTTTAACAAGAAAGTAATCTGTCGACCTCGGCCGCGATAACTGGATTTTTATGTAACAAGCTCGAATCGCGCCTACCCTCACCTAGCCTCGGGCTCTTAAGAAATCCTCGTATTGTCAGCTTCTACTAAGGATTCAGAGTAATATACATTTACCCGTATTGGAATTACACCTGTATTTTACTCATATAACATAAAATCGGCGTAAAACAGTCCTCAGTCTTTGGTAGTGAAGTCTTTATTTAGTTGGCTTCATTGATAGTACTGAAAGTTTTACTAGCGACTGTTTCAGCGTCAGCTTCACACGAAACACCGTAAAGTGTAACAGGGTTGGGCTTTGCACATTCACATTCCTGTACACTATGATAGTGCCGTATCAAAACGAGCCTTGCGACAAGAAATTTTATAAAAATTGAAAACTCATGAACCTCATTATTTGGGGCTCATTACACTTTCAAAACTGACCTTTGATTCAAAGCTACAAAACAACAATTTGCTTGGCAATGTTGGCGATGTTCATATTTTGTTTCCTGTTTGCCATCGACCGCCGATCGCTGCAGCGGAGGCGCTGACATAGCCCGCGGCGGACGTAAATTGCGTCGTGAAATTTGAGATTGCTTTTTACATAGTCTAGATACTTCGTACGTCAAAATCCCGATATGACGGGGATATGCCGTTGTAGGTTTATCCACCGTTGTATCTACTGTATATAGCAACCTATATTTAAAATGGCTTCGGCATAATTATAGAATTATCTTACTTTTTTGTTATGATCATGTTATGTACTACATGTGACACCTGGAATTATATTGTGAATATTAATCATTATTCAAGAAAACAAAACGTTGGCTAGCTTATACATAAAAACGTTTAATAATCTCTTACATTGTCACTTCATTGTACTGTATAATAATCTCCTATTATGGGAAGAGAAAATTATTTAGGTAATACCCGTACATACGACCAGTTTTACGGTACGTGTATCCAAAGCTCCAAGTCTTAGTTGCGTTCCCAGCTGCGTAATATCGGTTAACCGCCTGAAATTATACACAAGTGTCGCATATAAGATGGGCCGGTAACATGTACCGCACTAAATTTTAGTTAGACTCGTAGAGGCAACAGGTGTATGAGATGTCCGCCCGAGACGCGTAATTATCATCGCCCGTGCGGACGCCGGCTAAATACAAGAAAAACAAACTACATACAACTACAATGTTTTGGTGATGAGTGGCCCTTTTAGCGTTCTGAAGAGTATGAGAGTGTTAAATTAAGTAAATCTGATGGTCTAATATTCTCATTCGTTGTTGTGTTGCATGAACTAGTGGCCAACTAGTGGCCATTTGATTAAGATAGCAGCCACACTATAGAATGTTATGGAGTGACGACTTATACACTGATCACAGTAAAGTATTACCAACGCTTTTAAGCTATATGCATATAATTATGCATATTACAATAACCCATGTTCCATGTATACTATATAAAATCACCACTGTTGCGCAAATTTGAAATTTTAATCTGATTATTACAATTTCCAAGAATCAAGATAAAGCTAATTATTTCGTTATTAGTGTTATTACGATTTTTATTATCTTTTATTATCTCTGAATATTTTACACATTTTACTTGTTGGCTCTTCTTAAATCGTTTATCTTCATTCATAAAAATCCCAAAATGATGCTGATATCTTTTTTACAAACAAACCAGCCTTAAGCATATTGGTTCTCGGCGACGATAGGTGTTATAGTAACCCCCGGGCTATCTCTAATAATATTATCTATAATTGTTACAATATAATAATTGTTTTACACGAAAAAATCAGAAATAATAAGGTAAAAATGGTGTGGATAAAATACACAGTGTTTGCCTGACACTGTTCTTACAAATAGATTGTGGTTTGGAATAACCTCCTAATATCACGGTATCGGTGACTTTGTTGCTTTAACCATATATTATTATTTAATTTATTTCGTTTTCATAACATCCATGATACAGTTCTTTTAATTTACGCCACATGCTGAGCACTACAGGTGTAAGGTAGTAAATAATACTCAACAACACTAAATTGAACAATGCTGCGACCAATTAGTAAATACATTTGTGCTTTATTACCCAATAAAAACAATGATCCAATAACCGCGGAATATTAATCTCCCAATTTGTACGTACAGTTTTCATAAAATAATTTCACTTATTTTCACAAATATGACTATGGATCGCATCAGTCCTTTGGGGGAAAAATTATAATTATTACAAAAATATTATAATTTTATATTACAAGTTTATTTATTGACACAATATGACGTAGGCACGATTCACATCAGTAGATAAGCACGGAAAACATTGACTGAGTTGCCAATATCACTACATTTTCACATTTTACTCACTTGTCAATTAAATGTCACAGACGATTCGTCGCGAATTTACCCAGTCGGTTGCGAATATCAAGCGGCCAAATGTAATTTGCATAAAAAACACATAGCTTCACCGGACTCTGTCGGCCATAACATACAATATAAACACGAACGTGTAATTCTGGTATATAAATTGAAAGCATGTAAGGGTTAAAATGGCTGGATTACGTGAAGCCTTTGTTGCATTATGACAATAAACTTTTACAGTCGTTTTCTATAACGAGTTAATAGTTTTCAGACATTGGAGTACACGATAGAAAATAACGTACACGTGTCGCAAACGCAGACATTAAGAATTCCGTAAAGTATTACTGTGTCACGAAACTTTATTATGTACAATGAAAATAAAACAGTCTAGTAGGTCTTTAGAATAGCTAGCGTTTTTGCATCTAATATTTATTAAATCATGTATACATAGGTTATTTGTGGCCATTAATATCACACTGACTGATAAATACAAACATTGAACATAATATAACACATGGCAATAACACAACAAAATTTTGTGTGTACTATTATAGACTTCATCGAAATAATTTCGAACATTGAATGGAAACATGTCAAAAGTTCTAATTAAACAATTTTTAACTTGTTTTGTTATCAAAATGGGCCCTTGGGGTATTTAAAAATCACAGCATTGGCGAGATGTGATGTATCAATCGAGAATTAATTTAAACTTTGCTGTCCAAAGCGAGCAACGAATAGCCCAAGGGACTAAACGGGCATCAAATCGAATAGAAGGTTATAATTGACTAGCATCAAGCGAATAACGACCTAACCACTGGCTTCTCCTCGATGAAATATAAACTCTAAAATGTTAGGCATACAAATCAGAGTCGCGCAAAGTTAAAATACATAAATACCTCATTTTAGTTGACTAACAAGTAAGCCGGTGTCGTGGCGAGTCTAACACTCACTTAGAGGAAGCTTCAGAAAAGTAATTTGTGAGCCTCGGGGCCGATCACTTAGATCTTGCCGCATTTACATTTTTAATTAACGTTATGCTATATACATATTATTATTGAACGCTAAAAAACCTTCAACAGGCAACTGGTAAGTGAATTTATTGGCAGTAGAATGAGAAGTTGCTCGTATGTTCACGATAATGGTTTTGTAAATTAAACCCGTTATGAGAGCGGTTTGACGTTATTGTTATGGCTTTGGACGCGTTAATTTAACAGTTTCCCCTTTTTGTTTTTATCAATGATAACGCGAGCTTAATAGATGTGCCGGTTGTAAAGCTGTTATGGAACATTCGACCGCTCATTTTATATTCATTTGAGCGATAAAGTTCTGTTTTGTGTGAAACTATCTCATGGGTGAAAGCCCTGAGGACCTGACCGTTTCCTGTCGAGCAGTGACAAGCTCAGGCGCCTACAACACTTCATTCAACCCTTCTACACCTCCTTGGCAGAAAATTAAAACCGTCAATCAGTCCTCGGTAGCTATTACCGATCAATCACTACGTTCCATTATTTGCACCTATTAATTACATCCAGCTTAATTGTGTTCATTCATTGTTGTTTTATTGTTGCTAAATTAATGAATACGCCATTTTCCATTGTATAAAATAAATTCTGCGCTCAAGCAATCGACATCATTATAACATTTATTAGTTTTTATTTATGCATATAAATTACGAATATGTTTAAACGAACATAAAAAATATTATTTTATTATTATTGTTTTAAATAAACTGTAATAAAGAAAGAAAACGACGTTCAGAAAAAACTCCGTGTCAGGCCCGTTGTAACAACAAATACTTCAAAGCAATAATAAATGAATATTTCGGTAATAAAAATTAACATTTGCTTACAAAAACATCCCTGTAATCATCCCTAACAATGGCCTGGGGTTTTATTGATGTCCGCAAAGGTCCTCGATTAATTTCGCCTTATGTAAGAAAAATATAAAAAAAATTACTCAAAGGCAGCCCATTCAAAGGAAGGTTCCGAATTTTGCAATAGAATGCTAAGTAATGAGTGTATTATGTTTTCATGCGTTAGAGAAACACAAAATTAGAAAAGGTCAAGACTGGATTGGAAGCCCAGAAAATGAGGTTCTGTTACCTAAAGGTTAAATAAAAAAGGTAAATTTGATGTAAGCATTAAACAAGTGTCAGGCAAAAAAAAATATTTTATTCTTCTTTATTCTTCTCAAGAGCCCTTTAAACTTGACACATGTATATCCAAGCATTTATTTCATTTCGTTCTTTAATTGTATATTTATGTTTAATGTATAATCAAATATTGATTGAACTGAACTAAACAACAATGTAATTCTGAAAATCCTGATATAATCAACTCGTAAACGTGTAACTTAATGATTAAATGGGCTACCGCGTCCATAACGCCGCATAGAGTGGGCGCTATTTTCAAATTTGCCTCTGAAATATATGTAGATCCCGGCAATAAATTTCAGTATGGTTGTAGTAAAGTCGAAATATAGGACACTATTCAAATAATAAATTATAGGCTACCGTACTATTTATACGCCTAAATATAATTTTCCCTCTTCACAAGGTTTACCACAATTGAATTACTTATTCAAATGAAGCACTAGTATTTTGAACGTCATTATCCTGCACGGAGGCCTGGACTTTGAATCCTACTTACCTTAGTTCTGAATGTTGTAAACGTATTACTTATAGACTTGTGTCTAAACTAGTTAAAAGTAACTAAATTCAAAATTCAATAATTTTATTCATATAGGTATCACTAATTAAATACACTTAAACACGTCATTTTCTGGCTTTTCGGAAATGTGCTGTGTCATGGAGGAGAAGAAAAGCCTAAAGAAACTCCTCAGCACATCTTTTAAAAATAAAAATACATAAGTATTATATTATTACAAAAAAATACCACTAACTTAGACGGAACTGGTAGAGCTGGTCATTTCTATGCGTCTTTGACATTTAAGTACTCATCTACATCTAAACTAGTTTATCTAAAAGTCCCCTAAAACGTTCTCGGAGAAGCGTGGATCCTACAACCACGTGAGTATTCATAACTTAGCAATACTATTGTAATAATAATTCAAATTAAAATAATTGAAATAACTAGTTACAAGAGAAATGTGAGTGCAAATCATTTTTCTCAAAATTTTAAACGGTAAACGTTTATATAATTATAAATATTTTATAAATATTTTTATTTAGTTGTTAAATCATGGTCTAGCTAGAAATCACTTTTCTACCGAGTTTTTCTAAAGACTCTTTAATATCATAAATATATTTTAAATATCATAATAATAAAAATGTACTCTAAATCGTTATAATAATACAAGTTTAGTACTCTCCTGTTTAGATAAGTACCATGCGTTGGTATCTGAAGCCGTGTCAGACGCTAATAGCGTTTCTTTAAGTGCTCAGCAGTTCACGACCTCAAGTAGCTATTTCCGGAACAGCGTCTAAAAGTCATCAGTTTAAAATCGATTTGTGAGGTGCGCACGAACTCTCCAAGTGCCTCCCGCCATTAAAGAATTGCTCTGTTTTTTGTGTACTTTACGATTTTACGACTTTATTTATTATTCTTGAACGCGATCGATACTCATCCTACTCACCTAGTTATTTTACAAACAAAGCCGATTACACCGTTTGATTGGCTCACTTAGAAACTTTGACGCTAATCTCAGATGTTTGTTATAGACACTGAGTTACGAGTTTTACTGCCGCTTTATAGTGACCTGGTACTTGTTTTACACATAAACGCATTTCATTAATCAGCTATCTGCATTATCAGCTGGGTCTTCAATCTATCAAATCTATATCTTTGCAAATATAAAAAAACAGCACAGTTTATTTTTTCATCTCTTTGCTTGCCGATTGTTATACCAAATGTTTAAGAGCTTTAGTCGTATTTAACATAGTATTTAACATAGTTTGCTATATTTTATTTGCTATATTATGTTTAAAGTGAAGCATATTATACTAACAAACCGAAAAATACACATAAGCACTATCGTCAGTAGTGGCGTTAGGGTAGGGCGCGGTTGAGCGATCGCCCAGGGCGCCGGGTTTGAAGGGGCGCCAAAGGTAGCTATAACGGAACCCTTATAGTTTCTTCATGTCTGTCCGTTCGTCCGCAGCACAGCGTCGAGACCCTTGGTGATGGAGAGCTGTAACTTGGCATGGATTTACTTATCTATTATTTTGTATGGGCTCCAATGGCAAATAGGGACGCCTTAGAAATCTCGCCCAAGGTGTTAGTAATGCCAAAACCGGCACTGATCATCGTTTCCAGTCAATAACAAAGCAAAGTTGAAACAGTGTTGAGATCCTACGCATTATTAGAAACGTACATACATTACGTTATATACATCAATCGTTCTTACGTTATGAGCCGCAGGATAACAAACAACACAAAGGCGAAATAATGAATAGCCCAGAAAAACGGCGCGGTCCTCGTTATGAGCTACATGCATAAATGATACGACGAATCTGACAAATGGCTCGGCAGAATATAACAATGCTGGTGCCTCAAGTGGCCGTTCAATTATGCAAATAGGCACAGAAATGTCCGTCCAGCAATAACAAAACTGTTTAACAGCTGACAAACACTGGCCGTATGAAACATTACTGTATTCAGTCTCCCGAGCAATAAAATGAAAGCAGGCATCGGCCTCGTGACGACGACATGTCCGCTCATATTAAATTAGGCCGCCTCCGGTCATCCACTTTATTTTTATTTGAATCCCATGAAAATATGAAACGTGTTTGCTCGTTCACGTTTGGGAGCGCGTAACGCCACCATTTTATGTGAGAGTCAATGTTTATGAATTTGTCAATAAACACCCGAGCCGTCGACGTTACCTCTGCAATTTGGCCGCCGTAATAACTGCGAAAACTTTCGTTTTGTGTGGACAGTTTGAATGCTATCGCTAATTATCCGGAGTGGGTAATGCGGTATAAAAAGTAATCTGATATAATTTTGATAAAAGTCTCTTTTACGACTCCGTCGGTCCTTGATTAGTATAGGTATAACAGTCTTTAAGGTGGGTTATCATGCAAGGAGCACATAAAAGCGATTGCGGGGCGTGTGTCGCATGAAGTGTTATCGGAGCACCATTTTATGGATGCGAGGAAACGATTCGACAAAATGGTTAAACATCAATAAGTTATAACTTAGAAATTTCATAACGCAGACATTGCTTAAATTACGAAGGAGATAATTACGGGGCAATTAATGGCAGGCGTTAATAATGGAAATGAGATTATAAATTAATCAGGAGCAATTTTTCCTGCGTAACTCCTCATTATACTGATCCAGAGCTCTAGGGTGCTTTATCACTCAGTCAAATTGCGTTTCGCTTAATTTTCTTTCGCCGGCAGGTGTGTTCGACAGAGCAATTATTTACACCGTCAGTCGTGACGTCACTTCCTCGCACCTCCCACCTTGTGTGTTTCCTCTGCAAAAGAAACTGTATGATTGTCTAAAACTCTAATTTATATACAATAAATAAATACGTTCTTTTTTAGTCTTATTCTAACATAAGTAACATAATATTATTAATTTTGATTTATTTGGATAAATAATCTTAATGTACAAAGGCACTGCTTATTTCATTAGAGATAAGCAGTACCTTTGTACATTATATCCCTACTGTAACTGTCCTGTGAATTATTGTGTGTACATAAATAATAAAATAAATAATTATGAAAAAATCTTTTAAATTTTCTCACTCCTAAAATTAACTGTGTTTTCTCAATTTTATCCTTAAATTGTCCACAAAGGTTATTTCGTAATATAGATGTTTACTCAGATTAAATAAGTCTTTAATCTGAGGATGCTTATTATAATTCTGACAGCATGACATGTGTTGTAATGTTCTTATACTAATTTTAAGGTATTTACACTATAAGTTAAGTTTCTATCAGAAAGTAGGTAATTAGGATGATTAAACAGTTACATGTCTACGTAACTGGATGGCATTTTCAGATAATTTTATTAACCGACTTCAAAAAAAGGAAGAGGTTCTCAATTCGGCTGTATTTTTTTATGTTTGTTACCTCAGAACTTTGGACTAGGTGAACCGATTTGGATGATTCTTTTTTAATCGAAAGCTGGTGCTTTTCGTGTGGTCCCACATAAATTTGAACGAGATCTGACAATGGCATCCATGTCAAAATCATATAAGTCTTAAATTTGCATTAAGTTTGTGCGTGATAAATGGACGAATAACTCAATATCGCGCCAACCGATTTCGATGATTCTTTTTTTAATCGAAAGCTGGTGCTTGTCGTGTAGTCTCACTTCAATTTGAGCGAGATCTGATAGTGGCATCTATGTCAAAAGTACAATGTACTTCATTTAAAACCGGTTATTTTTTGTTAAAATATTAGATTATTGGCAATATAATGCTCTATGAGATATAGCCTATATAAGCTTAGATATTGGCTAGTTGATCAAATTACTATTATTTTCTTCTACTTATTCCTATATATTCAATATGTTAAGAAAAGGCCATAGTCAACAACGCCGACCAAGTGCGGATTGGCAGACTTGTACTCTTATCATATAGCTCGTTTTGCGTATATTTATCCATTTGTGGTGATCCAATTACTTTCGCCGTCTTCGCCAACTTAGCTTTCCTCTACAATCAACATCTTCTTCATGTTTTGGAAAAAAATGTTTTTTTTATATTTTATTTCCGAAATCATTATCTTTGCTTAGTATACAATTATTAAAACAGGCATTAAAATATGTGAAACTACGACGCAGGCTCAAACCAAATTATAATTATTGAAATCGTGTCACACAATCGCGTCAAGTGGCGTTATATCACTGAATCGTCACGACGGAACGAACACATAATTATAATTGGAGACACAACCCTTTGCCTACCCTGCATTGAAGCCAAGGTCGCTTTACTTACTAAATGCCAGATCCATTTATTCCCCTCATGTTTAGAAATGTCACTGCGGTTGATATGCCTATGGTTTAGTGTCTCTAATTTGACAGTGACATATGGGATTAAATGAATATGTCATGCCGACGTTACAGAAAATAAATTCGCATCTGAATTGAGTGTTTTGCTGGTATTTCACTAGAAAATGTCTTGCTTAATTGCTCAAAGCTAACAGATTTCAACGCAGATCTTTCTTAGCGTTCGTCGCGTTCTTTGAGTGCTGATTAGTCACTGAAATGTTAAACTAAGAAAAAGAACTCGAAACGGAGCAATAAAAATTAAACGAGCTAATATCAAATTGTATTTGAAATGGAATTCGAATTCTATTTTTAACAATTCACAATTGTACGATCTTAAATTCAATTTTAATAAATGCACTCATAAACTTATCGTTTCATTTTTCGAATACTTTTAGGTTTTAATAATAATATCTGGACAAAAAGAAGTTTTAAGTCTAACAAGGTATATTACAAACCTAAATAAAGTAATCGTAAAATTAAATGAAGAGATATGCCGGCTTTATTTCAACTGCAAATTCTATTGTGAACTTTCTTCAAGCCGTGATTGCTTTAGTTCATTAGGAAGTTCGAAATCTTATATTAGTTAAAGATGTCCTGTCCAGTAGGATTCACTGAGGTACAATTGCCATTTAAAGGTCGATGCATACGTAACGTGTTTTTACCCAGGACGGGAAGGCACGTGAAATTTTGGAAGCATCGTTTCATAGAAAATATAAAAGATAGCGCATACGCCACGGAGGCACAGACGGGACGGGAACGGGGCACGCACATAATATATTTATGCCCCGTCCACGTCCCGTTCCCATTCCGTCCACGTCCCGTTCCCATTCCGTCCACATGATGTATGCAGCGACCTTAAACTACATTGCTTTTGAATCAACAAATTAAATAATCAAAGAATACAAATAATTATTAAAAACCAGTCAAAACTGTCAAAACCCTCGTTTTTCAATTAGAGAAATTAACAAAATCAGTTTCAGATGAAAATGACTGAGTTAGGAATTAACATTGCCAAAAAATTCAGGTGAAATGAGAACATCCTCTTTTTTTAAACCAGTTAAATTGTAATGCAGGAACATTTGGACGCTAGGTAACGTTTGTAATATCATTCTGTTTAACTTAATGAGCAAAGCAAGATATTCAAATTAAGTTAAAAGATTTAGTGCTGGAACGTTAGTGTGTGTATTTGAAAAAAAATATTTCACAGCTCTTGTTGCTCTCTATCTCCATTATTATTTTAATTTAACCCCAAAAAGATCTGCGCGCGCCGTTTACGATTACGTTATTTTTTTTAGTGTTAAATATAAATGTCGAAAATAAAGGTGTGTTCTGAACACAGCTGGGGAATGCGGTTTCCTAACGGATGCAGACTGCCCACGAGTACGCGACGCGACGATGCATCTAACACGATTGGACGTCTATTTTTCAACATTTACCGTGTCTAGGTAATACCTAAGGTTAACCGAGTATATTTGGTAAAAGTTCGAAATGAACAATAATCACTATTAAAAGTTGTAAATTTTCCTATTAAAAGTTGGTAAATCTTACGTTTTACTAGTAAATCTTAATATTTACCATATATTTTTACAGTAACTTACACCGTTAGTTTCTCTATTCACGTTATAAGCATCTCCATAAATCGTGTTATAAATTGTTAACTGTGTTTATCGCATAATAATACTCGTAATATATTGTAAAATATAATAAGGGACAAGAGACCGTATAACCATGAAAATATCCAAATGAATTTATACGCTATCGTTTACAGATAATCTTTTCAAAAAGCGATGGTTAATAAATGTATTATTATCATTACAACAGGTCCCTTGGCAGCGTGGCTGGCTTTATCGTTTGGCATTTACGCAGGTGGGACCTGACATTCTGCAATACAACAGTTTTAGTGGAAGGACGTTAAATAATCGATAGCACTAAATAACCTTTTACTTAAAAAGTAGCTATTTGCTCTTTTGTATTATGTCACGCGATATTTGAAGAGCTTTCGTGTTATATCGATCTATGTCTTTCAGTTCGTTTTATATAACGCAAAATGTATTTATCTTATAGTTATTCTTTTCAATGCCGTATTGATGATGATGAAAAAATATGTTGTTGACGAGATCTAAGAATTTGACAACGAGACTTTTGGCACTAAAATTTAGTAGTTCAACAGGACAAGTGAGACTCAGATATGCTAAGCAATGCCAGTTGTCCCGTCAACACTCAATGGGAATGGAATGGAATGGAACAACTCAACGGGACTAGTTGGACAGACCCGAAATAAGGGTCATTTTCTGAAGACGGTATCTTCGTTGAAGAAATTTCTATGACATCGCAAATGAATTACAAATGATGAATTATATTATTAGACCTTGAATTAGTGTTGATTTTTAGTACCCAATAAAATCAAAAGATAAAACAAAATATTTTTAACATTTTTTCACTGATCAAATGATTATAAACCATCCTTGGGGTATTGTAAAGCTTTGCATAGCTTAGTAATTTCAAACATTTTAATAAGCATTCCAAATTATCTTTTACTAAAATCCCAGCAAGCATTATGATTAAATTCTATCCCTCAACATAAATTCCCACTTAAAATGTATGCATCACAGTGGAATGGCCATTGAAAACAAAGTGTATATTAAATTGGTCAGCGAAATGATACTGTACTAAACAAAACAATTTAGAATCAATTAATTTAGTCCTGATAACAACAGTGGTTAGGCAGATGTAGAATAACTATTATAATCGAAAAGGAATATTGTCAACGCGCGATGGATTTGAAAATGTATTTGTCAATGTATTTATCAATTATTGTATTACATAGGCTCAATTTTGTGAAATAGGTCAGAATTTCCATAAGTCCTTGACAATATGGGTCAAAAAATAATAAAAGCGGACCAGTGTAAATTGCCGAAAAGCCAATGACGTGCATAAGTGTATCAGTGATACCTATATGAATAAAATATTTTGACTTTTGACTTTGACTTTGAACTCCTGGGAATAGGATTTCATATTGTTATAACCATATTTAATAAGAAGCATTTTTTTTCGTTGTAGTAGTTTTAGAGCATAACATTTTCATATCCTGTGTTTTAAGATACGTAGGTTCTAGATGTATGTAGAAATATATTTTATTAATATGTATAATATTATAAGTTAATACAAAAACACTACACTCCCACCTGATGATAGTAATAATAATTATAGTGACGGTGTAGTCTTGGGAATAAAACAAAGAAAACTCTTCGAAGATACCGTCGTATCAACTTTACTTACATTACATTATGTGGTATCACTAAAATACTGAAACTTATTATATCTACTCATAAACAATACGGTGTAAAGAGAAATTCTTAAACTACATAGAACTCAGGTTGAAAATAGGTGGTCTAAAGCCTCGGACGAAACCGCTTTATAATAAATTCTCTCTCGTACCCTGAGGGATTAATCGTCTTACTTTTCTCTCCGCTGCGATCCTCATAGGGAATTGTGTGGCCAAGATCTCTCTTGATCTCCTACTACAAGATTCATATTCGAAGCGGACTCGACGAAAATTTGAATCAGTGTTTATTTCAAAAAGTATTTGTTAGCGAACGTTAGAACAACAAGATAGAATAAGTTTTCCACGGCCCAATCCTTTTTGTTTCTTGTAAGTTTCTCATAAGAAACGACGTATAGATTTTATGATAAATATTCTGCCTCCCGTTTATTCGTAAATTACAATATCAATCTCGTAAGTTTAGTCATTTTCATTTCACGTAATAAAGAAAATCCCTCAAGAACATATATTATTTTGATAGACATTTGTTACTCAGAATATAAAGCGTTTTTACCTGTATGAAGGAAAATTTTATTAAATGTTAATTTATTATGACCTTTACAGCGCCTGGCACACAAAAACAAAGATTTATATTGCAGATTTTTAATTAAATCTATTTTAATATACAGTATCATAAAAAGAGACAATATTTTATCATTGCAAGAAAAGACTTACTGTGCACATAGGATTAACTGCATCACTAGTTGCGCTCAGATAACTATCGTCAGTAACGCTTTAACTTATGAAATGGTCTCTTTGTGCGATTCTCTTCCATGTCTTTGTTGACTGAATGCGAATAATTGTGTTCGCTCTGCGGGGATATGGATCGCGTTGGTTTAATAGAATAGCACAGTTTGTATTCTTAGCTAATGGCTTTGGCAAATGACGCTGTCTTTGTTCTAACAATGTGTATACATACCTTCTTTAGTTTCTTTACGAGCTTAATACACTGGTATTACTTATTATTTTTCAGGGCATCGTAACGTATTTTTTATCCAATAATATGACTACATATCAGTGTCAAAACTACAGTACGACCCTATTACTGAGTAAATAAAATTAAACCAGCAGCAACTGACTGCCTGAACAATATTAGATTGCGAAGTCTCGCACCTGATGGGTTTTACTAGTGGCAACAGGGTTTAGTTGATGTCACAATCGGCCACCACTCCCGCTGCAGAATTAACCGCCGCGCTGCCGGCCCGCTTAAATGTCACTCTTATTATCATTTGACACTCCGGGATTACCTAGGATAAATTGTTTTAACGTTTTGGAACGTTATTTCACTAGACGTCGACTGTTTTCAACGAATGTTATCCCTTCAAATTAAAAATTGACTCACTGAATCTGTACGGCCTTTGCTTTTTCGGCTCACAATTGTTTATGTGAAACTAGTTTAGCAGTTTCATTGGGGCCCTGCGAGTCGAGTTCCGCCAATTAAGCCAGTATTTGATTGGTAGCAACAATCACTTACCTGAAACAGTGTTAACTTTGACGATCGAATGAAGTTTCAAGGGAGAAGGGTACGTCTGCTAATGCCATTTTCCGTTCGGCTAATAAGTTTAGCATTCGCTATTACCAATCGGACGTCGAGCTTGGCCCGCCGAGCGCTTGCACGGCAATCAATTTGTTCGGACGTTTTGATTCTCTGAATTTCACGGCAGCATGCCACTCACTGGATGTTCGTTGTGGCGTGTCTTAATTTGCAACTTTAGACTACTCTGTTTGTATAGTTACTGGCTGTTAGACCGCAGCTGTAACATTTAGCTCAATCTATTTTTTCTGATGGTAGTTATTTTCTCTGTTGATTTGTAAATAATTAACTTATTAAAATTTAAACTTAACTTTAAAACTTATTAAAACTGATTGTTTTTAGGCTTATAATGAAACAGTTATGTGGCTCAAGATTACAACTAATTTTTTTACCAACCTACGAAGAGTAGAAATGATGATTTTATGATTTTAAAATAATATCATCCACAAGGTAAACTCAAAGCAATCTGAGACATAATTCTTAAGATCCATTTAGTACTCGTATTCGATTTACTAAGTGCACAGTAAATTTTCCATCTCCTAATTGTTATCGATACAAAATCTCAATATGTAAATGGCGAATCGAGGTCCTAAAAGCGAGGGTCTAAGTAAGGGTGCCGCTGGAGTTCATTTGACATTCGGATCACGAGCGCCTCCGACGGTGTCCCATCTCGGCTCGCTCACGCCGATTGCATTAATTTTGCCATTTTATAAACGATTTAATAGACAATCTGCAGATTCGGCTATTTGCGAACCACCAAAATGTCCTTCGCTCGGCTCGCTTAATAAATCCTCTGTCCATTTTCATTTCATAAGAAATATCATCATAATTTTTATTTATTAACCGCCTAATGTTACCTGAAAATGAAATTTGCTGGCTCATATCTTTCGTACGAATTCTAACTTTGCGCATGGCGAAGCAAATTTAATTTATTTATAAGCGTCGCAATTTTTCACTGAGCTTGTGGGATTCTCGATAGGTATTCGAGATTACGGCGTCCACTTCGCATATATCCTAGATGGTATTCAAATCAATCTGAACATTTTCAATTTATTTCAGCGTCCTTATCTGTGACAACGTCGGCGCTGAATTAATCTGGGCGGACTCCCCGCGTCGCTCTCTCACCGGAAATTAAACGAATTAACGCCGTCCAAATGTACATTTTTCACTTTGAGAGTCGCGCATCCTATCAATGAATCTCTAGTCTTTATCATCATGGACGATCACCAGATCCGCGTTTATCTTTCTCCTCTCAGATTGAACAATTGATACGTCAGTGATGTAGGTTCAATTGTAAATTGAATTCGCGTTATTAATTCGTATACTCGTATACGCTCTATTTCTCCGACAAGCCATTTGATTGAACGCGACACGGTTATATCACAACGCGGTTTGTATGTAATAACGTACATAATAGTTAGTGGTAAAACATGGTAGCATAAAATGTTGCGTGTTATAATGTTCGGTTACGCATGGGACTCTATTGTTTTAATGTCTTCTCCAAATGCTATGTATGGACATGAAAGCTTAAAACGCGTACAGTCAATCGCTCAAGTGGCCACCCCCTGTGTATTTCGTGGCGTAATGGCGTTGTAAAGCCCCGTGCACACCTGCCGCAGGCGCGTACGATACCCGCTAATTAATTCAGTTCGGGCCGTTACCGCGAATTCGATACCTACTACTACGATTATTGCGTCGTGCTCTAAATCTATTGATTGTTCGGCTTAAGTAATTTCTTATTTAGAAGAACGCCAAAGACATTAAATTACTCGAAACAGCTCTTTTATTTTTACTCGACTGCGCCAGAAGGAGGGTTATGTTTTTCGAGTGTATGTACTCGTATGTATGTATATATTTCCTCAACGGCTTGACAGATTTCAGGTTGAGGTGCCGCTAGATTCGTCTTAATTGCGAATTGATACTGGGTATATCAAAATTGAATAAAAAACCAAAATGGCTGATTTTTGGCGCAATATTGTAGTATCAAAATTTTTTTGTCTCAAAACCTATCAAGTGGGGCATTATTGAATAGGTATTCAAAAATGATTTTTAGGTTTCTTCCATCATTTTTCATGTTAAGTAATAGTTAGGGTTTTTAAAGATTTAAAGTTGTTTAACTAACCATTCTCGTTAATTTATTAACTCCCTTAATGTAATGACAACATTGAGAATTTTATTCGTCTAATAAAGGAATCCCAACTTATACGTGTAATATAAAAAATAATTAAAAAAAAACCCGAATGCGTAAAAAGACTAAAGAGTCAAAAACAAGCCCAGTAGTTTAAAATATTGTTAAAAGTAATGCTGAACAACTAAAGTCTAAACCATAGAAGGATTAACAGTCGGGACTCATTTAAATTTTAGTACCCGGATGACCGAGCTTTGCTCGGTTTAGTGTTGCTTAACAACGCCATTTACTGAGGTAGCTTTAGTATTGCTACTGGCCAATAGATGTCAGGAAGAGATAATTGTAGAAGTTTATCATTTCCTGAAAACACCGATAAAACGACATTTTCTAAAAATGAATCCTAGCTAGATCGATTTATCGCCCCCGAAACCCTCTATATACTAAATTTCATGAAAATCGTTGGAGCCGATTCCGAGATTTCAATTATATATATATGTACAAGAATTGCTCGTTTAAAGGTATTAGATAGGGCTGCTTGGAAAAAAGGTGTGTGTGCGATTCACACACGATAGAAGTGAAACTAAACAAGATATAAAAAACCCCTCGACAACAACACGTAAATTATTAAGTGCCATCTAGCAGCCGTCTTACACAAAATTACTGTAGCGCGCCATCTAGCGACTAACTAAGAAACAACAATCGGTCGGTCGATCGATTATAAAAATAAAACTAAAACAAAATTACTGTAACGCGCCATCTAGCGACTAACTAAGAAACAACAATCGGTCGGTCGATCGACAGATATTAAATAAGCAAGCTTGACACGAAAAAGAAATTCTTATTTTTTGTTGATAAATTCTTTGAAAATATTTAAAAGAGCATTTGAAAGTATTTAAAAACAGTATAAAAATAAAACCAAAAAAAAGAAATACTAAGAGACGCGAACCTGCGCATCAGGTATTATGTATCTACGTCCTGACCATTGAGCTACGGAGAAGTTAGATTCAACGACGAAATTAGCAGTTATATTATATGCATGCTTGCCGAGTATATTTCTGTCTCATTCTTTCCTACACATTTTTATATTTGTGTCTCTTACCTGTCGTTTTTTCCGTTGCATCCGGTTTGAAATCACAACGATTCTAAAGAAGTTTCACTTCAAAAAAAAACCAAGATTTGATTGTTTGAAGGATGGGTCCCAACTGATAATCCTTTCATGGTTTAGTTGTTCAGTATTACTTATACAATACAATACAATACAATATTCTTTATTGTGCACACTAATAAATTACAAAAACAGAGAAATTAACAGCAAATGAAGTTATACACAACAGGCGGTCTTATCGCTACAGTAGCGATCTCTTCCAGACAACCCTTTGAACGAAGGACAAAAATACATTTAAAGAACTGAGGTAACACTAACACTGGGATAACATTTCAAACTACTGGACTTTTTTGATCTTTTTACGCAGTTGGATTTTTTGTTTTTTTTTATTACTTTTTTCTTTCAAAGCTCTAACGTTATTTACTGCATTGATATTTTTTTGTAAAGCTCATGTTAGAATCTTCTTGGTTACTATTTAACAATGCTTTATTTTAACTATAAGAAACTCATAAGATGTGAAAACTAATTATTAGTCTGTTGTTTAACTAAATTAATAAATTTGCATAGTTACTGATGTGACACTATACATATTATTATGTCGAATTTGGGGTTTTATCAGTACCAGTTTATGGCATACTGTGGGCGTATACCTAATCGAGCAAAAAGAAACAGAGAACATGATTCTTAATAGTCCTATCAATATGATATGATAGTATGACCACCAATAAACGGCCCACAATAGTTGCGTTTTATTACTGTTCAGCACTATCACAGTCATACTTTACACAATTATAGTCACTCGGGGCAAACTAAACGAATAACAGTTTTTAGGGTGAAGGCACCGTTCTCTACGACGCCGCTACGGCCAAATGCTAAATAAGTTTATAAAATAAACGAAACGGAGAGACAGTTCTGTGTTGTCACCTTGAGGGTCGAGAGCGAAGTAAGTGCCTCGCCACCGTCAGGTGACTTCACGATTCTGCCAAAACGCGTCGAAGTGAATTTAGCACCACTTGACACGCCTTCCGCTTCGATTTAAAATGATTGGATTCGACTCGTATATGTATTGTTTGTTCTCTTGAGCTGTTGTTTTGACCATACATTCTTCAATGTAGAACCGATAATAATGTAAACATTATCCTATTTCATTAACATCTAATGCGTAATTATGACGTGTTCTGTTACGAAATTATGATGATCATAATTTTCCACTGTTTTGGAAAATACCTTTGATGATCGTATGAATTAAATGATATACGCACATAATTTAAATCGGGAGCTTTGGCTCTTATCCTCTTAACGAGGTTTCCCTGTTCGATAAATTACTTGGAACGATGTAGATTTTGATTAATAAAACTGATTAAGTTTATCGTTTGGGTGTAAATTTTAAATACCCAGATTATTACTCAATACCGAAAATGTATTTGTTATCGTTCAGTTGTTCATTGCATTGGTAATTGTATTATGCGAATAAGCCTTTACAGCGAGAGTTTTAGCGTTTAATTGCCCAATATGCATATTGTATCAAATCGAATTCGTTGATTTCACTAGTGTATTAATGTATCAGAATGTAATAAAACGATGACGAGGTCAAAATACTAACATTATTTTTGGAATTATATTTTTTTTTCATTGTCAAGTCTTACTTAATACAATAATAATAAATAGTAATCACGATATTTCTATTATGAATAGTATAGATATTAGCTCGTAGATAAAATAGTTCAAATAGGATTACTAATTTAAACATTAGAATCTCTTAAATGTAAATTAAATATATTTTCTTCGTATCGCAGTAAATATATATTTTTTTTTATTTACAGAATTCAAACCGATAGTTAAGTAATTGAATTTCTAAATTACAATGAATACAATAAAAGATGAAATCTGAAATAAACCGTGAATTTGTAAAAACGTAACAAACTGTACAACATAAATTACGTAACCATTCAAACTCAAAGCATACCAGCTTAGTGGAGATGGTAACCCGCTGTGTGCTTGAACGATGGATGATGAGAGCAAGTTCCCGCGAACAACGTAGCAAAAGTAGCGAAGTAAAGCGAAGTTCCACGTTACTTTGTTGGGATTTTACTGCAGAACACCTTAAGTGTTATCACTCGAGAACAGCTGCCCTTAACTAGCCGCGATTGCTTCCCCAACTGCGTATATCATTTTTTTCAACCCTCTCTAACCATTTCACCGTCATTTACAAATTGCGATGCTTAGTATTAAATTGTGAGGATCTTAAAAACGCTTTTCCAGTATCATAACGCGAGAGATGTTTTTTCATTGCAAGTGCCTGGATTTCTTTGTGTTAGTTGGTTGTACCTTAAAGGTATCAATAGATAAACATTGCCTCGCGATGACGTTAACGAGTCAGTTTAATCCCCAAATGCTACATTTATACCCAACAATCTCGCCATAGTTGCGAATTATCTCCGCTTTTAACGCACTTTTTCTCTGCTCATTTTTTCAAACTCCCATTTAAGGGAATCAGCTCTTTAATAGGGTATCCAGTTTCATATTCGACAACATAATGTCTTCTCATCAAGTAAATTATGACTTTAATCTCATAGAAAGTTACGCTGCGAGCTTACCCGACTTTACTTTAAAACTTCTCCCTCTCTTGTATTCAACGCTTGGTGATTTATGAAAACTAGAAAATTTTGAAGTGTATAAAGTATTTTTCATCGCTTCGGCTAACGTGAGTGTCATATTTTAATGTATTTCAATATCCTCAACTTAAACTGATTTTTTATTCACATTTTAATTAAAGTTACATGAAACATTTTAAGGTTTTAAAATTTTTATTTCGTTTCTTGCCCGTTTATCACTGTCTGTCCTTATTTACTGGAAACGATAAACTCCAGTAAGATAAGTAACTAAATATAAAAATACTAAGTATCTCATAAATCTATATTCCTTTTACTGACGTGTACAAATAATGATAAAAATCTCAATATTTTACTGTGGTGGATCTTCTCACAGCTATCTCACAATTATATTATGCCGGGCAGAATGGAGGCGATTGAGCATTAATATCGAGCCATTCGGTAGGCAGTAGCCACTTTAGACTTATTTACTCCGGTTAATGCTGTCTATTTGGGAAGATAAAAGAAGTTAATTTTATAAATGGGCCATTCTCGTATACGAAGGTAATCTTGCGTCGTTGCTTCGGCTGTGTTATCTCGGTCCAATCGACTAGAGACAGATAGGGCGTTCGACACGCGAGCGCCGATTGATTAGACCGACCCGTTCTGGGCTGACGGGTTAATAGACCTGCTGCTGATTGCCTTGTAAGCTACCCATTCTGCTTTCCGCCCGAATTCCATGAATCGATTACTTCATGCAATCCATCATAATACGGACGATAACCTACTAGGAAATTCAATTCGACTATCTAGACAGCGTAATTTTCTCTTTAATAATATTATACTCTACGGGTAATTATATGCAATATAACTAGAGAATCTATTACGTAAAATATTGCTCTAGATTTATTTTGTTTTAGGATAATATATAATATTATATGAAAACGACAACGATTTTTGCAAAGAAGCATTAAGTAGATATATGGTGATAAGAAGCAAATTAGAAACATTAGATGTGTTTGAAATCTATTATTGTCATTGGAAATTAAATTATCTTACCTGATTAAAGTTCAAATTGTAATTTGAACATAACACAGCCATGATATTAGAGACGCATTCGCATCTAATCATAAAAGTGCACATTTTTATTATGTCTAAGTTTGAAATCATTTGAATATCAATGTGCAAAAATTGTATCTTATTTAATAAAATAAAGCTAACGAAAACATCTAAAAATACATAAAAGTAACATAATGCATATTTGTAAGTTTAGCTTGACATGTATAACACACATACACAGCAGGTAATATTAGTAAATGGCTATTATAAAACGCATAATGCAGACACCTGTCCGATGCAGTGCTATCACAGTAACACGCAAATGACGTGTATTACCATAATGTTTTCAATTTAATTTGTTGCAACCACCTCTGGATTTCATTTTGATGTCACTTGCACGATAAAACCATTATCAATTTATACGCCACACCCCATTCCCACGTTTATATATAACTATAATTGAGTTTATTGGCTTGAATAATGAACGGTATTTCTATCAGAATCTTTTATAATGTTAATGTTTTGTGTGTTATCTGATATTTTTGATGTTTATCCGATTTTTTTGAATATGAAACATTATTCAATATATTGGGTACATTAAATAGAAAACCTAGAAAGATGTGATAATGATATAATTATTATATTAATATTATGTCATTACGTATGTGAGAATGTCATAATTAGTGCGCTTTTCGGATTGACAAAAGCGTAAATTTACTTGCATATATTGTATGTGCACAATTTAATTAAGTTAGTTGATTCTACGTTTGACATTATACCTAGTCTGGCCATAAATACTGTTACATAAAAACTTTTCTTTTTTCAGCTTTTTAATTATTTTGAATTTGGAACACGTATATTATATTAAAAACTTCTTTCGATTTCGCGCCATTTCACATACTTTTTCGTGTTCATTATCAAATTACAATATGGAATGGGGTGTTGCAGTGATCACCTTGCACAAAGTGGGTATGGAGCCGTCGGTCATATTCCAGACACTTCAAAAGCTTGGTATCAGCCGTATGTTCGTATATCGTACAATCAACAGATACAACAACACTTCGTCTGTCGAAGACCAGAAAAGATCGGGGCGGCCACGTGCTGTTGGAACTACAAAGGCTGTTAATGCTTTTAAAGCCAGAATTCGTCGAAACCCCATTAGGAAGCAAAAAATCTTATCACGAAAAATGAAGATTCCCGCTAGGACTCTGTCGCGTATTATAAAATAAGATCTGAAGCTCGGTGCTTATCGTCGATATACAGGACATGCCCTAAATCAATCTTTACAATTAAAGAGAGTGGATTGATCAAAACGTCTTCTGTCGCGATACGCAGGTGAAAGGCACAGAAATATCCTCTTTACCGATGAAAAAATTTTCACGATTGAAGAACACTACAATAAGCAAAATGATAAAGTGTACGCTCACAGTTCTAAAGAAGCTGCTCAAGTGGTCGGGAAGGTACAACGTGGTCATCATCCTGCGTCAGTGATGGTTTGGTGGGGCGTGTCTTATCAAGGAGTCACAAAACTGCATTTTTGTGAAAAAGGAGTGACAACTTCAGCCAAAGTGCATCAAGATACAGTCTTGGATCATGTTGTGAAACCTCTCAGCAATGCTCTTTTTAAAAATATACCGTGGACTTTCCAACAGGACTCTGCTCCTGGTCACAAGGCACGAACTACCCAAGCCTGGCTTGAAACCAATGTTCCGGACTTTATAAGAGCTGAAGACTGGCCCTCATCTAGCCCAGACCCCAACCCTTTAGACTTCAAATTATGGTCAGTTTTAGAGGACATGGCCTGCTCTAAACGACACGGCGACATTGAGTCTCTTAAAAAATCTTTGGAACAAGCAGTGGCGAAATTTCCCTTGGAAACAGTGCGTAAATCCATAGAATCGTGGCCAAACAGATTAAAGGCCTTATAAAAGCCAAAGGTGGCCATTTCGAATAGAATATTTTTTTTATTTTTTGCTGAGACTTTAATAAATATGTAGGTATAATTTTATTAATATTACATTACTTCATTTAAAAAAAAAGCATTTTCATTTGTAACAGAACTTATGGCTGGACTAGTTAAATAAAAAAACACTATTATTCATTACGGTAGTAACGTATCAATTTTAATAAGCTACTTACCTAATTGACGATTCTGTTTTAATATGAAGATTTAATATCAGTGAGTGGGTACTATACTCGTATAAAGTACCTCCGACCCTTGTCACTTTCACAGGTGAGCCGCCAACGCCATCTGGTGGTAGTGCTAAATATTATAACAATATAGTATAATGTTTATTACACCAAAACAGCTTCACAAGTATAATTTTAAAGTGAAGCACAATCTAAATTATTTTGATGTCTTTTTGTATTTATTTTTCAGTCGCTTCTTTAGACTTTGTTCAGGAATTTTGATGAGGGTTGGATGTTTTGTATCTACTAGACATAAAAACTCATGTTTAAAGTTCGTCGAAAATGACACCCAGCGAAGTAATTCCCAAAAATAACCACAGAAAAAATACGAGTAAGTCGAAATGACGTAATAACGACAAAATCAACAGTCACGATTAATATAGTTAAGTCCAATCCGATTGACGTTCATTAAAGGCTTAGATCTGATACATTATTAACGTTTTAGCTCATTCGAAGTGCGGTGCAAATGAATCAAAGTACTGTGTAGTACGTGGCGATTATAAAACGGAGCGGACGCGGTAACGCCCAACTTTCGGGGCGATTCCACCGCGAATCGGATTAGGCGATATTCGTGGTTGCTCGCAGATCTCAAATACACGGTATACGTTTCACAAAGTTCTCGCGAACAGCATTACACAGTCAGTGTGGCCAAAACAAATCTGGATTTACTCTGCGCTAGAAAATATCATCAAAGTTTCATCTTGAGTTTAGATGGTAGTCGCATGAGTGAAGCATTATCCTCAGTCCCCTCACGTTTACTGGGATTATACAACAAAAAACGCGCTTAAACAACCCCTTTTTTCGATTGGGTTGCTGATGTGACGTGAAGTTTCTTCCGGCCTGCAGCCGCGCCTCCCGCCTGAGCGACGCAAACTCCCTGCCTAATTGTTTGACGAAAATAAATGATTCCCAAAATAAAAATAAACGAGAGTTTGCTGTTCTGTATTTTCAACATTACTTTGCTTCTTTCTGCTTTTTCAAAATGCAAGCTAATGGGCAAAAAGGTCTATTATCTACTATAACTTTTAATAATCATGGCAGGATAAATTTCTTATGAAAAATTAAAAATAATCACGATATAAACTTTCCTTTTAAATCTTAAGTACTTAACGTTATGTAAAATTTTAAAACTAATGGGATGCGTATCAATAACTTGTACTTAATACTTACATTTTTTATAAATAATTATAGTATGCTACTTTAAAAACTTACAAAACGAGTGATTTACGGTGATAAATGAAAATGACTCAAAATATATCAACAATAAAGTCTTCATTTAAAATGCGCATAGTTCGTAGCTTTTACCGTAGCTCGACTTCTACGAATGTAACACGCATGTCAGGGTTCCATTTAAAATTAACGTAAGTAATATAAATCTGTGAAACAAGTGGCTAATAGAGCCATTATTTATTCTGCGGCGGGTTGACAGACATAAAAATATCTCGCTAAATGTGTAAACATGAGGGAGTCTATCACTTTGTTTGCACGCATGTCACTGTTCTCAAATACAGACATATGATACAACTTTTATAATGGGCATTAAAAATCCTGTTTTAACAGGATTATTCTATAGCCGTAATTGAAAGTTTTATAAAATATAATGCTAAATATATTAAAAAGTGGGAAACTTAATAGCTATTTTTCTCTTTATTCTTCGCGTGTATACCTAGCTACTTACATACATGTACATAAATACATATAAAGAGAAACGAACTTCTCTTTCTAATCACTTTTATTGAAACTATGTTACAACTAGTATATTTACAAACCATATAAATATTGTTATACTCCCCTGAGATATATGTATTATATAATATCAAGAAATACTCCAATAGCCAATGTCCCACTTTACGTCCACTTAACCAATATAAGTCATCTATAGAACGATATTTCACCCTCACGGGAGTTTTAGACCTCAATAAAATGACGCGATGGTACGTTTGAACTGCACTTATGATATATTTTGATGAGACATTCTACTAAAAAATAAATCGCGTCTTGAAGCACGTATTTGTTTCCACAAAACAGTGAATCATTTAACAAAAACTTAAATCAGTAACCAAGCGAGCGACCGGAATCAATGCTACTATCGATATTGTTAATCACCATATTATGTAACATCTTTTATAACAAGAGGGATATAAACACATAATATAATAAATTATATATGAGATGTACCAAAAATAAGAGATGAAAGTGAAATTTGAATATCTCGTGAATTCTTGTTTAAGTGTTTTCAAGTGAAATTTTATCTAAGGACGCTCTTATTCAATGTCGTACGCTGATGGAAGAACCCACTTAGTTACGTATTATATGATGGAAGTACTTACCTACTACATTTTCATAGTCTGTACACAATGCGCCTTCGTAGTCAATTCCGTTATTAGGCCATTGTAAGATCAGATAATATACTCGTAACTAGGAAGATTGGGTCCTTTATTACGCTTTGTGATAATGCAAGGCTATTTTGTTTATTTGTACTCAACCTGTGTACGTCTAATATAAAATAATAATGTGAAACTAAAACGTATAGGTATGTGTAATATATTTTTATGTTACTCAAAAATATTTTTATTGGATTCAAAATAGAAACAATGTATTATATAATTATCACTTATTTTTATCAAAAAGTCAAACAAGACTTAGGTGCTTTTTAGTACATATTTTAAATGTATTCTTCAATGATAAATATCTTTGGTATTTTTAATTATTTCTACTATAAACCTAGACGTAGTCTCAAACTATGGCTTTAAAAAGTGTTAGTCTTTAAAAACTAATACGAACCTATGTATGTCCCACACGATCGAGCTCATCTGATACTCTTCGCAATAAAAACGCAAAACAAACGCTAGTAAAAAGCAAACACTAAACGTAATGCAAACTTAGGGAAACTGCACAGATTGTACTTACTGATATTAGCCCAACAAGCATAGTTTTACTTGTTTACAGCCTATACATTACGTTATTCCCTCTAATCAAATGTTGAGATTGGTTCACGGGGTAGACTAATGAGTTAAGTGCTGTACATATTATTTGGAGTGTCATGACCTGTAATGGTTAAAGCCGTTCGTCATTGATTGTTCGCAGGCGAGCTTCAATTTAGCTACAATTGGAATTTATTAGCAATGTCACTATGCTACGCTGAATAATGAGCTATGGCGCGATGGCATTGGAGGTATACGTGCGTTAGTGTACGTGATTCAACCATTGAACTTACTAGAATTGTTCATGGGTAAAGATGAAACTGAATGGGGTAGTAATAAAATTAGTATGTGACCTACATATTTCAAATTTTACGGAACTCTTTGCAAATATTATTATAGCACTCTCTGTCTACATATTGAAACACATTCAGATTTGTATAAATTAATTGGATACTCTTTTACATACAAATCATCAATATTTGGACCGATTTAGAAATAACTTTGAGGGTCAAATCACAAAACAATTATTGAAAAACATACAAAAACTATTCTCATGATAATTTGTGAGAATTTCAAGAAATTGAAAATGGATTAGAGTTATCCGTGTTTATCTATCAAGGAAAAAAAACAGTTGTATTATTCCTTAATTAATTTGTTTGATTGTACAAATTAATTTTAGCGTTCCAATGTTTGCCCAACCGGTCGCCGTCCGATTGCCATCAACCTTGTAAAGTCACGCGAAGTTAATGTGTCTTCATTTCCTATCTATCAGAATAACGGTCGGGCCTGGAACGAGTAGCATAAAGCATTAGCCTGTATCAGGCGACTCGCAGTGAAAAATGATTTTCTACCACACCTCACTCTATCTTTTCGCCATCTTTCACAGTTTGTTTTGTATTTTCGGACATTATCAAATTGTTTTCGTTTAATCGTTTGCGTGTTTTGTTAATCACAATTCTATATTTATCTCTCTTTTATTGCAGGTACGTACGGGATACAACTGGGGTAAAATATTGACCTGCGCTGACAGGTTTGAATGACTGATAACATTTAGTAACGCAAGATTTTGTGTGGCAGGGTTGCGTATCGTTTTTCAGGAAGGACTATAAATTTTGTGTTTCAACGAAATAGCCTGATTTTTCTCACACTTTGAAATTCAAATAAAGGGATATTGTTTAGTTTGTAAATAAAATTCCCTTTCACGGCTTCATTGGTACGCAGTAATTTAGAAGTAATTTTCCTGACTTTACTTTTACTTTTTAAACAAAAACATGCAAGTCACATATATAATTATTACACACTAGCTGTCTCGGCGAACTTCGTATCGCCTAACAATCAGTGAATGTATTTTGTTATTTTAACTTTTATAGTTTTGGTAGATTTAACAAATCAGAGACCATTAAATACCTTCTCCCTTTGCCTCCCGAACATACAGGATTTCGAGAAGGCTACAGCACCATAGATTTTATCGAAACCTGTGTAAATACTCTCCAGCGGCGCCCGGGTCGACGACCAGTATATCGAAGTGTTGAAGTGTTTGTACTCATTTGCCACCATGTCCCTCAGAGTACACGTCACAGCAACGAACGTTCAAGCTGATGGAATGGAAACGACGTGGCATTAACATAAATGGCGAATACATCACACACCTGCAATATGCTGATGCTATAGTCATCCTGGCGGATTCCCTGGAAGAACTTGCTACAATTCTCGTGGACTTAAACATCGCCTCACAACGGCTGGGTCTTAAGATGAACATGGACAAGACAAAAATCATGTCGAATGTCCATGTCACACCTATACCGATTGTTTTTGACAGCGGTGCTCTCGAAGTTGTAGACGAATATATTTACCTGGGACAAGTGATCCGGATGGGTAAGTCCAACTTCGAGAAAGTAGTCACTCGTAGAATCCAACTCGGAAGGGCTCCGTTCAGGAAACTGCGTCATATCTTGTCGTCCCAAATACTGCCTCAGTGCCTGAAGTCGAAAGAGTTCGAGCAGTGTGTGTTGCCAGTGATGACATACAGTTCCGAGACGTGGTGCTTTACTGTCGGCCTAATCCACAAGTTCAAAGGTACACGAGCAAGCTATGGAGAGGGCTATGCTTGGTATTTCTCTACGCGATCGCATGATGAATGATGATGAAATGATGAAATCCGTAGACGAACTAAGATAACCAATAAAAACAAAAGAATAAGCCGGCTGAAGTGGCAATAGGCTGGCCACATAGTTCGAAGGATCGATAACCGTTGGGGAAGAAAGGTCCTCGAATGGCGCTCACGTCTCGGAAAACGGAGAATTGGACGTCCCCCGACCAGTTTTACTGTGGACCTGAAGAAGGCAGCGGGCATCCGCTGGATTCAAAAGGCTTAGACCGGTAAAAGAGGCGCAAGTTAGGGGAGACCTATGTCCAGCAGTGGATCTCCAAAGGCTGATGGATGAATGGACAACCAATTACAAAATACGGTCACTCAAATCTAAAATAGAATGTACAATTTGAAATGTATCTAGCTACAATATTACATACAAACACGACATTTTAAACAATGTGGTAGTTATCTCTCCTCTCGACAAGAGGGTTGGATGATGTGAATTTTAATTACATTTTTGCGATACTAAAGCGTTGTATTTAAGTATGTATGAAGGGTGGTCCCGCTCATTGGATCCACCGCTTCCGGCGTACGCATACAAAAACACACGAGCTTAAAAGCTCATTCCAAGAGTATCTGTAGGTTTTCTACGCTACAGTGTATACGAACTTTAGTGTACTCCTTTTGTGTACAAGTTATTAGTTTTCTATTAAAGTCTGATGAAGCGATGACTACCTAATACTACTACTATTTAAAGTAGTAATTTACTTTATTCAGTTACCTACTAGGTAATGATTAGCTATTGTATACTTAATTTAGTAGGGGTATAAAACTGTTGAATTTTACGTTCGCCTTAGGTTATAATTTGTACAATTGCTACATTTACAATAAAATAATCCGTTTGATTAAATTATATGGTTACTGTTCAATTTCAATAACTTAACTTAATTACCTATTATTCGTTAATGGTCTTTATAGTTTAAAAATTTTAAACAGTTTTTTCGAGTAGGTATTCCGCATTCATAATCAATAAAATAAATTCCCTTTCACAAGCAAAAAAATAGCGCACTTTCAATGGACATTGAATCTTGAGAACCTAATCGAGGAGATCCAATATAAATGGAGCCGTATTTCACTTAAAAGATATGTGATGGTTGTAAAATCTGAGATTCTATTCAAGTAGCCATTCATATTTTATTTCGTCCGTTCGGTTTTACATCCCAATGTCTTATGCTCACGCGGGAAGATGTATTGACAATGCAAATAAGCGGTATTTTCCAGTAAATCACCTCGGTTTTATGTTAGGTCGGCAGCAAATGGGCATCATCCCACTTTACATAACACAAAACAACCACATTTCTTTGCCGAGCATTAGTCTTTCTTCGTACGTGATCTATATCATCCGAAACGTACGCGAAGTGCCCAATAAACTCAGCATAAATCACATCCGCGGAACTAAATTCGTCTGAAGAATGTACCAAAAAACAAATGATTGTGTAGGCTCAACGATCACGAAAACACCATAAACAGAAAAAAATTAAACGTTAAAATGAAAACCGACAACAACAATGAAACGTGGCTTTCCATAAATAACGGAGCAGGCTTTCGTTACGGATGTGGGTAGATTTTGAGAGTTTATATAGCGTGGCCGGTAAACAACGAGAGAAATATGAATTATGAGATTTAACACTGAAATTGCTCGCTTCTGTTTTATTGTGAATAGATTTTACCATTTGAATTACGTGGGGCCTGACGCGCCGATACAGATATATTGACCGAGAGGAATTAGTATGCCAACCGCGCGCCTGTTTTTGCTCGGTAAATTTTTGCAAAAAGGGAAATAATGATATCGTCAAGGGGAGATAAGCCAAAGCGTGCCGTATTGTTTATTAAGTCGCGATTGAGATTTTTCGTTTTCGGTGCCTGTTTAACGACTTTATTAAAACATCAGTAATTTTTTGCGGCACTTTTTGGGTTTTCGTGTGTTCATTAGGAGTGGATGGATTTCGCTTGTCAGCTTTACGCATACATTTGTGGGTAATCGCCGAGCCCACTTACTAAACATTAGACGCTCCGTATGAAGATGACAATGGCTTTATGAATTTTTAGCACGTAATCGGTTTACCTTGAGTTCTGACAGACAATGAGGGTTCATAGTGTATGCGTGCGATGCGACTCGCATGAAAAGGACGGTCCTTCATACATAGTTGAGTGGAACAACGTTGCATTTAAAATTCACCCTGTAATGACGGCAAAACGAACTCTTTTGTTTGGACGCGATCATCGCAATGATTTTGTAAATGTAAACGCTTAGTAAATTTTAGAAGTTGTGTTTGTGTACCTTTGGTTTATAAAATCAAAATAGTTTTTTTTGTATATAATAAAATGGTTACGCTATTCTCTTTTACATATATAAACAAAATTTAATAAAATATTTTTATGTGTTATATATACATATAATACTCCCAAACATCGTATTTATTTTGTATGTGGATGTTAGAACAAAAGAAAACAAAATCTTTGCATATTATTCATCAAGCGTATCGTCTTATCAAATAGAAGCCCGCCATTACATTTCTTATACAGCTCTTTATATATCCCTGATGAGCAGTAATAATCTGCATTGTCGTTTATATGGACTATATTTTTCCATTCCTTGCAAAAAAGTGGCTATAAGTTGCTTGTTGTTAGTGGTAATATCTAAAGATGATTTATACAAGAACTTTATTACTGTTTTATCTGAATTACAGTTTTTAGAAGTATTTTTTTTATAAGAGTTTTATTTCCAGATACATGTCTGTGGTTTTATTCTTCACTAACCATAAAAATACCTTTACACTGTCACTTGCATATCGCGTGTATTTCTGTTTGTTTGTCTGTTTATTAGTTTGTCCTCTCATAGAAATGGTGCTAATTTTGAAATGGGAATAAATAAAAAATAAGTGCATAATCTGAATTTTAATCCATAATAAAATAATGTTTGCGTACAAATTACGTACATTTCATTGCTATTAACATATGATAGAAGATATAAAACAAAATTAAGTATAACCCAAAATAAAACTTACCTACTTCTCTGTCGTCAGTCAAAACCATTTTCCCAATTTATCTACAAAGGTCTGAGTCAGAAATACTGACGACAAAAAAACGAGTATTAATCGGATCGTATTAATCTCACGGTGGTCTTAAAATATTATCGGTGCGTACTACAAGGGATGTGGGTAAAGTGACCGTTAAACAAAACGTCCTTAGCAAAGGCTGGGGCTAACTCACTTATTCCGGGCCCCGTCCAGCTCATTTTCGGTCGTTCCAAACGTGCCCCTCAATTCTGTTCCTTACGGTTCAATACGGAACTTTGTTTCACGCTACACTTCGCTCAATAATTATATAAATTAGCCTGCCTCATTATCCACGTTCGGAAATTAATCGTATACGAATAATAATACCTTGTACGCTATTTTGATCCTTTATCGAGTGTTCGTGTATAAGAATAGATTAAGAGCAGCGATATATTATGTAACGGGTATTGAGAATGTTCAGATTATAAGAAGTAAAGCACACAGCGCACGATAGTAGCTATGTAATGGTCTGTAGTACCCGTATCCGTTCTTATCTTTTGTGCGGTGAGCGCTGCATTTGATCCAATTTGCCAATACAATCGGATCTCGGGTATTGCAATGGCATTATCTCCGCCAGTCGTGGGCCACGCGGTCTCTAATGCGATCGAGGCTAAGAACTTGAGTTTATTCCACCGCCTACACTATGTTATTTACTCCACATATTGGTTACAAAGTGTTACATAGTATTATACATCACTTCCTAATTTTTCTTAAAATAATAGTAGACCTAATTTTCGAGAAAACTTTGAGATACGAGCGATAATTTAATTTCTTATTTTAAAAAGAGAAGTGAAAATGACACCGCGATGTTATGATGATTAAAACACTATCCCTATGTACCTACAATACAATTTTTTCAAAATTGATAAATTAATTAACTAACTCTTAAATACCTTACTTTTTAACCAACTTTAAAATAAGAAAGAGGTTCTCAATTCGACTGTATTTTTTATGTTTTTTACCTCAGAACTTTCGACTGGGCGAACCAATTTTGATGATTCTTCTTTTAATCGAAAGCTGGTACTTGTCATGTGGTCCCACTTAAAAAGCGAGATCTGACAATGGCATCCACGAGATATACCAACCATAGGTATAAGTCTTAAAGCATTAAGTATATGCGCGACAAATAGACGAATAACTCAATATCACGCCAACCGATTTCGATGATTCTTTTTTATTGTTATTGGAAAGGATGTACTTCATTTGAAGTTGTCTTTTTTTTTGTTAAAATTTTAGATTATTATATATCGTCTGTTAGAGGAAAAATTCTACGTTAACTAGCTTATAAAGCGAAACCACAAAGAATGCCGCAATGATACTTAAAAATGCAGACCCTTTATAGAGTGACTACACGCATAATAATTTGAAATCCAATCGGCAAACCCTGCTTTTGCGCCAGGGGAAATCCTCGAAGGTGAGAGAACGACGGACAGTGGAAAATCTTACCCTCTTTCGACCCTGATAAGATTGTCCAGTGCAACTCCCAAAACGCTGAGGGATTGAAAACTTGTACCGAAACGAAACCGAACACACGATCCTCAGGGATCAATATGTTCGGAAATATAATATCCCGATAGTTCCAGCCTCTATCGAAATCCCTGCTTTCGAGACATTTCTTTGTATGTTATTGTAATTAGTTTGCCTCGGAATCTGTTCAACTTTTTGTTGGTTTAGACTATGACATTTTTATAAAAGTAGTGTTTGGGTAAGCAATCCAAATGTATTGGATTACACATATTATATACTTCATATTATAGTATAAACCTAAGGCATATTACTCTTACTAATTTTTAACGAGCTCAATTAATATATAGTCCTTGAAGTCACTCACATAACTATTAATAGTTCTGTGCTCTTTTTTTGCTTTATAAGTTATAACGATTTTCTGTATTTTTCTCAAAATTCTAACCTCATTAGTTACGGAGATAAGGGGGCAATGGTCAATTTTTGTCTTCAATTTTCGTTCTATCTTGAATTATTTTGAAAGTATCTTTTATATTATAGAACTATAACAAAAATATATTAAAGATACTTAAAATAAGCCCTTTCATTTGACCATGACATAATACGTTTTGAAAAAAGTTCTTTTTTAATTTTGATTTCGCTAAAAATATTTTTTCAAAATTCATTTGTTTTCTTTATACCTTCGTATTTAGGTTAAAATACCTTATGAGTACCAAATTTCAACTCATTTGGTCCAGCAGTTTTGAAGAAAATTAGCTGGGAAGGGCGGTCGTCCAGACACACGAGTGTTTCGTATTTTTTTTGTACAATTCGGTATTTAATATTTAGTTTAGTATTTACCACCCCAAGCCGTATTAATATTAGGCAATTTATTATGTCTATAATAAATTATTTCTGTAGTTTCTTTTATTGTAACAAGTCTTTCAATTTTGTAGCAATTCCCGCTACGTGAACTGATTTTTGCCAAACGCTACGTGCCTACAATTGGCAACGTCTTAATGAAATAATCATATCTTTAAATAAATATTGGATTTTCCATCACTTTATTTGAGAAATTAAAGTTCGTTAAGTAGAAATTTCATTCTGATCTAAAATTGAGTAGGTGCTACGATATACACATAATAATACTTCTTCTATAATACAATGATTCACTCAGAAAATTTAACTGTAACTATGGGCTGGACAAGGACTGAATTTAATCATCTAAATTAAAGTCTCTCCCGAAATAAATAACTCACAACAGTCATAGTTCACCAGAGGTTTTAAATTTATTTACTTAGAGGATGAATAACGGTAAATTAAATCCTCGGAAAGGTACTCAATGGATTTTTCTGGTAATGTCATATTGTTTTCGTGATAATAAGTTATATAATTATATTTGTGAATTTTCCTGGTGTACTTGAAACTGTTTGCGATGAAAGAGGAGTCGTTTACTTTAGTGGGTGGGGTTGAGGGTATCACTGGATCACTAACGCAATTAGAACAGTTGGTCGTACGAGCGAAGGAGACTCACGTTCGAAGTCACTTTGGGCGTTCAAACTACAGGTAAACATGTACGCGCGTTAGTCCGGTATCTCTTGCTACTTTTATTTGTTCATTTCTTTCAACGTGATTAAATTCCCGGCGAGTTGCGTCTATGGTAATTGTTTTATTCATAAAGGTAAAATAGAGTTTATGTCGGCGTCTTGTAGGAATTCCATGAATAGAAATTGTGGAATAGGATATACGAGTACGTTATTGCAGTTTTTAGGTTCATAATGATTATTGTTACCTGAAATACTTTGCTTTAAGCCAGAGAAAAAGCCCGCAACGATTTTGAAGCAGATTAATACGCGAGATAGTTAGAATGTAATTTTACAGGATGTAATTGGTGTTCATCATCATAGTTTGTGATGTTTCTATGCATTAATACGCATAGGATAATTTTTAACCTCAACAGAATTTTTTCATAAACATAAGAATTGAGGGTCAAAAAACGTGGTTAGCTCAATCATTTCACGTACCAGACCAGGAGAACATCATTGACGCTATCCGAACCAGTATTAATGGCTCGTGCAAACGCGTTGGGTTACAAAAGGCGAGTTTATTTCTATGCTTGAGAGAGATATTCGATTACATCCTTGAACGTTTCTAATTTCCTGGTCCTCGAATGTGGTTAACGCAATTTCCGAGACTAGATGTGGAGGTACCTGGGGACGGCCGCGTTCGCTCCCACGCCATTATCGTAAAATCAAATAAAGACTTTCACAGTCGCACTACTCAGTTCGGTAGTGTAGCATTATGATCGACGATTGAAAGTGGAATCCTATAATTTATTGATCGATAAGTAAAAATGTATGTTATTGAATGATAAGACAGATATTGACAGGGCCAGGCTAATAGCTGTGTCAAGTTGGGAGTCAGGTCAGTGGTTACATGCACTTCCCTCTGCTCCCATTGGCACTCTTTTAGATCCTGAGACCCTGCGTATATCTGCTGGCCTTCGTTTAGGTGCCAGGGTTTGCACGCCTCATATTTGCTCCTGCGGTGCAGAAGTTAATGCTTTGGGGCTCCACGGCCTCTCTTGTCAGAAAAGCGCGGGCCGCTTTTCCCGCCACGCTGCTCTGAATGACATTATTCGAAGGTCTCTTGTCACAATAAACATACCAGCAACATTAGAGCCGAATGGTATTTTTCGGAATGATGGCAAGAGACCTGATGGTATGTCAATTGTGCCATGGAGTATGGGACGGTCGCTAGTGTGGGATGCTACCTGCGTAGATACATTGGCTCCGTCTCATCTTCATGGTAGCAAAATCAGAGCAGGTGCTGCGGCAGAAGCGGCTGAAAAATTAAAACACGTTAAATACAAAAATTTAGGATCATCATATTTATTTAAAGCATTCGGTGTTGAAACACTTGGTTCGTGGGGTCCCGACGCACACTATCTTTTTAAAGAAATCAGTAGAAAATTAAAATACAAGACGAGTGACCCTAGAGCTGGCAGTTTTCTTGCTCAGCGTATTAGTATTGCCATACAGCGAGGGAATGCTGCCAGCATCTTAGGTACTGCACCGCAGGGGCCTAGTTATATACATTTATTTTAATTCATTTATTTTAATTAATTTTACTTTTACTTTTAAGTATTTATTTTTATTTTATATAATGTAAATATTATGTTGTTTTAATAAATATTGATATAAGTCTTAAAAAAAAAAAAATGTATGTTGAGATTATTTATACTAATTTATATAATTCAAACTTTTATATTATTTAAACTACAGTCTTATCTGTAATGCCTTCATATTTAAGTTCACTTAATTCACTGTTTTTTGTTATACTTGTTGTATTACAGAATATGTTAATTTTTAATTCAAGATCTACGTCAATAACAACAAAACTTGACGTTATTAAAATCGTAATATTTTTACGATTAGAAGACTAAACAAAATTATTAATCTCTGTCGTCTTCTTTTTTTAATCTCTATTTGTTTCGCTGAGTTGTAAGATACAAAAAATGCTCAATATGTGTGAAACAAGTCATTAAATAAGTTACAAAAGAAAAGTCTCAATTCCTACATTCCGGAATTCCAGACGCCCATTATATTGGACACATTGGGTTTCTGTAAAAACACATTTTTGACATTTCACATTTACACCTATTTTCCTATCACTATTGACGTTAATCTTACAAAAACCATTTTACATTGTTATCCTCAAATATATACAAAGATAAATATTGGAATGAATCTAAATAAGTTTTAAGTACGTACAACCCGTCTATACCTAGCGTAATTGAAGTTTCTCGAAGCGTCGCAGGATCTTACATCGAAGGGTTGAACGTTGCTACACTCAATCGAGGACGGCACTCCGAGAATTCGTCGCCATTTATCATTAGCTTCATTTATTTTTGCGCCTCGGAGATATGATTTATCACGCGGCTACGAGCGTAGGTTTGTTTTTGCCGCGCGAAGATATTAATCGTTATCGTGCGAGTACCACCCGTCGTTTGTTTTCGTTATAATGGCACCACCCATTAATTATCAATGAACGTCCGTCTCTGATGAAGGTACATCCCAAGCTTTTCAGGTGACAAGGTTATTCGGATCAACCCTTTTTAAGCCGCCGCATTTAACACCGAGTATCTGATGTCATAAAAGTGTCCGATTCGGATACCTACGTGTGCCTGCTAACACTCCCGATTATCTCGTTCCTTTGCTGCCAAGCCATATTAGCGTTATAATATAAGCGGATTTTATGAGAATTTTGTTTTGTTTAGTATAAATATATTATGGCAGACTATTCTACGTTGTGTAAGTGAATATGTAATGCTTATGTGAATTAATGTGTTGGATGAAATGGATCAGACAATATTACATATTTTTCAAGATAAAAACGCAACTCACATTTAGTAGCCATATAGGTACGATACGATGCTGCCAAATCAGATATTCGTTTGTCAATCAATCTATAAAAAATTGTGATGTAAAAAAATTGATAATAAATTGCACCCAACGAAAAAAGTCATCAGGGATTATTAATTCACTATAAAATAGAAGTAGTAAGTTGAAAATTTATATTTAATATCTGAACAGCGGTGCTGCCATCTGGCGTCGGCCGTCACCGTGACGTATTGATAGATGGTATTAGTCACACGGTTGATTGATCGCTGACGTCTCCACAAGACCGTCCATCTCTCATCCCAGTGTCCCAATATTGAAACTGCTTGTGTTTTCGATGCCAGCCTTTTAATATTGGTTTAATGCGCCATGTGTAAACTCTTTCGCTTTTGAAATCAATAGATTATTATAATTAAGAACATAATATTAAAGTAAATGATTGTCTTTACGGAAGATCAATTATTAAAATGAATGATCTATGAAAGTGACAATGTCTTGATAGAAGATAGAAGGATAGCGAGAGGCCTCTTAATTAGATGACCAACGAAGGAAAATCTAATACCGGTTGAAAGAAAAAAGCTAAGCTTTGAGTTAGAAACCTATGTCTCTAGTATTCATAAACATGATATTATATAAAGAATCAAATAAAACCATCATACCTACTTGAAAATTGAACGGAAAAATCATTACAAAATGACCATGCATGGAACATGGTTAGGTATGAAATGCAATTTGTCGATTAATGACGCCAATATTATATAATCCAACTATGTATGAAGACAGAGTGAGACGCTAGACTCATCTGCAAACATATATTCCAGCAGCTATCCTCAAAACGTATGTAGAAACTTACACGACACCAGAATTCGAATTCAGCTTTAAATCGCATAAATTTCTGCTGATCATGCAACGTGACTAACAACCCAGATTTAAGTTATAGGAACTCGTTGCAGTGCGCTTTCGTATACTTTTTAAACTTTGGAAATTATTTGAAGTAATAGGTTTTTGAGTATTTGACTTTTAAGTTTTTAAGATCTTGCTTTAATCCTAAATGAAATCGAATTAAGGGGATTCTATTATATTTTTATAAATAAAGATAAAAATCTATCTCTTAATATAATTAGCATATTTTGATCCCAGATTTCAATTGTAGTTGTACTTGTATAATTATCGCTGAACGTTTAACAACGATTTTCGTTCTAATAAATGATGTTTACCTTCTTCTTGTCTAGACTAAAAGATAGCTACGTACTACGATTAACCACTTTTGAACAAATAAAAATGGATTTACATACTCAATACTCAAATTTTTTATTACAGTCATATAGTGGATACATACAATATGTGTGAGTAAAAAATATTCCAGCACCACCATAATTAACATTGTTAAATACATGTATGAACTAGCTTAAATTAACTTCTTTCATTTACCTACAATATATTTCGTTTCCGCGACTAAATAAACGTTTTCTGTCAGCTACACGTTCAAGAGAAAATCAGCCCTGAGATATCTACGAAGTTAATTGAGGAAGGGAACGGCTCGTCTCGAGTTATCTTAGTACGGGCGTAGGACACGCTGCTTCATTAGCTCAACCATATTATCCTTCGCCTTAATCATTTCACGCTTGCCTTCAGCATAGCTCATTTCGACAACTTTGATGCCTACCGAGAGCACCCTGTAATCATAACATGAATTATGACTAAACTTTCGGTTTTATGTACTCCTTGTTGATTAACCAAGAAGTTTCATTCGGGTGATATGTATTTAATCGATACGTACTATCTTATCTTTGAAAATTAGTAAACTTTGATTACCAGCTTCACGTAGGGTATATTCGATTACGATTGCTCCAACGTAATTAATAATATTCTGGTAATTATGCTTTGATTAATACGCGCTCTAATTTTAGCAAGTCGTCCTTCGTAATAATCTCGCTTTAAATTACACTATAAGGTATGGGTTAGTTTCGGTAAAAGATGATAGTATTCTTGCAGACATATGAAAAAAAAAGATTTAAATACAAGAAATAATGTGTGAATGACTAATACTAAAATGTTGTTTAATGTAATATAAGTTTGACGGCGCCACCATTAATGTTTTGTAAAAAACAGCGTTCAACGGGCAATTTGAACGATCGAATGATGTGTCACTCGACTCATACCACAGATCCTATATAAAGCAGCGCACGCGCATAACTCGATGGATTCGTTCATCGACCATTGCCCGGTGCACACGTTACGTAGTTACCGAGTAGCTTTGTTACCGAGTAGCCTAGAAATCTGGATCTATTGAATTTGTTTAAAACAATATTCAGAATCAGACGAGTAACAGAATCAGACGACTATGCGAGGCTCGGAGTGATTGGAAGGGGTGGTTGGAGATCACTGGGCTATCGGGCCATATTTGTTGGTTGTTACTCGGATAATTGAAGACAATCAGTCCTAATCGCGTATTTAATTATAACCAGTGTAAAACCTGTGTCAAAATGAGTTTCTGACTAAAGTGATGTAAACGCCCACTGTTGTTATTATATTCCGAACCACCCAACCAGTCATATTTGCTACAAGTTCATTTCACGTAAAACCCTAACAACATCTCATAATCCATTCAAAATTAGTTACAAGAAACAAGTATATCAGGGTATAAGTAAGTGGAATCGGATCTACAAACTCATTGTTTTAAACGAACGAGGATACAACAAACTAAGCGGAGATTATCTGCATTTAGAGGAAGCTTAGACACCGAAATTACTACGTACAATAAGAACAAAAGCAAATTAGTGCTTAGGTGTATTACGAGGCGAAGTGAAAACGTTAGAACGCGTGGGAAGACCCCACTTGGCGCCAGGTGATACGCCTGTCGTATTACTTTATTTGCTTACTCGTTCTTAGAATAAAATCTCCATGCAAGAAGCAATGTACCGTGTTGAGTAAGCTCTTATTCACATATCATATAATCATAAAAGTATTTTCCAATTGCGACTTTGGAATTGTCCTCCCATTTGAAAAGTAATCCTCTGAGAACAGCATCAAGTTAAGTGAATTACTGAAATTTTGTTCAAAAGGACACATTATCTTAAACTAAAAATAGCAAGCCCAATTTGCTTTGAAAAAGGTCTCACTTAATACTAATGTGGTGCTAGTTTGTTTTTGGTTACAAAACTTGCTTGAACATTTTACCTTACTTCAACAGTTTTATCGCTAAAAACTACTGTTAGAACATGCGATGAAACATAGCGTTGAATTTAAATCTTCCGCCGAATAGGGACTTGAGGTTATTTTATAGTCTAATATTTTGTTTTAAATAGACAGGTGAAGTTATATTTTATACCGGTGGTTTAAATTACAATGTAAAAACGTGTCCCATTTTGCTTTAAACCGTTCTCATTGTACGGCGTAGCGTGGCATATATGGGTATCTACGAGCTACGAACCGTAGCACCGTAGAGCGTAGCCGCACTGCGTTACCTACGTGGTGTGATATAAATCTCAGAAGCGGATTAAGCGAATCCCCTTACAAGTTCTTGGAGCCTCAGAGGATATTACTGGTAACCAAAAGTTCGATCAGCGCTATTTAATGAAACTTAGCTCCCAATAAGTCGTTACGAACTATCGAATACTATCGAATTTTAATAAAGAATAAGTTTATTATATCTAGATATTTATCAATTCCTTTATAAATATCTGGCTGTAACTATGACTAAGGAACAAGAAAAATAAATTTGTCATTAGACCATCTTTCGATCTTTTGATCATCTTGGTTGAGATCATCGTATTAAAAATAAGTTAAACACTACAATGTTATTTTTATGCGAAACAATATAACGAATGTGTCACTAGAAGAATTTTATAAAGAAAATCATAATCATATTCTTTTCGTATGTATTTCTTTCACATTTCTCGTTAGTCGTCCCTCGCTTACTATAAAACGAACCCATTGCTCAATAGCTGAAAAACATAGCGATCTTTATAGAGATGTTGAAACCACTCAGTTATTATTTACACTCGTCTGCGGCGAGGCTTCCTTTAACTTTAATGGACTCTTGGTTACTGTCAGAAACATCTTTAACTGCTACCGAGGGTTAATGAGTGTTCTTGTCGGGACATTCGCCTCTTGTTAATATTTGATATTAAATATAACAGGATATTGAGGTAAACTTTTATCACAGAATATTACTTGCACAGTTCTGTCTGATACTTAATTAAAGAAAAGCAATTTATAGTTGATGTTTAAAAATGTTAGTTAAAATGAAATAAGTAATTTTAAATTTGATTAAGAAGTATAATTTAATGGATTTAATTAATGTAGATTATTTTTTGTTTGTTATTGCGTAGTTAAACTTTTTAATATTCCTCTTTTTGCGTGATTCTATTTTATAGATGAAAATAGAAATCACATTTTGACTTATTGTGTTAATTACTAATAGGTGTCTTTAACTTTTAATATTGGCCTTACATGATCAACTTGTCAAGTTTGCATCGGACATGACGCGGCATCCAGTAAACTTGACGGTGTATGCCACGGTATGGCTATCTGGCTATATAGCTATCACATGTAAACTGAATGCCGCATAAAGTTAAACTGCAAACTCTACAAGTACACTTGATCATATGGCTAGCTTAAATATATCTTCCTTGATCCAATCTAAACATCAGGACTAGTACTAAACAATTATATTACTAAGAACATGTAGATTTACATTGTATAACGAAATAACAATCGGAACTAGTTAGCGAACTACATAATATATAAAGATGGTAGTTTCATTCGGATTATATCACCATAATACCGCGAGAAGGGTCACGGGTGAAACTTCCCAATATAATCCCGGATTCAAATGTAATAGTTCGTGTTCAATTACTGATAAAGCTCTCTCTGATAGTACCAAACGAACTAAAGGAGCATTCAAAATGTTATTATTACCGTTGTTGAACGCTACGCCGCGATCTTAACTGTGTTTATTTACTTAAATATACGATAAACTCGCTTCGATTGTAATTGGATTTACAAGTACCACGTTAATTAAATTGGGTACTAAAATTATATTACCCTGAGATTATTACTGCTAGTATTGTGCGACAATAATGGAGATTCGTTTACATAAAAATAATGGAAACTCTTTATTGAATGTATACCACGTCACTGTTTAATACAAGTATACATTGCAATGCGTCTCGTCCATAACTTTCGTCCTTATGTGGCGACAATCAAGAATTTATGATAGAGTTTAAACAATGAACATTTCGAGTTTATCTTGTTATTGGATGAAATACTGGCAAAACAACCCAACCTCTGGGACCCCCGCAATCGGAGATAAGGCTCATTTAAACAACAGTACGCAAAACTTTGTTAAAGAGATCCCCGCGAAACTATGTAGCATTGTTCTCATTCGCATTAGACGGAAATTTCGTTCTGTACTGATTTACGATCGGGCTCTGTGGAAGGAGCGTATAACTGCGAGATTATTTATTCGTGCTCGTCTAACACTCAGGCGTAGTCTGCGGGAGCTCACCAACAACGAAGCCCCGATTTGCTTATGCTAAACAACCTGCAACCGAACTCCGACGCCGCACACTCAAAAATCATTTGCATATTTAAATAAAGAAGCTTGACACCGCAACTCGTCGCAAACTCGCCAGCCGCTGTCCGAACATGAACTTGCTAATTTTGTGAAGCACCTCTGTTATTATTTTTCGTAGATAAATTTAAAAGTCACTGTCTAATTAATAACGTTAGCGTAAAAAGTAAACGACATTCCGACGGTTACTAAACCGACGTTTTAATTCGTCTAGTGAGTTTATTAAGTGCGTAAGTTTCAACAATTTAATGCGGTTTATAAAGCGAATTTGCTGCTGGTTCGAGGGTACGCCGCGCCACTTCTAATCTGGCCATTGCCTTATTAACAGTTTTAATTGGTGTCCTAAAACAATCTCAGTTAATATAACCCTATTCGCGTCACATTACTTTCGTTACGAGGTAGAATGTTCTAATGTTGCCAATCAAGCCATAACCCGCTGTTCAGCTCCTTTATATTGAAAATAATGTTCCTCTTATCCTACTTTCTACTTCCTACTATATCCTACTAATATTATAAATATGAAATTTTGGATTTTTGGATGTTTGTGACTCAATCACGCAAAAATGGCTGAATGGATATGAATAAAATTTGGCACACGGATAACTTATATCTTGATTCTTCAATAACGTATCAACGGATAAAATTAATTTCAAAAATATTTTTTATTTAAAATGACATTAAGTGGATGTTTCTTATTTACTTACGCTTAAAATGCTAAATGGGTTTTAGTTGAAATATTGCTCGCAGATATTCAGTATCCCGCATTAAGGGATACGGTGCTTTTTATATCGGGAATAGACCTGTTCCCACAAGATGAGTACTACAATTAAATATGTGGTTTATAATTTATGTGCTACTATCATAAAATTTTTGTATAAAAAAAAGCAAAGCAAAGCAACAACCCATAATTGTCCCACTGCTGGGCTCGGGGTCTCCGCTCACAATGTGAGGGGTATAGGCCATAGTCTACCACGCTGGCCAAGTGCGGATTGGTAGACTTCACACACCTTTGAGAACATTATGGAGAACTCTCAGGTGTGCAGGTTTCCTCACGATGTTTTCCTTCATCGAAGCAAGTGATAATTAAATTGTAATACGCACATAATATTTGAAAATTAGAGGTGCGTGCCAGGATTTGAACCCGGGCCCCCGCTTTCGGGAGACCAACGTTCTAACCACTAGGCTATCACTGCTTTTTGTATAATTTTTTTTATTAATCACATTCTTTGTTCCTCTAAGGACCCAATTCTGTAGTCCAAGCAGACGAAGTAACGTATATAAGCTAGTATAACATAAAGTACGCGGCAGCTAACTGAAGTGAAAACCATAAAACTCTTTTATGAATATTAATATATTCAATAGAATGTATTATATTATAGTAAGATTACCACAATTTTCCTATGAATTCGTGCTATATCTCCAATTTTATATCCTGCTATACGGCAAATGTTTCTTTTCCACGTGATACAGTTATAAATCCAGGGAAACGCGTACGATTCTTTGGTTACGAATCTATTTTATGACTGCATGCGCCGAAGGTTAACCAATAAAACCTTTTAACAGCCGTAACTATTTCGTTATAAGATCTGAGTACGCAATAAAAGGAAGGAAACAGAAATAAATCTAGGGGTACAATTCGTTGGTAGTGGGCAGCATCGTCGTTCAGAAATCAATCACTGGAGCGCGCAGTTTAATCGCTCCAATTTAAGTTTTCCCTTTCTTCATTCTATAAATTATATGAATTTCTACAAATTGATGGAAAATAGTTGAACGTTAAATATTGCGATTTATCAGGCTCAAGTACACAAACTTCCTCCTACGTACGTTTACGGCGGGCCAATAAATCTCGGGTGCTTTGTACTTGCGTCTCCCTCGACATCTTCAGCCATAAACGGCACGTGCGCTGGTATCTTTATTTTTGTAACGACGTACAAGTAAAAAATTGTTGTCGTCGCTTCGTTTCCGTTTCCCTGTTTTTCCTTGCAGGTAGATATCATTTGGATTAGCGACGGCGCCATCGTTCTCGCCGAGCAAGTTTGCGACTCATCGTTTGTATTCAGTTATTCACACGCAGCGCTTTATCTTCCCTTCGAAAACGCGTCCCTGAATTAGAAATAAGCCGTCGTCCGCGAGGTTCTGCCGGAGACAAGCTTCTTTCTCTAAACTATCCCAAAGATAAATTATTCCGGCACATTTCTCATCACGATCCATTTTTTCCCCGACAAAGCGGTGAATCCCAGGGCCATACGAGCATCCTTATCCACAAAATAAAATGCGATGGTGGCGTATTCACTGTAACATTGCCTTGTGCGGTGTGAGTTCACGTTTTGTCGCTGCAAAACGTAAGTATGAATCAAAGCTGATAAGCGTAGTGTGCAGATTTACAGAATCATCCGAACGCGCCCGCTGCCAAGTCGCTTCACACATTTACATGTTATGAACGCATCTTGGTATTGTTGTTTTAATGCTCGCATCTTATTAGCGAGATTCATAATTAACACAACGTCTTTGTTCCATTACGGGAATTGTACCAGTTTGTTAAGCAGTTACGACTAATTGAATCAGAATAAAATTTCTCGTTACTTTTAAAGTATAAAATCATTATTTATTATCCATCCATCAGCCCTTGGAGGTCTGAACTGGCTGAACATGGGCCTCCCCAAACTTGCGCCACTATGACCGGCCCTGAGCCTTCTGAATCCAGCGGATGCCCGCTGTCTTCATAATTTACAAACTGTTAAATATCAGTAATAAAAACCTATATGAAAATAATATCTCAATCTTAGGGAAGGCCCGAGCTTGTGTACGATTTTATAAATACGTATCGATGGTGAGTAAGCTTATTTTATTAAATGGCGGGGAAATTATGAATGCCTCAATAAAGAGAGCAGCGTGGTATCGCGGCGATAAATCTGCGTTTGTTGTGAGCGTAAACAACCACAGCTCCCGCTCAGCGTCCAATCATTAGTCAAAACATCCGAGTGCAGCAAAAACCGGACTAATTGCGCACTTGAAGGACAAGGGCCACTCCGTTCGCTCTGTCGTAAACCTACTTAGTCACGTTTAATAGTTTTTCCCGTTCCAAAGAAGCAGCTAGCATCCTTAACTGTATCATTACTGTATTCGGAACAATTTATTTCAATTACACTCGAAAGAACTCGATTCCATTAGTCGCACTTCAGATATTATTTCTTTAAACAGACTCATAAATATCAATTATTAACAATGGCGACGGCAAAATAGACCCTAAATGGAAGTTTGCCGTTCAAAAGAAATGACATAGTGACATAGCTTTTAGGTTTTTTTCACCAAATCGTTAAAACTTAACCTTCTATCATAGAAACTTTGTAGAAAACACTTTTCTAAGTTATTTAATTTCAAAATGAAAATTTCCTGTTTAAGTTTCCATTTGAATTTTCCCGCCAACGTCGTCCGGAAGAAGTAAACAGTTCGCAACTTACCCTCACTCAAAGTTACAAGAAATTGATTTTTAAAGTGTGAACAACTAGGTTTGAAAAACCTGCAACACGAAATAACTATTCTAACGCAAAGTTGGAAATGAAATTAGTTTAAGCGACAAGTTCATTTCAGTTTTTTACGGAGACCCCCTGCAGTTCTAGAAATAGATTCTACCGGAAAGTTTCTCAGTGTAGATTTTGATTACATACGCTCCTTGAAGAAACTTCTTGTCGGATAGGAATATTAAATTTTGAGAGAATTTTGCCCCCGTTAACGTTGTTATTTCGAATAAGGGACGCTGTGAACTTTCTACTAGTGAAGAATCAAAACCATATTGTCTTCCCGCGTAAGCCACTTCAGTATGCATTTGTTTAATATTTACCTATACTTATATAAATGCATATTTAAAAAAAAAAACTTGAATTTTCATTTGTCTTACATAAAATTTACTTTTGGTTTTATATTTTTTATTGAAATATTGTTATAAGTTATTGCGCCGGGAGCATATCCTTAATAAAATATATTCCCAAAGGCAACTATTACCGAAAATTGTAATCATATACGTACTTAACACATTTCCTTATCAGTTAGTCACAAAATTACGTTATCATGCACTGAGCATTCCGATTGAACAATAAATCTAGTGAGTTTGTTCCGCTTCGTTAAAATGATATAGCGTAGCATAATCTTCTGTGCAATTTTAGGAACGGTTAAATTTTAATTGTGTAGTAAAAGTACGGTTATATAATCATTACAGGGAACAATACGGCAGCGAAGCGCGCTGGTTCGTCGCGGGCCGCGCTCCCGCTGACTGTTACATGCTGCATTTACCTAATTACTGCTCAGTTCTGCTCAGCTCACTGGTGTGACAATTCGTGATTACCGGTACGGTTATTACAAGAGACGTCTACGATGTTTTACAGAATCTACCTCCGAGATTATGTTAATATCTCCACGATAATTTACATTATGTATTCAACGTATGTTAATGGAAAAGACTAATGGAATCATCCGTATTTCTAAAGGTGACTCTCGGAAATATTATAAGACCAGTTTCCTTTTCAAATCCGTCCAGGAAATACGAGCAATACGAGAATTTCTAAAAGTTGTCTTTAACAAGTTATGAAGTTAATATAAGTCAGTCGTGCAGCTTGTAATAGGAAGTTGAAAAATAGAGTCAGTGTAAAGAGGCGGGAGGAATCGATGAGAGACGAAGGAAAGATTTATACTACATAATTAAACATCAAACAAGTTTCTTTTAAAATAGGTTAATTCAATATCGCTGATGTTATTATGTACTCTACCTAATGTTATGAATTTTCAAGTTATAATATTTTAACATCTTACCTCTATTGCACAACGATCATGGGGACAGAAAATAAACGCATTTTGATAAAATATTATAGAAGTAAAACATTTTTGGTATTTGATATTTATTATTATTAAGTCAAATGACAACAATATTCGTAAATATTGCAGTATTTCTTTTTAATTCACAACCATATAACTACAAAGATTTCATGTATTATATTGATACTATTGCATTCCCTTTTTGTACATGTTGAGGCATGCATCTCGCTAACCACAATTGGTTCAATCATAAAACATAAAAAACTGATTGGAAATCTAAATCGTTACAGCGAAAATATAATAACAAATGCAAATGAGTTCAAGGAGACACTTATAAATACGCATAATTTTGAGGTTTCTTTGAGTTTCGCGACGAAAGATCGAGACTTTTAAATTGTACTAACATCGGCAAACGATTAAACAGTCATTCGAAGAAAGACGAGACAAAATTACGAGTTAAATCGAAATACTGTTACAAATATCGTAAACATCGAATGGAGCCCTTCTCGGGCTCAGACATTTTAATTTTATTAAACATCTCCCGGTGCCCCAGATAGAGTAGATTTCTTTCAGTGCCAAGTAAGAATTTCGACTCGTATAATAATTTAGATTACGTAGCAAGCAGTGAGCGTTCATTATCGTTCTTTTGTACCTGATATTGTAGAGATCTCATTCGGATATAGCGGCAGTCCGCGGCGCCAGCGTTCTCTCGAAATGGAAAGTGCGAAAATGAAATTATAAAGCCCCACGATAAAAATAAATTAAATCGGATTTCACGTTTCCCAGTAGCCAGGGATCAGGGGCATTTTGTAGTCTGCGAATTCCTTTCCTTTTTAAATATTTGTTTTAACAGTTGATTTGTGGTGTAATGAGAAAATTCTCACTTCGCATTTATTTTTTCCTTCCTTATTCTTTTAAATTAGTTATGTGAGTTCCGTTTTGTAGGGGATTAGCGAAACGACTTTTTGGTCGGAGCAACAAGAATAGCTGACGTCAATCTAAATATATATAGTATAGCTTTCTTGATTGTACCGCGCGTTGCGGCAAATCATTCTACATTCTCACCTACGATTATTCAAATTAGGAAACGATACGACAAAGACGAATGGTACTAATATCGTTTGCTACGCGATCGCCGAATGCGATAGTGCGCGTTGTACGTACCTTACACACGCGCTACAGATTTCGACCGACGATAAACGCAGATTGATCCGACAGATACGCTTTTTGCGTAAATACCTCCTTGGTAGTGCAACCTCATATTCTTAGGTAAATATATGAATGAATGATAGAACACGTGTATTACTTGTTATTGTTGATAGTTGTGTCCGCCAAAGGAAGCCTCCTCGGTTTGCATTACATACTCGTACATACATTTATTGGACATAAAATTAACACATTTTTATTCGCTATTTATTTTAATTTCACTTAAAGAACAGAACATTTAAGTAATAATTATTTATATTGCTTATTCCAAGAGTGTACACTAAATCAGCTTTGCGATCTCAAGGGCCACTTTAAGTGAGCCGACCTTATTTAATAGACTTTGTCTAGGTACAAGGGTGAACTCCGTTTATGTTTTTTGGCTCCCTCGGGCCTTGTAATGAGCAAGTATTTAACTTGTAAGTTTGTTCATTTGTTCACAACAAACGTACCTTTAAAATCATATTGTACAGCACTAATGAGGGAATTAGCAATAATTGCTTCAATCTCAAAACCAAATGTTTAACTAATAATAATATTCGTATTGTAATTCAGGAAATATTGGAATTATATTCGTTTAAAACAAAGTAAATGTAAGTAGGAAAGATTAATTTCCATGTTTTACAATTTGTGCAACTAAATATTACTTCAACAACGATATGTAATATTGGTTATTGACCAATTAATGTTTTAATCCAATGCTGGAACCACAAACGCTCAAGCGATTAATTAGATCAAAGTTCAGTAGCCATTCAGTAGTCAGACAAATAATAAGCCTAAGCCTGGAATCGGGTATAATGTAAGAACTGTGTAGTCTGATACTGGTTTTTTATGGACTGGTGGTAGGGCCCCTCGAGGAATTATATTGGTAATATTGATTTTAATTGTTAAATAATACCATTATTGCTATTATTATTTCTCCATGGGGTTCGCCTGGATAGCTACCACCCTTGAGCATGAGTCAGCCGCCAAATGATTCGTCGTGTTTCGGCTGGGGGCTTGAGAGCCAGTTCTTTTTTTCTTTTTCTTCTCTCTTTCTTGGCCGGCAACGCGTCGGTGATGCTTTTGGTGTTGCTGATGTCCATGGGCGACGATAGCCACTTACCATCAGGTGGATCGTCAGCTCGTTTACCGGCTATTATCATAAAAAACAAAACGTTTTAGTATGGACATCAGTAATAACTAGTATTAATTTAAAAATTAAAAACAAACCGCCTGCTGTCAAAAAAGCTATCATGATATTATTATATCTTTTTGAAATCCTTATGGTGAGGTCTTTAATTCGATAGCCATATTGCATTAGTCAATTTATTTTTATTTTTTGATCCTTCAAACAATGGCATCCCACAGCCACCATATTTGTGTTTTTTTAATTCACTTATTTAAAAACACTTTGGTTATCAAGACGAATCTAACGATATCTTAACTATGAAAATCCGTTCAAAGGTTTGGAAGATACGAGATAATAAGGAATATTACATTATTACACGAATAATTGCATACATACATACATACATAAAAGATACGCGAAAATCATAACCCTTCCTAGCAGTTGGGTAAAAAGATATCACCGATGCGTTGCTGGCTATAAAAGAAGCGGGAAACTCAGATAATAAGTATTAGTTATCAACTGTCATAATAGTAGGCATTACTTTCAAGATTCAAAGATCAAAATTAAACTAAAGGATATATAAAGAAGGTTAACGAAACCAAAAATATATTGAGTTGAATTGCTAAAGTAAAATAAATCTGAACTACCCTTTTTTAAGGGACAACAATCTTAATAAAACCTCGGCTCGCATTCAGTGATGTGTAAATTTCGGGATTTGGATGTACGAGTATCTCTTTTTGTCTTAAAATTGGGTAGAGATATACTTACATCCTTAGGCATTCTTTTACTCGTACTTATATTTCAACTTTTTGACGGGTGGACAGGAATAACCTTATTGCATCAGTTTTTATTAAAGTCAAGATGTAATAATTCTTAATATATTATCTCCTATCTATCTATCTAATACCTTTAAACAAGCAATTCTTGTATATATATTTTCTGAATATTGATAAATCGATCTAGCTAGGATTATTTTTTAGAAAATGTCGTTTTATCCGTGTTTTCAGGCTATGAAAAACTGCTACAGTAGACATCTATTAGCGTGTAGCAACACTAAAGTCACTTCATTGATGGCGTTAAACCATAGATTACCCCCAATTTGGAATAGAACGTGATATTGTCATCGATATCAAAATCTAGCTTATAGTAGTACCAATATAATATTATTTTGGTCGGAATGAAAATGGACTGTCTCAACTGTCTCAGGGAAATATTAATAGAACTTTGTTAGCACAAAAGATAGGCAATAATGCGATAGAATATTCGTCGTTTTTTTCTTTATAATGAAGAAGTTACTACTATTTTGCACGTTCGCTTCTACGTGTAAATTGAGGGACAAACGTCCTCTCGAGACATCGGACTGGATCTGATCACGATATAGGCTCCAAATAATGGTAAAAATAAAATTTTCTACAAAATGTAAAGACTCTTTGGTGACTACTGAAATGTTTGAAGTTACAGTTGGCAAATTTTTGGGAAGAAACTATAAATAGTCACCTTAAAACCTACCTACTAAAAATATTTCGCAGTTTGTAAATATTTCTTAACAATGTTAGTTATTTAATTGTACAACAATTACTTAAACAAGTTAATCATTCAAGTTTTAATCGAGCTTGCAAAAATTAATCCTAATTAAAGATAAAGTGAACTAAAACTAAACCAATAAACTGAGGAACGAAACAAGTTAAATAAAAAATGGCACCGACCGTTTAGCAAAATTTTCGTAACAACTTAGGCTTTCCAAATTTAGAACACGAAGAATATGTCCGTTGAGAAACCGTGTTCTCTTTAATCTTGTCACAAAAGCCTTACCTGATTCAGTGAGGCCACGAGCACTCTTCTCGGCACAACTTCGCACAAACGTGGAGGAATGAAGCGGAAGAGTGCCCGGCACTCGGAATTACTTCCTAATGAAAAGAGGCGAAGAGTGGGACTTCTCCATCACGTGGTAGCTAACGAACGCGGCAAGCCTCTCGACTCGAGCACTTCTACCTACGTGTCTCCGTCCGTATCTTCAACGGCTTATTAGTTTTGCGAATTGCTTCTACGGCAAATATTTTATCTGCCTTTGCATTTGATTTCGGATTGGATAGCAACAGTTTCTTATGGTTCGTTTGTTACATTATTTAAAAAAGGATAATGTAATGAATATCCTAACAATTTGGTTAGTATTTCAAAACCATTAAAATATCTCGTATAGAAGAAATTTTTCTTTACCATTGTTACAAAGTCAAAGCAAATACCTACCAAATGAACTTCGCAATAATTACAAAACAGCTATTTTTGGAGGTATTTTAATTACGCAAGGACAAAATTAATTTAAGAACTAAAACAATAATATCACGCCTTGAATCTAGAAAACGTTATATTTTGTGTAATTAGTAAAAGTTCTTATCAATTACATCGCGTTTTATTACGAGATTGGACGATAACGGCAGGAAGTGACGAAAGGACAAAACGTAAAGGAATTAAAATTCATGCAATTTTCCGCTTACAGACTAATACGTTTAACTGGGAACATTAAAGACAGAGGGTTTTGCCGTATACCTATTTCAATGAAGAGCAAATAGGGAAAAAAGTTCGACACCTGCACTCTCTTCGAGTTTTTTCCTTTTCTAGTGCTTTACAAATTTCTCTTTGTCTCGTTACTCGATTGTCTCGATTCTCTGTTGTTGGCAGAAAATATATCTAATTCAACCCGGATTCAGAGCTAGTGCAGGATCGGATAAAAAGCAATCCGAGCATCTATTGACGTTATCAATATTTTAAAGCGAAGAGTTCAAATATGCGGACGATGAATGGTTCTGACGTTTTCCTATAAATATAAATGGAGGGTATTAGTAACTCGCAACAAAACGATAACGTCGGACCACCCGTCCCATTGTAGTGATTCGAATATCGTTCCAATTGCATAACAGTCGAGATCAAACATTTTTATTTGTTTGCCAACTCAACCGCACGACTGCAACTAATGAAGAGGAGTTTCGATTAAATTAATACTGGTTTTATTCCCGCTTTGCTTTTACCATCAGACGCGGAGGTTTTTTCACGACGCTGTCTCTCCATTATCCGCGTTCCAACCGTTAACTGATAATTAATGTACTCGTTATTCATATTGTTTCTATTTGCGCATCTTTCCACTTGTTGTGCAGTCTTGTGAAATATTTTTAAATTCTTGACTGTAAATAAACTTTTTGATTCTGCTAACATATATCCTGTTATAACAGAACGTTGTGAATATTAAATTTTATTTGTTGGTTTTTACTTCGGCAATATCAATTAAAAATCATTTCATTACTTTGTTCAGAGCAAATTCTTTTCGCACAAAATATGAAATTTCATTTCTCTATGAACTTTTGAATTTTATTTTTTATTTGTTTAAAAAACTATAGCCACTAATGAATTTTAAATTCGTGCTATTCACACTTGCTTATTTGAAACCAAAGGAGGAAAGCTTTTGAAATGGTGCAAAATTATGCAAAACAAAGTCTGAATAGTTACAAGACTTACAAGTGTTAATAAGTACTCGTAAGCGGCGGTATAAGTTGAAGGTGAAACGAAGTTTAATAAGCAGTAACCGCTGAACCTATTCGTGTTAAGATTCCGAGTCGAGTTAACGAGGTGTGCTTCAGCACGTTTAATAACAACTTTATGTAATCACCAAAGCGTGCTTTATTGTCTTGTCTGGTATAAATGTTTTCTTAGTCAAGAATTCTAATCTAATACATGTAAATTATGAGGCATTCGTACGTATATTATTAATGTTAATAAAATAATTTATGGATGAAATTAGAAAACGTGAATAATTCAAGTATATCGTAGTAATATTTGTAGTTCATCAACAAACTACCTTACTGAAAATTATATTCTGTGCTGAAAGCCATAACCATATATTAATATACATATGCAGATTGAACTTTATTTATTTTTAAAATTTATCCATCATTTTTTTATTTAACTTGTCAATAACTTACGATATAATTTTATTACCACTGTCAACGCATACGTATTGACAAGCGCTACAGCGTAGCGCATGAATCGCACGTGACGCATAGCAACCGGAAGTGCGCTATTTTGAAAACCGTTGACATGCAGTTCGCGTGATTTTTCAGAGATTTACAAACCTCTTTTTTATATTATGATATTATTCTTTACAAAAAAATTGTTTAAAGGAGAAAGGGATTTGATTCCTTAGTGGGATTCACCCATAATAATGTATTGTTTAGTATCTTTATAAAATATTAAATACCATATTATGGTAAGACAAACTACTCATTATAATATCTAAAACTATATTTTTCATATTATTTGGAAGTACTTGTTTACTGACATTTAGAGTATTTAATTTAAGCATTTAATTACCTATCTAAATATTGTAAATGTATAAGATAATATGATATTTTGAAGAAAAATTAAACGAAAGAAAGGAAGGATCGAGGAGTCATTTTGATATTTTCCATTTACCTCACTTCTCGTGATACGTGACAATTGTGCCTATACACTATCCTACTGGGAAATTCACTCACTTAATTTATGATTTTGATTAGTTACTATGTATCACACTATTTCAGCAATATCAGATGATATACCTAATATAACAGCGGTCCACTGCACAGTACGGATTTTATTCGGATGGCCTAAGTTCCACCACGCCTACTCTTATTGATGGAGGTATGCGTAATACGAGTAATACAATACTTACATAAAAATAAACAGCCGGTTTAAAAAAAACATCTCATTATTTTTTCTTTTCAAAATATTCCAATCTTCCGATTTTTTGATTCCTTCCGTCATTATATAAATGAACAAAGAATGATAAAGAAAATCTGATTCGATGATTAGATCGCGTAATAGCATTTATAGATCTCATTAAGGACAAGTGCCTCCCGTCTCTCCGAGTTCTCGATGTCGTCTCCGCATTTTCAAATGATTCAATCGCAAAACCGTGATATAGAATTAAAATTTTCATTGAATCTTTTGTTCGAAGAAATTTCACGGGAATAGCGACAGATCGATCGGATCTGGCGAAACTCTGTGTGAATCGAACATTCGATAATAAAACTTCTCTCGCGCAATTAGGTAACGTCTTGGTTTTATTAAATTTAATCAAGAACTTGTGTAATATTACACAGATTGGGCCAATCGAGCCGTGTACAAGTTTCGATAACGTTGTACTTAGGAACTAATTTCAGAAATCAACGGAGTTATCTCAGTAGAATGCGATCGCGTTTAAAAGGTATCTGATCCCTTTAATCTAAAAGTAAAATTAGGTTATTACATTATTTTGAATAATTAAGTCTTTTAAATTAAATTAAAATATTATTTTTGAAGTGAAACTTCTTTAGAATCGTTAGTGATTTGAAACTGGATGCAACGACAGGTAAGATAATATAACCGCTAATTTCGGCTTGGAAATTAAATTCTGCGTAGCTCAATGGTCAGGACTTAGATACACAATACCTGATGCGCAGGTTCGCATCTCACAGTATTTCTTTTTTTTAGTTTTTTTTTTTTTTAGTTTTATTTTTATACTGTTTTTAAATACTTTCAAATGCTCTTTTAAATATTTTCAAAGAATTTATCAACAAAAAATAAGAATTTAATTCTTTCATTCTGTCGATCGACCTACCAATTATACAGACAGTAAAAATGCTAAGTTGTATTCATAGATGGCGCGAGGAATTGCTAGATAGATTTTTAAAAAGTGCTAAGTTGTATTCATAGATGGCGCTTCGATTTATTGCTTTAAGATTCGATTTATTGCTTTTTCATCTCATTATTTTGTAACCAAAATTTTGGAAAGTTTCACTTCTACCACGTGTGAATTGCACACATTTTCTTTTTGATACTCCACGATCCTTTTTACATATATTTTATTAAATATCTGCTTAAATACCAATTTCATTTTATCAAGAGAGATCTCATTGTTTATAATAAGGTCACATCGAGCAAAACAGTCAAGCTTAATATCTTGTCCAGAGTATCCTTTTCAATCCTCTAAATCCGCTCTATTGAAATGTTCTTACATATTTGGGGCAAAACGTTGAGCTATACGGTAATGTTAGTAACGTATGTAGCGAGCGTTATCGGCCGTGATAAGCCGGGCCGGAACCTCGCCGTCGCGTCGTCCGCTCAGCGTTGCCGCCGGCTATATCTGTTACATTACTGTTACCTCACTTCAAATTGCAAAATCATTTTTATTTCTCGCATTATAATTCACTCCGAATTTTAACACCGAAATCCCAAAACTCATCCACCCAACACAATAGCCTGTCACGTCACGAAAATTTTAAACGACGCAGTACGCGTGCTCCAAACAAATATTTAGAACAACTTAACCAAGAATCAGATTCGTGTTCTTTCAAAAATACACGAGTTATTTCAAGCTGTATCCGGTAGCCAAACAAAGATTCCGAAACTAACTTCCACTGCCATTGTGTAAGGCACGTGAAAACCACGAGCGCAGTTTCAAAACAAGTATTGCACAAATTTTAAACAAAGTTATAGACGGGACCGTGCGGCATTATCATAAACCGTGGGTTGGTAGAAGCGCGAAATTGCTTTTTTGAACTCTCACAATGTTACCACTATTAGGAGTTAAGAAAAAGTTGAATAAAGGTGGCGAGGAAAGGGTGTTTTGATATAATCACAATTCAGCTAAACTTGGTTTAGTTTCAGTTGGTTGCATTTTTATTCTCAAGCAAGATCAGAATAATTTTGAAAGTACTCTATAATACAATCTATTAAACAGAACCAGGAATATATTTTATGTAAGTACTGTTTTAAGTACATTAAAAACTTGAAACTGAGTCTATGCTCTTCATTCTTTATTCTTAGAATACCGCCACCAAAAGGGGAAATTATTCTTTTAACGACTGTTATCCAAGTTTTGTTCTAAATGTACATTCAAATAGCTTTGTTTACCATTATTATAGCAAGATTACGGTGAAGGGTGTTTTCAACTCTCGCGCATGTTCTCAAGCCAAACTTATTTTAGAGATCCGGGCTACAAAATATGAATTGTTAAATAGCGTGATGTATATTAAGTTTTTCTAGTTAATAAAATATTTGGGTATACCTAAATAGGGTAAGTAGGTAGTTATTTGACTTAGAAGAAATCCATTTACAAATTATAAAATTATCAGTGACCTAAAATAATTATGTACGTCGTTAGAAACTTCACTAATCCTTGAGTCAAATATAAACTCACCTGATTCATTAATGATTTGCAATTGCAATACATAGTTATAACACGCTCATGTAATTTATCCTGTATTGTATTTATAGAACAGGAAAAGGCAGTATAGATGCAAGTTAAAACGGATTACGCATAAACTGTAGAACACAGTTCCGCTCACCTATCGAGGCGTGCGTGAACATTTTATCTGCTTCCGGCAAACCGGCCACCGACAATTATCACGGGCGTGCTCCATGGTCATAACAAAGAGTCTCGACCCCTTTCAAAGACTTATAGATCTGATAAAAATCCATTCATTAATACAAACTCTGTGATTAACTGCCATATAAATCACAGAGGTTACCATCAATGGTTTTCCTGTATTTCAGTTCTACATACTATATTACGCAGCCGTTTATTAGTTATACTTGCAGGAAAAATAGACGAGTTGTTGTAAAATGTATTAGTAATATATTATATTATGTTGTACAGACGATACTCGAAGGTTTTATTGCTGTAGGCCATCAACTGTTCCTAATGAACTTAAAATATTTAAAATATTTTCTTCATTATAAATTGAAACTGAGGCAAAATTATTAAAACTTTTTGGATTAAAACATGACCCAAATTATCAAATACCTTTCCAAAAGGACTATAACAACTACATAATTTAATATAAAATATAGATCATTATTACAACCTAACGAAATTATAATTTCACAATATGTATTACAAACCCAAGTATGAAATTTCATTATTAATGAGTTCAGAGAAATGTATGTGATTTTTCGTAAAGAAAATATTGTTCTTCGTTCTGTTAAAATTATTTTAACAACTTAATATTATTATAGGTCAGAAAATATCTATTACATTTGACTTCAGTTCATTAGAGTTGAAACGTGAGCTGCCCTGGGCCTGCAATTAAGATGAAATAATTATTTCAATAAATATTGGATCAAGCAATATCTGTGCATGTAATATTTAGAGAAGTCGTTTGTATTAAGTGGACTATTACGGTAATTGCTTTACGGCATGGCTGGTAATAATTGAGTCGAGATCATCATTACAGCTCTTTAGGGAGAGACGTAATCTTGGTAATAAAATTAATTACTTCGTACCTATTAACTTTCCGTGGAAAACTAGCGTCGAGCTTTGCTACAATCTACTGGACTTGAAAGATTTCTGTACCATGGTTCCACCATGCTGTTCCAGGGTTAATTCGACGATTCATGTACCTTTAAAATAGCCATTGAATTTAACTAAGGAGCATATTTTAGTTTAGGAGCACAACCCTAGTCTCATGATTCAAGAAGCTTGGCGGCTTCACCATGCTGCTCCAGTATGTACAACACATACTCCTGCTTTAATTTAACTCTGTACTTTAATGGATTGTTCGTTATGGCTTAAACAGTCAATAAACCAAACAATAATACTGGGATCGATAGCTGAACGTACCGCTTAAATGTGACGCGCAGAAGAGCTCAGTATTTTTTTTCTATCGCTCACTCATCTAACTATCGACTATTTCCAAAGTTGCAGTTCTTATTGTATCTCTATAGATGCACCAATGCTCTAGACTCAGAGGACCAAATATTAACACTAAATTTTATGCTAATAAAACAATAAATCACCTACCAGTATTAAATAATATATTGTAGACTCCAAAGGTAGTAGTGCCCATGAGAACCCTGAAACCAGGTTATTTTATCAGAACAAAATTTTACGGTATTTTATAACGAGTAAATAATGTCACTATCGCGCTGTATCTACACGCTTTTAACGTTAACATTTTGTTAAAACACTTTTAACATAGATTGAATATTTGTCAATGTCGACAGCGCTTAACAAACCGTGTTCAGCAGGACGCTTTATATTTACTTTTTGCAGTTAATCGGTTTCAGGTGGAAAACAAACACTTTATAATCAAAAGCGACATATTAGGTGCCATAAATTCCAGTGACTATGTGTATAAATGATATACTGTGAAAACACTGGAGTATACTTTAGTGACGACATTGGAGTTACGAATAATTTATTGAACAAATTGTTTTCAACTAAAACTTTTAAATTTACTTCAGTATACAATATTCTATGGTGTATATTTGAAGATTTTAATTTCTCCTAGTAGTCGTAGCTACGTTGAAGCTAATATTTTAGTAAATAATATAACTATCCACCTACCAACTGTTAAATTGTTTAATAGAGCAAATTCAAATTTCTATACAAAAGTTCATGCCCCATTTCGCCCGAATAAAAAATTAAAGAAGCTATTCAAAATTTATTTTTTCTATAATAACACTCTTTAGGCTGTTTGTAGGTAAACTAAAATTGCCAATTTCTTTTATTTTAAATTCAAAATTCAATAGGATGAATTCTCATGGTGTAAAGATATGTGTGTATTCGATGTATAAATTGTTTACTTTACCTGTCTGAACCCAAGTTTCATAAGGTTACGTAGCCGCGGGCGGCGACAATTTGTACCCCAGGATTTGCTGACGAGCGGGTAAACATGTTCTCTCGTTATGATAGCCTGGTAAACGTCTTGACTTCGAAGCTTATTGAAATGTATTCCGTGAATATTTTACTTATTACTATTTGTAGATCTCAGAATAATTGAGATTTATGTTATGTTAAAACATACGGAAAATGTGCCAACATCAATTATGAAATTAATATCAATGAATTATGGTAATTTAAAAGTTTTGTGAATTAATATTAGTATGACATTAAATTGCGTTTTAAATTATGTCGAGTAAAGTATTTTAAATATCGGTTTGGTATGAATTTGGCGTGTTTTTCATCAAACATACATAGTGTTTTTAGTATAAGAATAACACGTGTAACAGATTTTAATTAAATGCACAATAGCCATTCTTAGTGTTTATGTAAGCAAGCAAAACAAACAACAACAATCTTTATGGCGCTATTTAATATAGCCTCAATAGAAGTAGATGTTATGTCGCAACTGCAATTAAGTTCGTAAAGCCAATATTACTTCAGCGACTTTACATAAACGAGTACCGTCAAGACACCAACGTATCTTACATTCCGCTCAACGCCACATGCTGCCAGCAATATCAAAGTTTGGATCCAGTAGTATATCTCGCGTTGAATGCCAATAACCCTGTGACGTCAGAAAACTAAATGCGTTCTGTTTTTAACACAACATTTTGACGTCACACTTTCTAAATAGTGCTGAAGTGATGCTAAGGAAACATGAACATTTTATTACTGAGTTTCGTCTGTTCTTAGAGAGATGTCAAACACAGAACGATACTTCTAACCCGTAAACATATTTCGACGTCATGTCATATTTTCCGCTATATCTACATCATTTTGGTGTTTGCGATTTTAAACAATACTCGACAAACCAGAGGCTTATTTGTACAGAAAAGGATTTGTACACGAAAATGCTGAAATAAAAATTACAAAAGATTCGTATTATTAGCATTGCGCTTTGTTGTGCATTCGTTATATTTGCACATAATATGAAACGTGGACTTTTCACGAATTTTCCGTAGTTTCATCAAATAGCATTCGGTTTTTTGACTTCAATTAATTAAGCTTTCGTATTTATTCACAAAAATATAATACATTCATATTTCACGTTAGTTTTTCGATTCATATTATAAAATAGCGTCATTAAAGGTACAAAAGATCAATAATCGTAATGAATGATCACAAAAAACATTTTATTACAATCACAGACCTTAGATAATATAATTAACAGTAAATATTATGAATTCATTACATAAAAATCATGTACTTAATAGTGCTCATTAGATGGAATATAAGCTCAAAGGACAGTAAATACATATAAGTATGCAAAAATGTTAAACTGTCCTTATACCATTGAAGTATAATGTCATAGAGCAGTCATCTCGAACAAAATGTTTGTCCCGCCTGAGAGGTTTGATTTTCAAAATTGAGCCCCGGTTCTCCTTTCAAAATCGAACGAATCCATGGAGGATTGAAACCACGTGGCGCCAATGCATTAGGACATACATGGAGTTAGGGGTGTCTGTTCTATACGCTAGTAATAATACTTCAATGCCTTAAATATATATTTTTGTACATTCCTTACATATGTAAGTTCACAGTCGGTGCTAATTATGTTTACTCGAATTATTCTTTTCACTGGCATGACACTTGATTTATAAAGATGATTTACACATGAACTCATAAAAAACATTGAAACTCCCGATTACTTACTTACAATCTGTCTACAAGTTGGAATTGTTCGTAAGATTCGCAAGTTTTTACCGCGTTTGTTTGTCCCAAAAACGGGATCAGTTGGGTTCGACGCAGCTGCGTGTGTTTCGCCATATCTCATCTCTTGATACATTTTGCTTCGTGATTTATTTATTCCTATATTAGCATTCACAGAAAATATTAGTGGATTTGAATTTATTTAGGAGAAAAACTTCTTGGTTTTACACCAGTAGATTATTTGTAATTGTCGTTATTATTTATAATTGTGTTATGTTATAATAGTGATATGACAGCATAATAATTTAATACCAAAACTACTATTAATAGCCATATTCAGAAGAATTATTCGAGTCTCTTTAGGAATTTTCATAAGCTATAATATTTATTAGATATACGAAATAATTACCTGTTAAATTCTTAATAATCTAAATTTAAGAGCAAATATGATGATGATATTACCATAATTAAATTAATTAATAACGAGACAAAGCGAAACTTATTGGGCCTGTAACACAAATCACAAACTTATTTCATCTTCATTTGTATTCAACATTTCTCTTTATCTTGATTTACGTCATAAAGGATCTCGAGAACAATAAATAATTTCCTGTGAATTAATTTGATACTTACGAGTTACGACCCTGCCTTAAAAAATTACTTTTTTTATCTCTTTTATTTTGATTTTTGTTTTGTTGCTTTCATAAGAATCCTGTGACAAATAAGTTTAAAAATAAATGACTAACTACTTTAAGTATATTGATATTTTAATTTTGTAAAAATTTAATATTTTTAATATGTTCAAAAAAAAGAGGAAGTTTTTTTTAGTTTTTTTATGTTTTACTTCAGAACTTCGTTATCAAACCCAAATAACCAATTTATGTATCATCTTATTTATTTCTCATAACTTATACACAAAGAACTTATTTGATACGAATTTTTCATTTACAAACATGGATAATATATTACTACTAGCTGACCCGGCGAACTTCGTATCGCCTAACAATCAATGAATGTAGAAATACTATAAACGAAACTTTTATAGTTTTGGTTAGTTTAACAAATCAGAGATCATTAAAATTGGTACAGCCGTTATAGTTTGTGTGTAGGTACCTCCTCTCCCTCTCCCTCTCGCTCTTCCTCTCCCTCCCCATCTCTCTGTCTGTCCCTCCTTCCTCTCCCTTTTGCTCCCCCCTTCCCCTTGCTACAGTTATGTTTTGTTCCTAACTATAATTTTACATATTAATTTTCACATTTCGAAGTTCAAAAATGACAAAGTTGCGTACAAACATACTACCCCTTAGCCTTACCCCTTTGGGGATAAATAATTGTCAAAAAAACCTGATATAGTTAATTTTGGTTTCTACCTATAAGCTTACGTGTTATTTTTCACATGATCGAGTGGTAAATGATCAATTTTATCGACCACCAAGAGTAGAAAATAATCAAAGTACTAATATCGCTATTGAAAAATAGGAGTTGATGGTGGATGGGTGAAAATTTAGGGTTGTATGTATTTTTAACGCCAAATCATAAAAAAACTAAACCAAAATGTTTTGTCCAAAAAACAAACATGTATACAAAGTTTGGGGTAGACCACACTTATCACTTAGGGATAATTATTATTTTAGTAATAATACTCTTTTTTTAAAGACATATTTAATATTTAAATAAAATTTTTATATTATTTTTTGATGATTAACAGAATTTTATATTTTGTAGCACCTACCGCAACTTTTAGCTTATCGCCCAGGGTTGACTGGTGGAAAATGCCATCAGGCATTAAGTCCGCCCATTGTGATCTAGTTTATAGGTTTACAATAAAGAGTAAATAAATAAATAAATAATTATGAAAAAAGTTTACGTCTTATTGTCAGACCTACTGAATATACCTACACACAAAACAAGAATCGATCAAGCCGTTTCGGATGAGTTTTGTTACAAACACTGTGGCACGAGAATTTTATATATTAGATATCGCACTGGTGGTAGCATGGATTTACGGGAGTGACGGTCTCCCTAGGCGACGGATGACGCCCTCTAATGAAGCCTCTGGTGGCCGACTACAAAGACACTCTTACTTCGTCTTGTCACTACAAACACGAATGCTTTAAGAATACGCTCTATTCTATTTTAAATAAAATAAACTGTACGGCTTACCGCACATTTACCTTGCCTTTTAGATGCAAATTTAGATTCTCTCTCCGTTAAACATTCACAGAGTAAACAATAAATTTATCGAAATTTATCGTACTTTCGTGTAATATCTTAGTAGTAGATTTAGTATATCACTGGGATACTCTGATACAATTGCAAAATGCGTTGAAATTGTTAAAATATATTAGTGAATGTTACATAAAAAAAACGAAGATGTCGAGGGGTTATTTCACAATTCCGCCAGTAGACGACTCGACATTAGACGATTACTCCTATTTCACTAATGCTACTAAGTTCGTTCAAAACATATACTTTTATTATTTTTATTTGCTTTTTTTATATCTTGTTTATGGTAAATAGGTGACAAACGATCAAACGAGTCTCTTTGTTAGTGGTAACCATCGCCCTTTACGAAAGAAGCAGTGATTTTAGTATAGCTGTTATAGATTACTTCTTAGTAAGTTGAAGTTTGCTACTTCTTGATATTTTGATAATGTCTTGTTGAGTAACCTACTCCAACCTCAACTTTTATTGTAAATACTTCGCCACTAATGAGTGCCAAGTCTGTATAATGAGAGCTTAAAGTTCAAGTTGAACTTTTATCTCGCATTAAAACTATGTACATTTTCGGAATGTTGTAACCTACGGTTGTTGTTCTAAACAGACTGAAGATTTTTTTTGTAATATTATATTATAGATTCCTCGGATATTTTATAATACGTAACTGTTTAAAAGAATGAATTCAAAATGTGTTTTATTCAGAAAGAAAGATCTAGCACTCAAGCCTTTGTATGAATGTATTTTACCTAACGTAACTATATTATATTGTTTTCACGGCAATTCCAACAATTTACCACAATTAACGTCAAGAAATACAGTTTAAAGCGGTTACCATCAATAGCTGGCCTAGCTAGCAATCAAACTGAATTTCAAACGTGATGGTGCATTTATTATTACCGAGGTTAATGCATGACACGTGACAGGGGGGAAAATTTCCTACGTTACACTTTGTAAATTCTTACGTAAATAAAGCAACATTTCCTTAGCTATTATGCGGTGTGGCGTCTCATACAACTTATTACACATTATACAAATGTGTGCGTGTCCACGCATGGAGGGTAGTCTAACAACGGACCGTAAAATTGCAAGGCTGCTTTTAGTTTTTTAGGCTTGCATCTTTTGAGACGTACGTCATTATGGAGGCTAGACTCCCCGGTGAGAGCTCTAGGGGTGAGATAAGGGTACATTCATATTCAGGTTCGTCTCGCACATACCGCAAAAAACATTTTTTGCAACGGCCTCGAGCACAACACATACGAGGCACGTACTCCATTCACATACTCGTATTTATTATTCCACATCGTTCAAAAGGCTTATTTTACGAAAGTGTTGAAGCCGATTTATAATACTACGAATCTATAGACATTTTGTCTACTTTATTTATGTTCTGTTCGTCTCCCGGCGCAACAGTTGTACTGTTATTGAATCAGATACATTATGGATACGTGACTGATGGGTATCTTTTAGTTTTCTTCGCGTGATATTACTTCAATTGCTATTTATTCAGCGTTCAATCATAAACTATTGTTTGGGAAAAGTTTATCAGCTATAGAAAGAATATGATTTTGATAGAATATTAAATCAGATTTTCCAAATATCCTATAAATTTATTGTAGTTACTTAAGTAACTATATATATTGAACTTTACTTATAAGTAGGTACTTAGTTTGTTTTACTCTTAATATTTACTCGTATACCTAGTTCAGCATATTTTATTTATTCTAACACTTCTAATTTCATTAAAATGAAATAAAAATGATGAATAATCGTATATTTGCTATTTTCGTAACGTCTTCCTATCCGTGTCTAGGGAAAAGAAATTTAAGACGAAGATTAACTATCTACATTTTTGTCATCTCGGTTTTTAAGACTTATCTGTTTTTTTGTTTTCTCGGTTTATACTGAAGGATTACACTGTTATAATTCACGGTTTATTTTCTTCTTTAAACCTTCTAGCTTTATTAATCTGATTAAGTACTTAATACATTTATACAGTAGGTATGAAATACGAGATAGCAATAAAATTAACACATCGTTAAAAAATAAATGGTCTTGTCACTATTATCGGTTCAATAAAGGAATATGAGTTTCTTTTTATACGAAAAATTTCTGCTGCTGTAGCTTGAATTGTTCTGTAGCAAAAATAATATGAAAATTCCAGCAAATAAGAAGCCCTTGAGTTTAGTACGAAATTCAGAAACGTAGTCATATTTACTAAGTCCAAACATAAACCGTATACGGATATTTTAGAGGCGCTCAAGTTTATTCAGCAACTCCTTAGTAAAGTTTGGATAGCAAATAATGTCGTAATTGAGATTTACGAAAATATTAAAGCAAAGAATGCACTGAAATTCAAACAAACATCATACCAAATAAATATTTAGTTGTAGAATTACCATGTTAGGATAAAAATACAACATTTGCATGGCAAGTTAAATTTAAATATCTTATCCAAACAAAATAATAAAATATTAGCAGTAACATTTGTTTTAAGAGGAAGAGTCTGAAATAGTGGCATGCTGTTAATATTTTACAGGTTACAGCTTCATCCAAGGTAAATTCAACTAATTATTTAATAACATGTTTCTACCTTCAGCTTCGCCTGTGGAACAGTGGTTTCACAAAACGAAATCATAATATCACAATATAAACATCCTAATTATCCCAGGGGAATACAACCGGAATGAAATATACTTTCATGTGTGCCAAGTTTCATAATAATCCCTGCCTCGGTTAATAGGTACATGATGAAGCTAGTATAAATTTAAAAATTAAATAAAAACCCGCTGCTATCAAATAACCTATCATAATATACCGTTTTGGAATCCTTATGGTGAGCTCTTTAATTTAATACCCATCTTACATTATTCCATTTATTTTTCTTTTTTCTCAAAGCAAAGTCAATAGGTATCACCACAGACATATATCAAGAATAGACGACGCATGTACCTCGAATTGTATGAAAACCAAGCGTGTCACTTTTTTTGACACATTGTGCTGTCACAAGAATATTTAGTGCTGAAATTCCCCATCCTAGCGATATCAATTCGAAACTGATTCGTTACCGATTCTCGACAACGATTAATGATTCTCAAAATCGATTACCGATAATAATTAGGTAAATAGAAAATCGTATGATCGTTTGTAGGCGTAGAATATGTAAAACATAAAAAATGCCTTTGGTTGGTTGTACATAATAATATAGTATAGTGCTTGAATATGACCGAATAAATAGTTTTGTGTTTTATTTAACTTGATTATTTGTTAATTATAAACATAAGCTTCAAAAATGTAAAGATAAATAAAGAGATCATAAATATTATGATTGTTTATTATTTGCTTTCAAGAAATTAAATAAATGAAAATTAAAAAAATATTTATAAACATTTCTTTTATGAAAATCAAAACATCATATGGACACATTTAAACTTACCTAAAGTTAAACGAATATTTTTTTCTAATTAAAAATTCAAAATAAAAAAACAGTACATCAATATTCGGTATTGCGCTTGAAATCAGCCTTCGTTTCTTTTTCGAATCCGTAAAACAGTCATCATTGAAATGAATAGAACATATACGGCTATGTTTTGTTGGAAACCAATATCTATGCCCCGTCGCTATAATTCATTTTGCTTTAATATTGGGGTCACTTGAAAACCTTTAATTATAATGTTATCATGAATAAAATCACTATACAGAAACATTAATATTGTAATGAAAAATAATTTGCCTGTTAAAAACTGTCTCTATGTAAATATTATTATTCATTGGTTTTCAAAATCGATTAACATCGAGACCACACCGAGTAAATGAACAACACTATATGCTATATTTTACAGAAACACGACAATATTCACCGTACTACGAAGCTAAGCGACGATTTATAGTAACGATTGTTTTACTTTCATTGCGTGTTCCAGTAAACAAGCCGTATAAATTTTGCTACCAAAATCAGCAATGTATTGAGTAGTATGCAGTATACAGTAGGTTAGTGCTTTTCGTTGTAAAACGTGGTAGAAATGCAATAAATATGAAAAAAAATATTTTAAAATAAATTACTACACAATTTTATAAATAAATTACTTAACGATGAAAAGAAATATTTCTTTTACCTCTGCTAACTGTATTTGTAGAATTCCTACAGTTTAAAACGTTACAATTAGGCATTTTTCGTTATTTCAGTTGACATCTATTGCCAATAGCAGTAAAACGCCAACTAAATGACACGGCGCTCAAATAGGATTTAAAATCCTTTCTGTTACACGTGAAATGTATGAACATGCGGCATCTACTCTAGGTATACATGTCTGTGGGTATCACTGATACACTTATGCACGTCATTTTTTGGTTTTGAACAATGGCATCTCACAGTCGTCATTTTTTTTCATTTCACTTATCTATATAGAATACTTGGGCTGTCAAGACGCATGTAACGATATCTTATTTAATTAATTGGTCCAGCGATTTGGAAGATCGCTGTGGTAATAAAGAATATTACACACATAATATGTACATACATACGAGTACAAGATATGTGCGAAAAACATAACCTTTCTTTGGCAGTCGGGTAAAAATTCACCTCAAAGTATCTTCGCACACTTTCACATTTATTAAGAAGACTAGGAAATAGCCCTCGCTTCACCTCGAGAAAAATAGTAAAAAATATATAATATAGCCTATGTCACCCGTGGATAGCGTAACTTCTCAACAGTGAAAGAAGTTTTCAAATTGATTCGGTAGTTTCGGAGCCTATTCAATGCAAACAAATAATCAAATCTTTCCTCTTTCCTCTTTCATAATCTATACTAATATTATTATTAGTATAGATAGATAGATAGACTAGTATAGATTATGATTAGCAACAACCCATAATTGTCCCACTGCTGGGCTCGGGGTCTCCTCTCACAATGTGAGGGGTACAGGCCATAGTCTACCACGCTGGCCAAGTGCGGATTGGTAGACTTCACACACCTTTGAGAACATTATGGAGAACTCTCAGGTGTGCAGGTTTCCTCACGATGTTTTCCTTCACCGAAGCAAGTGATAATTAACTTGTAATACGCACATAATATTTGAAAATTAGAGGTGCGTGCCAGGATTTGAACCCGGGCCCCCGCGTTCGGGAGACCAACGTTCTAACCACTAGGCTATCACATAGGCTAGATTATGATTACTAATATTATTATTAGTATAGATTATGAAGCTAGAAGTGAACCTTCAATCTGCTCAATGTTAACTAAAATTCTTAATCACTAACGAACAAAATGAAACAACTCCAAATATACATTAAAGTACCGAATTTGCAATCAGTTTGTACAAATACTGTAGCTATTTCAAATCAATTATTAAAATTGTTTGCAATTGCAGAACATTTGGTACTTGTATTGGGAAATTTAATTGGCTCACGTTACGATGCAGAGCGTAAAACTGTTCACCAAGTAATAATGATTTATTCAAATGATGAAGTAACGATAATGGAATGGTGTTTATAATTGTTATGAGAAATATTGTAACTAGTTTTGTAATCATAATAAGATGATGGTGAGTACTTATGATTTCTAACCATCATGCCAATATTTCCTCCCTGATGCATGGACCATGTTCTAGGATATTGTTCCTTTTCAAGATTACATTATTTTTCCTTTTCAACATAATCCCGAATACTCTTACATATACATGTATCGTATACTTTATCATAGAATGTAAAAAAACATTTGCTAATGTGTCACAATAGAATTTCAATTAATGAAATCATACGTTTGTGATGTAACAAAATTTCGAATGAAAATTTCAACCTTAAGCTTGCTTTTTAGAGTTCCGTACGAAAAAACGAAAAACGGAACCCTTGTAGGGTCACTCGTGCGTCTGGGCGAACGTCGTTCACAGCCAATTTACTCTGAAACTACTGGACCAAACGAGTTGAAATTTGATACTCATGTAACTTTTTGTGACCCAAAGACGAAGGTATAAAGTAAACAACAGAGTTTTGAAGAAAAAAAATTTAACGAAATCAAAATTAAACAATAACTGTTTTGCAAATCGTATCGTGTGCTATGTCAAATAAAAAGGATTATTGTAAGGATCTCAAATATATTTTTATAGTTCTATACTCGTAATACAATGGATAGTTTTAAAATTATTCAAGAAAGAACGAAAATTAAAGCCAAAAATTAAACCTTCCCCCCCTTATCTCTGAAAATACTGATGCTAGAATTCTGGAAAAACTACAGAAAATAGTTCTTTACTTAAATATTACAGGAAAACGTATGAGATAAATAAAATAGAAATAAAATAGAAAAATAACAGTAAATACATTATCAACGTACGGAACTCTCTCCAAGCGAGTTTAACTCGCACTTGTCAAGTTTATTAACCTACGATTGGCTAGTAAATTCTTAGTAGGTATCCCATCGAATGTATGTGTAAGTATATTATAGCATAGATTAGAGTAATGTTCGGCTTGTTGCGGAAGACGTGATAGCGTATCAATCCGAGCTTGACCATTACCGTAAATGTTAATGTCCACGACAATTACTGAACGCATCGAAGCTTCATCGAGAGCCAGCCTCCGAAATTGAACATTCCCAATCTATAGTCTCCCGAACGATTTGTCCCTCTATAAACTCCTTCCGATCGGCCGGCTTTAATTAAAATAGTTTCACGGGAAAAATGGTACAAGGGAGTAACCACATTTGTTCGAAAGTCGTGACCTCTAGGATTTTTTGGAACTTGGGAAAAATGAGACTCAGTCCAATCAAGGCTTAATGGCAGGCGTATAAATTTGAGACCGGCTAAAGGCGCTCTTGTATTTTCGTGTTTTTCCTTTTCCTCAAGGTTTCTTTAAAAAGACGGATATTCTTAATCAATTGTATCCTGTAGTTAATGAAAAATAAATACTTATGTTAACTAAATAAACAGCTTTAATTTAATTAGTGTAGTAGATAGGCAGTTCGAGGAATTTCTTTCAAGGTAACTGACGTCCATGCATTCGAGTTTTACCAAGAAATCGGCAAAATTCTAAATTTTAAATGTAACATTCATAAGATCACAATCTTTGAATTGGATTAAGTTTTTCTTATTTCAAAAATACAATTTTTCAAGTCGTTAGAGCACCGTGACATTTAAGCAAGGAAATATAAATAAATCGTTTTTATATTTTTACTGTGTCATAACTACGGGGAGCTGTAAGTGACGTTGAGTACTGGATTAAAATGAAAAAAATATGCTTTAACTTACCGTTACATTGCAGAATTTTTCATTATACAGAGAGATTTTTTTTATTAATGACAGAATACAATGATAGAATACGGTTCACAGGCATTAGGGCCGTTGCAACTCTTGATGATTCCGTGGTAAATATAAGTCGCGTCAACAATCGGGTGGTGGTTCAAAGAGTTATTAGTTAGTGACCTGTACAAATTAGATTTAACTACAAAGTTCTTACGAGCAGTAATGCATCTGAATACTCCCAGAAAGTCACTACTTTAAATAGTAAATTAATAGCATGTAAGGTTACGGTTCTAAGATTATTTACTTCACGCAAGAATTTTAAATCTTTTTGTTACTTAAAAGGAAATGATTGATTTGTGATAACTTTTTTCATAAAGATCTACTTAAAATGTATATATATTGTATATAGTTTTATATACATATAGTGTAATACTATAGTAAACTTTTGAACGTGTGAATCTGAGGCACGAATAATTAAATAGATCGGACTAACTTACCAAGTGACGTCCGATCCTCAATTATGTGAAGTAATCTCGTCCTCATATTTTGTACTATGTAGTACGTGCTCTGTGCTACTTGCCGTCACAATGTTTAAAGATAAGCGCGTTCTTCATTCTCTGTGGTACGTCCCTAGCTCCATCTGTCCACCACTGGCAATGTCATTGTTTCAAAGCTCTACAACACAACTTTCAGAGAAGGGGTTAGAGTATACAGATCATTATGAACGTAACTTGCGAAATACAAATTATTCTTCAAAGGACACCAGCAGTATGTAGGTATATTCTTTTAAGAATATTACCTGGGAAGGGTTGGGTCTAGGATGAGGACGAGATTACTTCACATAATTGAGGATCGGACGTCACTTGGTAAGTTAGTCCGATCTATTTAATTATGTTCCGTAATCTCGTCCTCATATTTTGTACTATGTAGATGTTCAAAGAAGAAAGTTGGGTTGATAATAATTCATTCATTAATAATTTCGTGATGATAATCACATACAATTAACAAATAATATTTATATTAAGTAAAGAAACATCCTCTTTTTATTGTATCGTATATACCACAGTTTAAAAAAAACGTAAAGGAATGATAATAACAATTGTTAAATTGTCAGTCTCATAATGTGTAAGTGTCTTTATTCAATGAGCATACATTTTGAGTTAATTGACTGAGACCACTAATCATTGGTCTTTTATAAAATGAAGCAAATGTGGAGGAAAAGGTGAGCTAACCGGCTGCTTTCCTTATAACCTCAATAGTCCACAATAATGCCGGCATACGAGGTTTTTGAAGTACAGCATGTCTCTGGCCTGTAAATATGGAAGTGTCTAATCCACTATTAACCCGAACTTCTTTAATCTATCGGCTGATAGTTGCAGTGAGGTTGGTTGGTGCTGTTTCTTAACAGTTAGAATTAATGATTTACAATTTTTCCTCACATATTTTTGTAAGTGTAAATAATATAGTAGGATTGTTAGCCGGGCAGATATCTGTATTTTGTTTGAAAAACTGTAAAGTTAAATTATGTTGTATTTGATAAGAACCACAAGTTTTCATAAATTAAATTTTGAAAATTTTGATATTATATAATCAGAATTAACAGCAATATCCTTAATGCAGATAAAAGACAGCGTTAGTAAGGAGTGTACCTCTAAGCTAAGAGTCTAGAAATAGTCTAGAATCTACTATACTTGGATCCCATATACTCGTAATATCATATCGTATTATGCCGAGTTGAGGACCTTATTTTATTACGGAAATTGCTGACCTGATGGTATTCATTGAACTATATGAAACAACCTTCCAAAAGGATCCACATTGTAGCTCTGGCAGTGTGAAATTCATGCACCAAGAGCAGACCCGTATTGTTTCCTGATAATGAGGCTAACATTATATCCATTGAGAAAGCAGGGATTACTTTTCTTAGAACTGTTCTCTTGACTATATGGCTGCAATCAGTCAGTCCGTAGACAGCGGACCGTGCATACGCGTACAACCAACTCGCTCGCGCCACTACGCATCCAGCGGCTTTCAATCTTCTCGTACGGTTTTGCTACGCTATTAATCATGTATCGATGTGCACGTTGCGACGCGGAATTCAGAGATGGGGTGCAATGTTCCGTTTGTGAGTGCCGTCTTGACTTCCCCTGCGCTGGTATCACGGAAGGCGGATACCGTAAACTGGGGGACCGACGTAATACGTGGAAGTGTTTATCCTGCAAAGGTACCGCAGTGGCTAGTCCACTGAACCCAGCTGCCGCCGGCCCGAAAGTGAAATCTCCCATACCAGCAGACATGGAGTCCATCGCCATGGAACTCAAGCTGTTGACTTCTCAGTTGGCTTCGCTTCCGACTTTGGCAGCAAGTGTGAAGTCTATACAAGATGACATCGCTTCTGTAAAGGCATCTGTTGACTTTGTCCATAATTCCATGGAAACCTTAAGTACCAGAATCTCGGAAGTAAATAAAGAAGTCCAGGGCCTGCTTCAAACTAAAGAAGATTTAAGCCTACTGCAAAAACGCTTTGAGGATCTTGAAGGCCACATTCGGGAATCAGAACAACGGTCACGCATGAATAATATAGAAGTCAAGGGAGTTCCAGTTACCCCATCGGAGAACCTTTTCGAAATCGTGGGGAAGCTTGGTCATCACATCGGCTTGTCTATCCCTAAGGAGCAAATAAATAATATATCGAGGATACCTATGCGTAACGATAAACATAATAAAACAATTATAATCTCGGTGCATAACAGATACATAAAAGAGGACTTTGTCGCAGCAGCAAAAAAATTCACCATTGTCCCGGCAGACCTTGGTCTAAAAGGAGATACGAGGATCTTCATTAATGATCATTTGACATTGGAGAATAAGATACTGCTTAACAAGGCAAAAAATATAGCAAGGGAGCGGGGTTTTGCCTTTGTTTGGGTGAAAGGGTGCAAAATATTTGCACGAAAATCTCCCACATCACCCGCCCTTACAATAAAATCCGAGATAGACTTAAAAAAGTTAACATAACCTTTAAATACTCACTGTTATCATTATCTATATTATTGCTTGTATTTGTGCAAAACTGCAGTACTGAGGGTTTGAGAAACATTGGCTCCGCACTCCGTTATCGCTGCGACGTAATGCGCGCGCGCATCGCTTCCTTCCTATCGCTTGTGCAATTATATTGTCTTGCTCACACTCGCACGGCCATACGCTCTGTTCTATTAAATACCGCGTTCTCTCTTATTGTTAATTACCCTTTTCTTTACTTATCTCTCCTACACAATGCTTTTAAGTTTTATGACTATTTTAGTTGTTTACGCATATTGAGTTGCTTCGAATTTTATTCTTTATACGCCATTACGCCTATGCTGTACCTAAATTTCTATTTTAAAAATGATTATTAATATTTATTACCAGAACGTTCGTGGTTTGCGCACAAAGACATCGCTTTTCTATCGAAACATTTGCAGTAGTATGTATGACATTGTATGCCTAACGGAAACATGGTTAATAAATGATATTAGTGATAGTGAATTATTTGACGATAGATATATGGTGTGGAGGCGTGATCGGGATTATGAAAAAACTAAGCAATCAATGGGTGGTGGAGTGTTAATTGCAGTGCGCAAGGAACTAGCTGCTGAAGCCCGGAAAGACTGGTGTTCGAACGCTGAGGATCTGTGGGTAACACTGACACTCCAATGTCGGAAGCCCTGCATTAGGTATAAGCTGCACATATGTACAGTTTATATATGTAGTCAAGGCACAGCCTCTTTAGCGACACAACTAAAGACGTTCTCGGACCAGCTTGCTGACATCGTTCTAAGTAGCCCATGTGATAAATTTATAATAATAGGGGACTTTAATATGCCAAACCTTACATGGATACAATCGGGCGAGGCGTCTCATCTTGCAGCTAACAATATCCAGGGCTCCAACCAATTAGATTTTTTTGATTCTATCAATTTATGTAATTTATCACAATATAATTTTATTTCCAATGTTAATAACAGAATTTTAGACTTAATATTTTGCAATAGTGAATTAACTGTAACCCGTTGTCACGATCCTTTGCTGTCAGAAGATAACCATCACCCAGCTCTCTGCGTGGCTGCAGAATTCGTTCAACTGCATAGGCTACGTCCCCGTCCGTACACTAAATATTTATATAATTTGGGTGACTATGACTCAATTATTTCTAAAATTAATGATATTAATTGGCGACAAGTATTATTTAATAAACCATTAGAGACGGCTGTATCGTATTTTTATGAAATAATAAATGAACTTCGACGCTCATATATCCCGACTAAAACAATTAACCCATCAGATAAATACCCACCCTGGTTTAAAAACTCATTGATCAAAATATTAAGAGAAAAAAATAAGTTTCATACTAAGTACAAAGTGTATGGAAACCATTCTGATTACCAGTCTTTTGTTACACTTAGGGACCGCGCCAAATTATTGGAGAAAGAAATGTTCGACCGTCACATTGCTATCATAGAAGAGAGTATTTCTAAAAACCCTAAAGCATTTTGGACCTATATTAAATCTAAAAATCAACATAATACATACCCTACAATTTTAAATTATGGACAAAATTGTTCTGACGACGGAGATGAAATATGTAACATGTTTAGTCAATACTTTCACTCGACTTTTTTAACGGATACGCATACTGATTACTCAACTAACAGCTTTGAGAACACGTCAGCACTAGCTGACATAGGTGATATTGAAGTTGTACTATCAGAAGTACTAAAACTATTACAGTCTCTCGATGTCAACAAATCAGCTGGACCTGACAATATCCCCGCAGTATTCATTGTGAAGTGTGCAAAGAGTCTCGCGCTTCCAATATCATTGTTGTTTATGCGCTCCCTGTCTGAGGGCGAAGTTCCAAAAATTTGGAAATCAGCGTACATCACGCCCATTCATAAAAAAGGGCCTAAGAACATAGTAGAGAATTATCGGCCTATCTCTAAATTATGCCTCTTTGCCAAGGTTTTGGAACGGATTGTCTACAAGCAGGTCTATGCTTGCCTCAAACACAGTTTTAGCTCAGAGCAACACGGTTTTTTGAAGGGTAGATCCACGACGTCGAACTTGGTACTGTGTGCTGATTTTATATCTAATCATATGGTGGAGCCCGGACAAGTTGATGTCATATATACTGACTACAGCAAATGTTTCGACAGAATCGACCATTTATTGTTACTAAAAAAATTACAATTTATAGGAATAAGAGGCAACCTATACAGATGGTTCACGTCGTACATACAAAATAGGTCTCAGACTGTGGCGCTAAAAGGTTTTACTTCTAGGGCTATGCATATTCCATCTGGTGTACCCCAAGGATCCTTATTGGGTCCTTTATTATTTAATATATTCGTGAATGACATTTCCTCATGTTTCATCCACTCTAAAATTCTTTTATATGCTGACGATATGAAAATCATGTGCCCGGTGAAGTCCTATGAATGTGCATTACGTCTTCAAGACGACCTTCATAGATTTGAAACCTACTGTGAAATTAATAAGTTGGATTTAAATGTATCTAAGTGCTATGTATGTACCTATACGCGTAAACCCAATCCACTTATTTTCGACTATAAAATTAAAAGTTTTAATTTAACTAGAGTCAATTCAATTAGGGATTTAGGAGTAATCTTCGATTCAAAACTAACATTCAATGATCATATCAATAATATTATAAAAAAAGCATCAAAATCTTTAAGTTTTATTTTACGTATGTCGTCTGACTTCTCCTCAATAAAAACATTTAAAATCCTCTACTGTAGCTATGTAAGAAGTCATTTAGAATATGCGTCGCAAGTCTGGAACCCCGTCTATTACACATACATTATGCGCATTGAGCGTCTGCAAAAAAGATTTCTTCGATACCTACAATTTAGAAGCAAACGTTATATACCAAACTACACTAGGCGTTGCAAAACATTCCATATCCTACCGTTGCAGGAACGAAGGCGTATAGCTGACCTTGCGTATTTATTAAAAATCGCGAATGGATCTGTGGATTGTCCCACACTTTTGGAGCGTATTGGTTTGTGTATTCCATATGCATCATATCGAAGACCTATTTCATTGCATGTTCCCAGAACCAAAACCAATTATATGAAAAATAGTTACCTGGTGCGCGCAAGCCGTAGTTTCAACAAAACCTCAGTACAACATGATGTTGATTTATTTAATACACGTAGCAATACGCTTAAGCGTGTACTTGCTAACGATTTTTTTTTAAATTAGCATGTAAATCTTATTTTTAATTGTTAAGTACCTATCTTTTTTTGGTTTTCTATATGCACGGTCTGCATGTACCATAAATTTATCATGTTATTTATAAGTGGAAACTTTTAATTGGCCATTGTTACCTATTTAATTATTTTTTTATGTATCTAGCTGTTAGTTTCCTAAAAAGTTAAAAAATAAAATAAATAAATAAAATCAGAGTAAGGCTCTTATATGTATAACACGTTCAAGTCTGTAGAAGGAGATAAGAATGAATTAGTTATATCGAGGTTTAATTCTTATTTTTTCAGATATAGCCATGGAGTTCTAAAGTGGCTGTGAGAGCCACATAGGAACCACAACTTTTGTCTTGTCTCCTATAATTTGCTTCAGCACTCTTCTTATAAGCGTGAATAATGAAAATGCATAAAAGAACATGTCATTCCATCTCAAGATGAATGTATCTATAGAATATGCTTCTGGGTCTGAGAACCATGTTATAATTGCAATCCCGACATTTGGTGTTACTCCTATCAGCAAAGAGGACCACCTGCAGTTCATCGAATCTGCTTAGTATACTTTTATTTTATTAATTTATTTATCTTTATTAGATACACAATTGAATTATCACTATGCATTGATAACTATTGTAAATAAATTGTTACAATTGATCCATCCAGTGTGATTTGTCATCTAAGGCGTATACAACTTTCATAAACAATGTCACTCAGTTGGCATTCGATTTCAGATTTTGAACGTCTGGATTCACTATCTGTGATGGAGTTTTCTTTTGAGCTGATGTAAAATGCATACACCCATATGACGTGTCTTCTCTCATTCCACTGCCATAGCTCTCTCGCTAAGTTATTGATATGTGGAAACCTTGTAGCTTTCATTTTCTTAACGTATGCTATAGCAATTGTGTTATCTTTCCAAAGCAAAAACCTCGCAGTAATTACTTAGATGCAAACGTTTTTAAACATTTAAAAGCTGTTCCTAATTTTATTTGAAAAGATTCTCTTCTTCTATTCAGTGTCCGTGACTCCTCACATTATTACAGACAAGTCCGCAATCTGTTTGCGAAGCATCTGAGGAAATCTGTAAACTAAAATTAAATTGTATAATTTTCCTGTTATTACTTGGATGTGTAATGTCCCGATCAGTTCATCCCGATCTGATTGAATCCCTTTTGATAATATTATTGTTGCATTATAATTTCCATTAAAATCTTTTAAAATCACTGTATTGTAGTTTTCCAGGGATTTCGTATAGAAGATACCATATTCTATGGATTTACAAACAACTACAAGAAGACCAAGTAATTGGACAAATTCCAAAGTATAACAACTATGTTTTGACTATTATTATTACTACTATTATTATTTATTTTTATTTCATATCATCCATTAATATACATATTATAATAAAACTGTACTTTTTGTCTGCTTGTCTGCGCGTTTGTTCCGACCAATCTCAAGAACCGTGTTATAGTTAGGTGCAATTTTCACTGTTGTATTGAAGTAAGCTTGGATCACCATTCAGTGACTGTTTTACTGCAATCGATTCATAAATAATAAAAAAGTCATGTCGATTTAAAAAATACCGTCCATACATTTATTTACTCAAATGTGGTTACCAATAGGTTTACCGAAGCGAAGCAAGGGCGTTTAGTAGTTGTTAACAAATTCGATAACATGGTCCCTCTTCTAGGGAAGATGATAATTTATATATGGAACATGGAATAAAATCTGGCATAAATCCTAGATAAAGACAACCCTGACTGAGTTTTAAAGAACTTTTTTGTGAGTTAATAATAAACCTTAGATTCCCCAGAAGTCAATGCATTCTGCACACAATCATCATAGGAGTCTGCAATGCACAAAGTATCATAAAGGTGACACCAAATTTTATAAGTTTCTTAAGGTTAAGTATCAACCTTCATGTCCCTGAGCAAGAAATCATGATTGTATAGAACCTAGTTCCAATAGCTGTCCTACTTCGAGAGCAAACAAACTATTTTCTAATTTAGAAAAAATATTGTACTGTAGACAAAACAGTTCGTGTGGTCTTGCGTTTAAATAGCATTGTATAACCCCTTATACTGCCAATAATGGTTGGATTGGATGTAATATCACTTTTCACACCATTGATTATAAAATAATCTTAAACCACCGCATTGTATCTGAATCATGGTCGCTCTTGACCCCGATGTCGATGATAATGATACCTGAGTCACATGGGTGTTCAGACCAGGAAGAATTAGTGTCCTATGTGTAACCGATCATGGAATAAGTCAACTAACAGCCTTATTGAATCACTCAATACCTCAATGTGCTGCTTATTATTCAGTGACAGAATCATGTCATTGAAGCCTCCACACTGTAGAGATTGCTATAGATAGGACTACTTGCTGGTCACAGATTCTATTGTCACATTTGATACCACTGTCATTCATCACTGCCACAACTTCCCCATTTAACTTGGGAGATACTAGAAGACGTCAGTTCGAGAGGGGATCTTGTTTCTTCACATGGTAGCTTTTAGGTCTGCATTGATGATCTACATCAGTGAGAATAGCTGACCAACGTGTAGCTATGCTCTCATATAAGTATATAGAATTACACGTAGTTTGCTTACCATCCTGACCTAGGAGCTTTTCGCCGTCTGCTGGCAGAGAGCTATCCTTTACCTGGTGTTGTTTTATTGACGAGGTACCTGTTCTTCCGTAGTAGTCTGCCCCCCCCCCTCTCTTTCTGTCTGACTGCATCTCTGTCAGGCAGAGTCGATGATCGGCTGTGGATATTAGAATTGGAGGAAAAGAGCGGCGCCTGCTTCTATGATTTCTCGAGCATCGGCTTGATCGACTCCGATCATGAGGCGAACGGCTTCTAGTTGTGTGACTTGAGTCTGTTCCATCCTCGTCTTTCGTAAAAGCTCCATGAATCCCTTCTCGCTGCATAACATGCGGCACCACTAGCTAACCTCTCGTGAAAGCATGTGCGTAGTGTGGTACCTATTTTTATAGGTGGTTACAATATCCTGTCACGTTACATGCGGGACCACTAGCTAACCTCTCGTGAAAGCATGTGCGTGGTACCTACTTGTAATAGGTGGTCACAATATCTTATTGCGGAACACGTGGCACCACTAGCTAACCTCTCGTGAAAGCATGTGCGTAGTGTGGTACCTATTTTTATAGGTGGTTACAATATCCTGTCGCGTTACATGCGGAACCACTAGCTAACCTCTCGTGAAAGCATTTGCGTGGTACCTATTTGTTATACTCGTAGGTGGTAACAATATCTTGGTGCGTAAAATACGGCACCATTAGCTAACCCCTCGTGAAAGCCGAAACATGGTAGTTACCTATTTGTTATAGGTAGACACAACATCGTTCTCATGGTTAACCTCTCGTGAAAACTCCAGAGACTAGTGTGTGTAATAAAATTTGTCGAAGTAACATCAGGGGCAAAAATCTGTTTCTAAGTCGGGACCCATTCATGCGTTTTTCCAACTCTAGAATCCGTTGACTCAATTATTTTCATTTTCTCTTTTCATATTTTCCCATATTTAATTCAAATTGGGCGTACTATAATAACTGGTAAAGTACTGTAAAAGGACTGTAAAAACGATTATAAAATTCGAAAATAAAATGAAAATAAAATTTCGTGACAGCACGTTTTGCACAAAAAAGCACAATGACATTGCCAGTGGTGGACGGATGGAGCTAGGGACGTACCACAGAGAATGAAGAACGCGCTTATCTTTAAACATTGTGACGGCAAGTAGCACAGAGCACGTACTACATAGTACAAAATATGAGGACGAGATTACGGAACATAATATAATAACAAATGTCAACAACAACGTGTCATTTATAGATGATCCATATAAACAGAACAAAAACAAAAATCAAGAATAGCGATGCCAGCTTTCAAAAATGTTTCATTTTTACTGACGTTACTTTCACGTTACTAGAGGTGACCCCTAATACATAATGCAACGAATATACTGGTTGCGATAACAGAACACAATAGTATTTTTCACGCTTGTATAACTTTAGGGTGAGCAATTGGATTAAAATCATTTTATTCCACACAACTGCTCTATGGGGTGATGTGTTTTGATAAATTAATATATTAATTGTTACGTTAACATTGATTTGAGATTTCGATTACGATTTACGTAAATTAACTTGATGATAACGATGCTATAACTTCCTCTTTGTTTTTATGTCAAGATACTGAAACCGTATCCTCAGTGCAAAAAGGCATAAGATGAAAATAGCAATTTTACATGAATTTTTTTTCTGCAGATACAAAAGAATATTTTGTAATCATTAAAAAGACAAATAAATTCAGCACAGTATGAATATATTCGTTTTTTATTCAGTTTTAAGATTCCATAAAGAAAATGAAATTAAAACGTTGTACTACTTTTCTTTATTCATTCCGAATGCCCCGTTATAAATAAGCGAATGTGTTTATCTATATCTTCTTCTGTAATTAATTTATTATAATAAGAGTAAATCATATAAGAACACTATTAAAGTTATGTTAAGAACACTATTAAAATTAACAGTATACTTTTAGAAGGTGTAAATGTTTTTACTGCATTATTTCCTTTGAATATTTTTTGTTATTGCTCGATATCCTAACCTTACGAATTTATTTCAATTATTTTATATATAATATGTCATATGTCAACCTTAGTATACAATAATACTTCTTCATTTGCAATATGAATTTATTTTCTGTATATCCGGAATTATTACCAAAAAAATCAGTTAATAATTTTCGTAAATCAAAATATGGCGCATGTATATTTTGTAGACGTTATTTTTTTTTACTATTACTATTTATTAGGCTTACAATACTAACCCCAATCCCCCGCCGCATGGGCGTCGTAAGAGGTGGCTAAATCCGGCCCGCTGGTGTCCTACCACACCTCGGAACAAGATTTTTTTCCTCTGAGGGTTCGAAACACATCAAGTGTTATTATAATTATGTTAGTTAGTATAATTACGATTACACTGTATATTATAAATCCTATGTAATAATTATTCATATTTTAATATTGTCGTATTAATTTTAACTATGGTACTTTAATTATAAATTTAAAACACGATAATATAAATTTACAAGAGTATGTATAATTATTATGATAATAATAAAAACTCATTATTTCTTTATATACCCCGCGACCCGCGTGGCGCAATGGTTAGCATGCCGGATCGCCGCTCCGAGGGTCCTGGGTTCGATTCCCAGCGAGGTGGTTTGAATGATGAGTTTGAATTTCTGTTCTCGGTCTGGGTGTGAGTGTCCTTGTCTTGTATGTTGTCCATGGCACCCACGACACAGAGAATCCTAGTGTGGGGCTATGAGTGTGAAGCGTTATTAATTTTAATTTTTTTTTAAATAAAATCACTCTTACAATATAATTTAGGAATCAGATAAGTGAATTTAAGTTCACTTTATTTTAAACTCATACATATTATAACAAACACTTGGTTGCCCTGTCATATGACTTTGAATGGATGGAATTAACATTATAATATTAGAAACATTTATTCATTTCTGTTAAACATTTGTTGTGTGGCTAACCCAAATAACCAGAATAAATTCTACTCTGTTAGTTTTTCTGTAGTAAGTTTTGTTGGAGCTTCGGTTCAAGTCTTCTTTGTATTTTGTTGCATTAGGGAGTTGTAACTCCTTTACAACACGGATTGAACGAATAATAAGTTTTCTGAACTAATGACGTCATCGATATCTTCCAGTTAACATAGAAATTATAGCTATTCGAGATTAAACTGATTCATTGTATCTTTCTATTCATCTCGTACCAAAGTTAGGTTACCTGGCTATATTAAAACTACAATAATAGGTAATAATATCAGTAACCATACTGGGCCGGAGTCTCGTTAGCAAGTAATTCTGGCTTGCAGAAATAAAATTTCCACATTTTTCGCCCTTTGAAAAGTTGTCCGTAGTGGATGCTTACTCCATGAAATGAATGTACACTCCAATTTTTAGATTCCTAGCTCCAGCGGGTATACTTTGCGTTGATGATTCAGTAAATCAGTATACTCGTTTTCACATTTAATTATGTCTGAAATTTATGCAATTTCATCAATTTTACTTCATGTTATTTCGCTGTTTCAATTCTAATATTTCAAGTTCTAATTGACGCTTCAGTTAGATGTTATAATCGTGACACATCGCTGTTTCACTGCTGTGTTCAAATACTTCCTTAGAATCAATATTTAGATCAATTTATAGCATCCTATCTTAATATTTTTCCGGGTCTGGTTACTAGGTACAGGTTTTCCAAAGCGAGGCGAGCGTGGTTAATAGTACATTAGTACCGTTATTCATTTTTCAGCTATTACTAAACGAATATCTTCAGGGCAGGGTTCAAAAACATTGGACGAAAAACTTTGATTGCTATTATTCAGTTTGAAGGAACTTGATTATAACAATATAATACTGTTAAGTTTTGTTTCTTATTCATATTTCTCCTTCTTTTGGTTCATTGTACTGTTTTCATATGTTTCGTTTTGGTAGATAGAACCTCTAAAGTTCTTAAGAATTCTTGCCTATGAACAGAGAGCATACATGCATATCCGCACCTCAGCTGCAGTTTCGCGTGCAATATGAAATCAACAAAAGCTCAGAATAAACCGCGTTGACCGCAGGGGCAATCAGATAGCGTCACTCACTCGACAATACCAGAAGCAAGTACGGTACGCAGTCAGGTTAATTTCAACTCCTACTATTCCCGCGTTCTCCTTCGCCACAATGCATGCTCCAACTATATTAAAATGGTACTTTTACACAACACTTTTGAGCACAAAGTGAGGACATCCACGCTAAATAATACAAATTTTAAAATTGAAGCGTTATTAAAATTGCTTTGAGTAAAGTCTTCTGAGAGAGTAATAGCGTTATAAAAAGAAATATTACTGAGACTCGAGTCGATATAATATTGAGGGAAACTTTTGACTAAAGGAAATGAGTAGTTCGTTTGAGTAGAGAAGTCGACGTATAATATACAAAGAGGCGGCCACTCGAGAGACAATGGACTCGGAGTAACTTTCAATATTAATGATGCGCCGAGAATGCACACAGAGACTGGTGAGTTTCAAAAGCCTCCCATTGATACTCATTAACTATTGATTCATAAGTAATACGCTTTTACCGGCACCCGGTCGAATGGACCGGACAACTTTTCAAATTTAAATGCGAAGGGTTGCTGCATTTTTAAAACACTAGACGCAAGACTCCCGCATTTTAAGTTGGTCAACACTGCGCTTATATATTACTTGTTTTTTCATTAAGTTTCTTTCACGTGTTTTAAACTTACAACCGTTTTGATTGATTTATTTATACCAAAATTTTAAAGCTGTTCAACAGCGAACACTTGTTAGTTTTGGTAAAATCTAGATAGGGTTTAAGCTTAGTTAAAATAACGACCCCGTTTTAAATAATGTGCTGCAGTGACGTGCCTTTCTACATGCCTTTACGTTTTTAACTTTAATTTCAACAATGAGGAGTTTTATTCAAATCCAAATCACGTGATATTTTTTTACTTGTAAATTGACTATCTGGTAGATAATTTTCTACCAAGACAAGTAAATTAAGATCACGGAAATATTGTATTACCTGTAGTGCTATGAATAATTTGTGCCGACAAAATTAAAACGATGTGTGCATGTCATTATTATGAACGGCCAAGTCTGGCCAAGTAATTGAAACATTAATAAATTCACAATAATAAGGTAAAAATAAAATTCATCATAAAATTACAGTTGAAGCTCCGGATAAATTACAACGATAGCTTTATTTAAGTGAAGCTAAAGTTACCTTGTTACGTTATTGCACTATTACATGATAATATTATAAGATGTATCGAAACACGAGTTACGATACTATAATCAAAGTAAATTGACAGTGTATGTCGTCCTGGATAATCAACGAGCTATCGAACACCTGGTGATTCACATCCTGTTATTCCAGTGCTTTATACTTAATGTTACTTTTTATTTTGAAATTCGATTTACTGATACGAATGAAATAGCTGTCAGAGTTAATGGTATAAACTAGCTTCATTTTATGTGAATATTTAAAGTAATGGTTGAATTCAAAGCGAAGTAAATAATCGATAATAAATTAAATAGAAGTGATTGACGTAGGACAATACCTACAAGCAAATAATGGTAACAAATTAATTACAAATTAAATTAACTTTTAATAATCAAACATCGATTAAATACAATTAAATACAAAGTTATAATCAGCATGAATAATAAAGCTCAGTTCTTATTGTGTCGTATTCAAAAGTTGATATTAACTGACAAGAATCTAGAGATTGTGCTACAAGTGAATCACACTGATATGCACAGTTGAAAACCCTCTCAAGCTCTCCGATCCATTGTTCGCACACTCGTAAGGGCTTGTGCACACACGAGCCACCTGCTAGAGAGCGCGCAATGAGTGCAGAATGTATTTGCGCGGCGCGATTATGCCTGCTCGTCGCATCGAGTGATCCACGATCGATTGACGGCATTTGCATGCAGGTAGGTAGGCAATGCTTTGAGACTTGTAATTCGGATCGTGATGTTCCTTTACAGTTATTTAAAGTTGATTGCACTAAAAGATATCTAATTTGAACATAAGATATTTAATCTTTAAATTTACTTTTTTATGCCCTACATACGTGATTTAAATATAGAGTATGTTCCTTGATGTCCGAAAACACAAACTTAAAAATATGGATGTAGTGGCCTTTTAAAATCGAAAACGTTGATAACTACAGTTTGTAATAGCATTTTGTATTTTAAACACAAACTCTACAAACTGTACAAAACAGTTTTCCTGAAAGAGATTTACCATTCACCGTAACATTGTCATACCTGCAAGAATGTAGTACTCGTATATGTAATAAGCAAGGAAGACAATAGCGAAAGCTTAACAGTCCAGTAATGAAAAGAATTTAAAAAATAGCACTAATTTTCTACAATGTAATCTCACGCTAACATAAAAGATACTTGCAGTATTACGTGTGAAAGAAAGAGAAAAGAAGTGAAAAATTATATGATCAGAATAAGGCGTGCGGAGCTTTGTTACTGCGTTCTCATCTTCTATTTGTATAAAGCGCGCAAATTGAAAATTTCAAATGTTCAATTATATTCAAGAAAAATCTTTTCACTAAGTTGAGCGAATAACGACGAAGTATTATTCTATAAAAAGATTTCATAATGATTCCGTTCTGTTGTTTTGTAAAAACACGAGCTTTAGATTATGGGATTAGCTTTTCAAAGTTCATGCAAAAGACAAAACGGAAACTTCTGGTGATTGCTTTGTTTCGTCGGGTTAAAAAGATGGTTTATTCTCAATAGTTCTGGTTACCAATTTTGTAGACAGGATTGCTTGAAATCTTTTTGATAGTTATGGGCATACACGACAAACGCTGCGCATAAAATATTTCGTAGAAAGCGAAAATATAATTGGATATCTAACAATATTATGTTCGTCATATTAGAGTCCTTGACTGATAAAAAACAAGTTCTCAATAGTGTAAAAACATTTGACTACTAACATAAATTGTTTTAATGAATTTGAAAATCAAAAATTGGTATAGACAATTTTATGTAACAAAAGATGTCTACATATTTCAATATCATTGCTTTTATTGACCACTTCAAAGTGACTTGCGCACTAGTCTCGCCGTGAAAAGTTGCGATCTCAAAGAGGGCGGTTCACGGCACAACTATATTGCCGGAATTAGCACAAAACATTCGTGTAGTGTTCAGCAAACAAGCACGGTCATACAATAAAATGCCTGGCCGATACTATGGCCTTTTGTTATGGGGAAACTCAGTTAATGTTCTCAAAGCTTTTCGTATTCAAAAAAAGTGCGTAAGAGCCATTTCAGGGGCCAATAGCATGGAAAGCTGCAAACCACTTTTTAAAAAACACCGAATATTGCCATTGGTTTGCATGTATATAAGGGACCTCTGTATGTTTGTTAAAAAATATCCAGAATACTTTGAAAAAAAAGGGGATTCAACCAGACATAAATTTAAACTTTGCATACCACAATGTCGACTAGAACTTTACAAAAGAAATGTCTTTATGAATGCAATTATAGTTTATAATAAACTACCAAATACATTTAAAGACCTTACGATAAATGCTTTTAAAAATAAAATTACGTATTGGCTCGCGGAAAATTGTTTTTATGATATAAATGAATATTTGACATATAAATAGAGGAAGCTGCAATAATGTAACATTTTATAATTTATTCATTTAACATTATTTTTCTGTAATTTTTTAAATTTTTTTAATTCTTTGACATTTTAAATTATATTACTAATATTTTGACATTTTGACACTGACATTAAAATTCTGACAATAATTGCAATAGAGTATAATGAGAAGGACATGTGTAGTACCTAATCTAATTGGAAAATAAGATTAAACAAAATTGTTAATTTTAATAAGCTCCAAGTGACATTATTGCATACCATACGTGGTAGAATGTATTGGTCTTTTATACTTTTATAACACCTTGTAAACTACATTCTGGCAATAAATGAATTATGAATTATGAATTATGAATTACTGCGCCGCTTCGAAAACTCAGACGACAGATCGAAATACGACCGTGGCAACTTGCACAACCAACTTAAAGATGGCTCTTTTTCGAGTGCAAAGTTTAGTATTTGTGATGCAACAGTAAACATTTGGTTTTCTCGCTGCGGTCTTCTTAACAAGTGAACCGTGGCGTACGTGCAAGTAGTCTCCATTTTGAATCTGTGCGAGACCACCGATCGCGTCTTGCATTCTAATACGGCTGCGGTCGAATGCTTTCGCAATTAAAACCATATTATCGGAGCCCATCACCATTTCCGTCGCTTTTCAGGCTTACCTTGACGTCGAATAACAAATTTAACATAGCATAACATGTACATGCAAACAATCTTTGTTAAAACGCTATCGTGTTGATCTAGTTACGAAATAGCCGCGCAGGGTGTTACTAGAACGTTATTAATAACTGGAACGGTCGGGCCGCTGTTATTAAAATATATAGCAGAGCTATTAGTTCTGAAATTCGATTAAACAAGTTAACGACAGCACGTGGCTAATTTGAATCGATTGCGAGCCCGTTGCTCAAGGAGTATTATAGCCGCAACAGGGGTATTCTAGTCTTGTGTCCGGCAATCCCGCAAATCCCATTCCCTGCGTCCGGGGCACGTCTTCCCAGCGGGATTACGCGTCTCACGCGGCGATCTCGCAGCGATCCCGAATGACCGCAACAATCATACCGGATGGTAGACAAACTGTCCAATGGACTAACAATATCGCCCTTGTCATTCTCTTTGTCAAAGCGTTCGTGGGTTGAAAGAAAATTGAACTTCATATGGGAACGGCCCTCTGTTATTGGAACGCGTCTGCTTTTGAATTTTAATCGAAACTGTTCGAAAAAGGAAATATTATTGTGAACTGAAAACTACTGTTTATTTTAACTGCGAGGGGTTAGAATGTTACGGTCTTAGCAAAATATTCGTGTATATTATGTTAGAAGTGAATAATCATGCACAACATAGATGATAAAATATATTTGGGGTATTTATAAATACAGTGATAATCATGTTTAGAATATTTGTAGGTTTGTTTGTGTTTTCATTCCTGTTTATGTGAGAAACGGCCTAACTGATTTGAATGATGATTTCGATAGATAACATAGTTACCTATATAAAATTAAGAAATCATTTCTAAAAGTTCTCTCGATTGGACCGTGTGGATATCAGGATATCAGTTCCCCAAAGCGAAGCTGGTGCAGTTACTAGTATATAATAAAACAATGCTAGTGGTAATGGGTATTAAGTATTGATCGCCCACATGCTAGCCCGGATTTGACGATAACACGCCCAATTGCACTGATTAGGGAAAGCTTCCGATATTAGTATATAATATATTGACTTTATCTATCATTGTATGAGGCGCTTAATATTACTTATGTAAATCCTTAATAATGTATATCTAATCATTATCTTAATGAATGAGTTAAAATCCTACTTATCTAATACCTTTAAACGAGTAATTCTTGTATATTTATGAATACATTCTCGGAATTTCTGAAACGGCTCCAACGATTTTCATGAAATTTAGTATGCAGGGGGTTTCAGCGGCGATAAATCGATCTAGATAGGATGCATTTTTAGAAAATGTCGTTGTATCCGTGTTTTCAGGCAGTGAAAATTGACTCTTATAGATTCTTATAGACTCTTAAAATAGACTCTTCCTGACATCTATTGGCGAGTAGCAACACTAAAGTCACTTGAGTCGATGGCGTTGTTAAGCTAACACTAAACCTAGCAAAGTTCGGTCATCCGGGTACTATTATACATGTGTTTGTGAAGATTTTTGTATCCCTTTCACGCAAAAACTACTAAACACTTTTCCCGTTTATAACAAGTGTTCATAATTTTAATGTTTAAACTTTTTTATCAATCTACCAATTTGAAGAAAACGCATGTATATCCGTATGTTCAGACATTAAGGTATTGTTAGATAAGAGACACAGAATGGTTCTGCTCATAATACTACACTACAAGGAATAAGTGGGCAATTTTATTGATCATACAATATCGAAATAACAGACAGTTTGCGTCATTCTCATTGTAAGTGCGTGGGAGTGATACTAACCAGTGGTCTCTTGCAATGCACGTTAGTGTGCACTTATTATGTATGTATACACATCTACTGAGGAAATAGCTAGAATACCGTTTTTACCCGACTGCCAGGAAGGGTTATGTTTTTCACGCGTATCTTGTATGTAATGTATGTTTGTGTGTGTGCATGTAATATTTTTATTACCTCGGTTTTACATAATTAAGATATCGTTAGATTCGTCTTGATAACCACGGAATTTTTATCCATTACCCCAATAACTTTGTACTGGATGCTCCGATTTCAATGATTCTTTTTTTGTTGGATAGTGTATACCTTGAAGTTATTCTCATTAAAAATTGGAAACAAAATTTTACCCCTAAAGATACGAAAAAAGGGGATGATTGATATTTCACCAACAAAATTTTTACCTGGTAATTGAAATTGCAATCCATATCTTATTATGAATTTTAATAGCAACTAAATGTTAAAAAATAATTACATGTTTAGTATTATAAATTAAGATCCTTAATTAACAGTAAATAAATAACGAGGCGGTGCCAAACAGATGAAAAAACAAAAGGTGAAAAGATGTGCTGTCGTGTGCATCGCATGCCACTGCCCTCATTTTTCACTTTATGTAATTAATTTTGCTTGTTTGTGTGGCTTAATATATAATCTTAATATATAATCTTAATTTATAAGACTAAATGGTTTATTTTATTTTTCGCTTTTCAGTTTTTTTTTTGTTGGTTTATTTTTTTGTTAAAAAGTAATTATTGTTAAGCTAGGACCAAACCCTTTGGATGTGGCCGGTGGTGGTGTATTTTCAGACATCTTGTAAAGAAAGTTAACAGGAACGATATTTTTAGTCTATCCAACGTTTCCCTAATACTGTAACTAATCCTTTGTATTATTAAAGGCACATAGAAACTACATAAAGGGTAAATACAAAAGCTTAAAGGAGAAATGATTTAGGCTACTATTAGCTTACGAGTTACTTATGAGATCCTAAACAAACTTTGCGCCTTCCTTTAACACTATGAATCTTTAGACAATTGGTCGGAAAAAATTCAATAAATTAAGCCATTCTAAAATCAAAAGTTGTTTTAATATAAAATTAAAATACTATGAAATTTGTAAAAATTTTATAAATTCGAGACTATTTATGATCTATTACATTATTTATGATAACGATGCCTTCTTACACAAATTGACTGCTAGTTAATAAATTCTTATAAGTAACGTATTTTCATAAACTGCAAAACCTATAAGTCTGTTGACAAGACTTCATAAATAGAGTCCTAAGATAACAACTGAGATTATTTACTTCGAGTCACTTTTCCAAGAATTGACGGCGTTTTATTCTTTATTTCTGAGACCTTGTACTAATCATATTTAAATGTATTAGATTAAATAAATATCAAAATTCAAATTTCCTATATAACATCTGCAATAAGATATGTATCATCTCTATTGTCACTTGTTTTACAATTTTAGTCACTAAATCCTTATCCGTAGAGCAATATTCGTAATACATAAATTATTTTCCATAAAATGTTTTAGGGTGGGGACTCAAGTATCATTAACGTAGGAACTTTATGTAAATTACATGACGCATGTGATTCTGTTCTTTAACTACCAAATTTACTGAAACACCGTCACAATAAGTTGTACCCTAATCGTAACATGTTGCTATAATAGGCAGCAGTAATAATTAGGAGTCGTTTGGAAAGTTTTGCGGCAAAATTTGAGTGCTAGCTTATTAGATAAATGTAGTTATTGATGTTTTAGCGTTGATACAATAGTGTACTTTCATCGTTTTACTGCGATACCGACACTAAAAAAATAATGCGCACACGCCGCGCAGGTCGCATGGTCGCAATTGAGCGCCAAAGTATGTCGTAAAACAACACTGTCGCGAATAAAAGGGACGGAATCTTATTAAAGTAAATATTTATGGCATTGCCATCAACCGATTGGACGAGGGTTCTGTCGCTCTTGATAAATTGTTCTACCGGTTGTGGCGTAACGGCTACTCACTGGAATATTTCCACTATAGCGTTACAGCTGTAAAAATTCGATGTATTTGATTTATGACATAATTTCCTTTCACGGCCTTTGATAAGTTTTTGCGGGGTTTCTTACTTCACCTACTTACGTTGTGCGTTTCTGACTATATTTTTCGTTAAATTGAATAAGGAAATAGCAATTGTAATAAGAATCTGAATTTAGTAAGGTTTACTTTGCTCTTAAAAAATGTGTTTAAAAAAGTTCTACTATTGTCATCTTGATTTTTGATTGGAGAATTCAAATATGTAGAGTAAAACTTTATTTCCAAATGAAAGCCTTTCATCGAGGCTTTTTTACTTAACAAAGTTCTGATAAAGTGGCAAATGTACCTAAAGTTTCTGAATTTAAAAGTTGAGCAGGTCGACGCACAAAGTAGCCAATTGTGTTTCTTCTTCTTACCTGAGCGTAGACAATAAGGGTGTCTCCACACAATCAGTCCGACGGGAAAGTTGATTGTTTGTGTTCCATTCAAGTTCACAATAGAGAAAATGAAGAGCCAATTCTTTTTGCAGCTTTTATCCGTTTGTTTCCCAAAAGTTTACATTCTGCAAACATACGTTTTGTTTGAATTGCAGTGCGTTAGCTTTGTTGGAGAAAAAGTATTTATAGCACAAATATTAAAGAATAGTTTTATAAATTCGTGAATTAATAAATTGAATTCAATTTCTTAAAGTTACTAAGCAAAAATTTATATATTATTAGTAGGGATTATGATATGGATTGCCTTTATACATTTCAAATATAATAATTCTCTTGTCTAAGTTTATATTGGAATCAGGCACGATATATTATTCTTCGTAACAACGTTTTCGATAAACTGTTTGTTCATATTCCTAAACATGAGTTCACAAGTTTTTGTAACAATGTTTGCAAAAGGGCTCAGTCGAGCCCTAAAGCAAATTGTAATGTACGCAAACATTTGATGCTAGGGATAACATTATAAGTAAGTATGTACAATTCGATGGTGTTTTGTGACTATCAACTAAAAGCTTCGTTGAGTCTCAAGATATTTTTATTAATATTATACTTGTTATTTTTTGTAGCTTAAGATCTCCAATGTTTTACTTCTCCCACCATTCTTTCTGACTATTCTTGTAATATTTTTTGTCACTAAAAGCAGCGAAACAAATATATTTTTACAACAAGTTCACAATTTGTATCTCTCTGCCAATACTGGCAACAAGTCTCCTCTCATAACGACAAGGGTAAGACAAAAAGTATATAAATCATTATTATGAGTCTAGCCGTATATAAGTTACATTTGTAATACAATTTAGGGTATAGATTACGCGTGAGATTGTTGTGGAGAACTACGAAAACAAATGTAACGATAATTGGTTTCTAATAATCATCGATTGCGTGCGTAAGGTTCGGCATACGTAACTTATTTGTCGTACACAAACGATTTCTTTTCTTGCTTATAAGTATTGCTATTAACTTGTTATCATTAAATAAGCCCGGCAAACTAGCAATTATTTACGTAGCAAATATTCTGTCGCTATGAGAGCTCGTAGATAAAACTTCCGTCCAACTATGAAGTCACACAAGGACAATCTCCTAGCATCTCTTAATTATGCCGCTACGTATTTCGTATTACAATAATGAAGGGAACAATAACAAAAGTCTGGACGTCGGAGCGCGGGCAGCGGACAACTTCAACGCTGCTCAACTGAGTGCTCTCTGAGCTCGTTTCTAATGAAAACTTGCTTGTTACCGTCAACAGAATATTATTTTTATTTCATACAAAACAAGGTTAAAAACTGTCGCGACAAGTTCACTTGATTCACCCCGTAATTCTATACCGTTGTCTCGTTCAATTACGGGACTACGGGCTGTGTTAAGTTACGTACTTAGCTTTCTGTGTACACAACTGGTCTTAGAGCCTTTTATATGAAAGATTAGGTATACAATTGCATACATCTGTCTACTTATAATAAAGTGTTTCCTTATTAATATTTTATTTTGATTTATTTTTAAAGATCAACAATATGATACACAATTTCAATATGATTCACGATGTTAGTACCATAGTAATTTTATTCAGAATATCTGCAGCCCATTTCTCTTCCACTAAACTTTGATTCACTACAATTCCAGATAGTATTTCATACCAGAAACGGACGCTCGTATGTCTGCGTACACAACACATAAACAAACGTACTCGTACGTTAAACTCGAACGGAAGGCGTTATTGCACAGAAAAATGTATCACAGCGACGCCACTGAGTAAAGGCCTACGGTTGTATAACGTCCGTTATCGACGACGCCTACAATAAGTCCCGTTTTATACGGTTATTATAGCGTCATAAACGCCACCGGCCGGTGTTTCATACAGTGCCGGGGCAGATTATACTACTCGTGGCCCGACGGGGAGCTTACCCCCTCGGGGCTACTGTCAGCCCCACGTGTCGCTCGACAGATGTGTCGAGGCATTCGATATCGGGAGGACACATTCATAATCTTCGCTTCAATTCGCTTCTTATATTAAAAGTAACAACCGTCATCACAGGTGCGATCGCAGTTATTGCTTGAGTTGTATTCCTTGCAAAGGTTATTGATTCCGATATTGCAATATGTATACTTCATTGTTATTGATATGTGTCTGTATAAATCTGTAGCTTTTAATACAATATGCATAGATGTACTCGTGGTTGAACATCACTAGAATATATGTAAAAAGGACACAGTAAAATCCTATAGGTGATAAATTTTATTAATTTTAAGTATAGTATAAGTATATTATTATATATTATGATGATTATATTTATCAGGGTGCATAAAGGTATTACCAAATAATGGGGCACAATTCGTGTATTTATTCTAAAATATAAAAATACCTAGAAAACATTCTCAGTACTGACGGCGCTTGTAACTTCAAATCACCCGTAAGCCTGTAGATTTTAATTAAAGTAACTATTGCTTCTGAAAATAAAGGTACTCTAATTGAAGCCGGGAAAAATAAAGTTAATTTCTCGAACGTCGCTGCAGAACTTTCATTAGCGTACTTCTACAGTAACAATTGCGAGTTCGAATAATTATGTTTACGGAATCCTTTTCTTACGCAGAGATTATTTATCTTCCCTATTGTTACGAGAAGTGACGCGGACGAATTTCGCGAAAATGCCTCATTTATCTACGGCGAACACACAAAAGCAATGTGAAATCCAAAACTTTTTATATGGTCAGTGACAATGCTATTCTATTCTGCTCTCTATTCTCTTACGTATGTAGCATTTCCAACTTCTACGGCAATTTTATATTGACTGTCTGTATCAATTGTTTGGAAGCGAATAAAATCGTTTTGCTCGCTAAGCATTTATTCTTTAATTAATCCGATTTAATATTTACATGGACGTCGGACCCGCAGATAACTTTTATTCGGCCTTAGAGTTGCTTACTCTCCTCTTTACTCAGTTTACAGACCCGTATAAATAATGGAGGGAGTTCTAGTCACCACGTTACTATACGAATGAGTTCTGGAATCTGATTAATGGTTGAAGTATCTATTCATGACAACGGAATATTTCAGAAATTAAATAATTAAACTTAGCTTAATTAAATATTTTTTGTATTTGGGGAGTCCAAATGCATAATAAAAATGCGCCAATCTACGGAACTCAACGGAACCCAAATTTGCCTTTTCGGGGGCGTTACCATCTTTGGCTCAATTCCTACGGAAAGCTACCCTGTCGCGCGTGAAATATCAAATGCGCCTTAGTTTCAAAGCGGATCGCTGGTGTTGCTAGCTGTTTGTTTGTTTAGGTCATCTCGTCTAAATGAACTAAATGTTAACAAAGAGCCAACTTCAACTTTCTAAATATCAGCCTACATGGAAGGTGTAACATTTGTGCCAGTTTCGGAAATATTGTGGCATCTTTGCCGACACGAATGACGGTGATAATGCTGTTTTAAGTTAACCTTAATCCATAATGAATGTTAAGTTGCGACATGCGAGTGTATCACCGGGTGTAAACGGGACGTAAGTTGAAAGTTTTTGCACTAGTGAGGGAGTGGGCCTCCATTTCCATCATGTCAGCATAATCGCAAACGCCGCCACCTATTGTTTACAGGTGGCTAATGCTGTTTACCCTGCAGGGTGGTCACGTCACGTGTGTGTGTCTTAATCGTTAACAGTAACACGCCTGCTCATCGCCTTGTATCGTTTGGCACTTTAAGCAGAAACTTCGTCGACGTCAGGTGATTACGTGATTCGAGGAAAGCGTAGAGCGTGGAAGCATTGCGAAGTTGAGGGATTTATTTGTGTGACAGATTGTAAGCTACGATACGAAGTAACTTGTTGTTCGGGTACGGTAAATATCGGAAAACGATTTCGAATTTCGAGTTCGCAATTCAAATTTATAATTCATGTACTGCATGAAGAAAGTTGTGAGGTAAACGCTGACATATAAGCAAAGGAACGAATAAAAGTAATCGAAAGAGATAATTTTCTGTTTCGACGCGAGGTAATTAAATTCTTTCGGTTGTACCGATAGTTGGCTGATGGCTCGGCTCGCATCATGCGGTTTATACAATCAGGCATGTTGTCGAAATTGACTGACGCCCCTTTCAAAAGCGACTTGAAGTCGATTGGTTTTAATTAAAACTATATTCAAGGTTTCATTTTAGTCCAATGACGTAAATTCGTTCTTTGATGAGTAGGTATTTGAAGTGTTGCGCATTAATCGGATTAAAAGAAATGGAAAATAATTAAGTGATTTATAAGTTTTATCATTTCCCCCTTCCCCATTCTGCATTGCGGTGGGAATAACGGACTCGGTCCCCCTTCATACCGCATTGATCGTTGAACTTTAAAAACAGGACCCTAATTTTCGTCCTACTTAAATAATCAATTATTTTATATTTAAATAACCATCAGTAATACCTATTAAATGCCTATCACAGAATTTTATTCTGTAGGTGCTGAATGATATTTTATTTGTCACAATTAAATCATAGTAATAATATTATGATTATTAAACTGTGTCATACAGTACTGTTACCTATTCTGTGGTTATATTAATAAGTGAACAATAAAATTTAAAGTAATATTCCTTTCCACACCTTTATAAATAATACCTAGATTCTGCACTTAGTAGTCGCTAGCCAGCTATGGCCGCAAGCTGTCTTTCCCTGATAGGGAGTTATAGAATCCCTCGGAACGAACCCATGGGACATTGCGCTGGGGAGGCGCCGAATAGCTGCCGAAGGGGTTTTAGTGAGTAAATATCCCGTATCACCCGGGCGATCCCCTAAAGAGCCCTGGAATACTCTGAATATTTATCCTCCCCTATACCAAAAACAAATACTCAATGATCTATCGTATCAAAAGCAAAACACAACAAAATCAATGTTTTCAACAACAATAATATCATGCCTACCAACTATTGTAATATGAAAACAATTGTACAAAACTAGTGTATTATTCACAAAGAACAATTTCAATATTAACAAAACAATACGCCTGTCACACACATTAGATTCTGGTCCAAAAGCATGTAATTTGAAACAATAATAGATAGACAGTACTGTTCCTCAAAATAGAATTCACTCACCTGGACACGTGGATTTCACATTCCCTTATTGTTTACTACCGTATACCTCTTTATGCGGAACAAAGTTCTAGCGTAGATATTAAATATAATATACAAATATTATTCACACAAACCTGTCACCTTTTAAAGTTTTAAATGACTGCTTGCATATGATTCAGATATCTATGACCTGCCATCTCTCTCTCTCTCTCTCTCTCTCTCTGTAAGTCGGTTTCCTCAGTGCTAAGGTTCGACCACCAATTAGAACTTTCCTTGTTATATACACTTGTTGCGGTTTTGAGCAACTTTTAAAGCATTGAGGAAAGTATAATAGTACGAAGAGATGTCTGAATCTGATCGGACCAACGTATTGGACTTCATCCTCTACGCCTCTTTCCTTCGATCTTACATGTAATCATCAGCTTTTCCAGATTGTCGTCATTTTTCCTCGCGATATGACCGAAGTACTCAAAGATTTTCTTGATACAGGCGGTAGAGAGCCTCGTTTGTATGCCTAGTTGTTTAAGGATTGATACGTTGGTCCTATGTGCTATCCACGGTATTTGCAGCATTTTCCTTCAACACCACATTTCGAAAGCATCTATGCGGTTTTGATCTGTTGATTTTATGGTCCATGTCTCAGCCCCATACAAGAAAGTAGAGAATATCAGTGTCTGTACCAATTTCATCTTGGCTACGGTGAAATTCAATACATACATAAGATAAACTTAATAAGATATAATAATACATAAAAAAATTAAATACAGATTTAATTTTCTCATTATACTGGATATGATCTAAATAAGTTTTCAATAATTTGAAAATATAATTATGAAAACATAACTTTGTGTAATATTTTTCTAGGTTACACAACTAAACAGTTAGATATTAATGTATGAAGTGTAATTTGATTTCAAATGTACGAGTATGTTTATCTGCTTGCGTTAGTTCATCGCAAAATAAAAATGGCAAGAATTTTAGTATAGAAGGAATGCAATGAGGGATTGCTTGTAATTAAAAATCCTTGTTACATTTTTGTTTTATCTTGTTTCAGGTTTCGGATTCGTCACATTTCAAAGCGAGGACATAGTTGATAAGGTGTGCGAAATCCACTTTCACGAAATCAATAACAAAATGGTAAGTGCATTTTTCTTTTATAGTTTTAATTCCTTACATTCTGAAACGGGCGTTTTTAACAACCTGTATATCTGCAAGTTCTGAATAAGTTAATAGATAAAGTATTAAGCAAACACTATAATGTTGTGAGTTTTTGACAGTTGCTGGGCAAAAGACTTAATGATTATGTACAGATATTATAGAATATTGAGATCGGCAACGGCCTTGAGGAAGTCCTTTAACCCAAATGGATCTCTCTTCCTGAGGAAGCCTGGAGCATATTCCACCATGCCGCTATAGTACGGATAGGTCTGAGGGCCTTCGACATAGCTTAACGACTGGTGTCTTACAATACCAACGGCTTTCTTTACATGCAGAAAAACGGAAACGCCCAATTTTTTTCCGTTAGCGGTCACCAATCCAACTACATTACCAAATAGTCTAAATAGTATTATTTTACTTATAAAGATGTTGTAATCTTTATCAAAAAAGTTAACTAGCTATTTGTAGAAAATATTTACTACAACAACTTACAATCACCGTTTAAAACAAAATAGGAGTGACGAAGAAACTTAACCGAACCCCGCGAAGATTTTCTACCGCCAGTAGATATCAATTAGAGGCGAAAGAACCGCTGGCGCCGGTCCAAACAGAGCCAATAAAATGCCACTAAAACTCGCATTTACTATGTTTTGATTTTCTTTTTTCCACCACAACTCGTAGCCAACGAGAAAACCGTCAAATGACATGTGTATTAGCAATGTACTCGGATAATCTTAAAGAAATTAAGTCCGAAATGATGTCACTAGAATTTTCTGTTAGTTGGATTTGATTTATTATAATATGATTTATTTTTAATTCAAGATTTAATATTAAATTTTTATAACAAGAAATCATTTCTGCAAGAATAATACTCACAATTTTCTTTTAATATTTTCTCACACGGTGACTATAGAAGCAATTATAAGCTGCTATCGGCCTCTAATAACGCTTCAATAATAGCTCTATTGCTTCATTATGACTCGGAGAATTGTTCAGTCGCGCAAATAATAAATTTTTATTTCCATTTCTTTAATTTATCACGCTTAGAAATATATTTTCAAGGAAAATAAAGGCAACCGATATCAACATTAACCATTACATTTATTTTGTTTCAATCGGACACATCAAGTTCTGAAATACTCATTATTTTATAGAACAATTTGGCCCTATGGAATTAAAATCTTTTGTAACTCAATGATTTATCCAATATTCATAGCATATACAGCAGTCAATATGGTCATGGCATAAAATAAACTTAATAGTTGAATAAGCTTCACCATTGTTCGAATTAAAATATACAACAGCAAAACTAAATACTACTTCATTTTTGTTCTACTTGTTTAATTTTTCTGCTATCCAAGCGGAATAAAAAAACGTGACGAATTAACAATTATAAAAATAAATAAATTAGAATTATGGCGAATTTACACATACTTTTTCAGTGACGAGTTTACTTTGTTACAACAACCCCTTTCAAATTCATTTCACTATGATTTATCATGACAATACACTGCTCATTACCAGTTGTCCTTACAGTCATATGCCACCATAAATCCTGCACTAGATAACTGTAACACGCATCACATAATATTCTATCTTTCACTGGCACGAAAACGTAATGTTAGTGAAAATTTTTGAACGCAACTTAATTAATTGTAACTCGGCATTTGATGGCATCAATAAAAGTAATTATGCCATAATTACAACGACAATGAGCGCAAAATTTCAAAGTCAGTTATTAACTGTATTTGTTGTAAGCTCATTTATTAAATTTACATGGCTACTTTAATACCATTTGAGAACGACGTACCACAGAATATAAAACGTTAGACAAACAACGCTTTGCGCTTTATTTCCACGCGTTCATTTGTTTCATTCTTCAAGAAATATAACAGTGTCATGGAGCATGTGTTGCTGTTCTTTGAAAATAATATGTGAGATTATTTCTAGTGACGGGAACTGATAGTGTACCGTTATACGTTTGAGTCAGGTAAACTATTTTAGGTACTAAACAAACATTTCTCCTTGCAAGACTTCTGAGCTACTAATTCAAATAATTTCAAAAGTCGAACAACACAAATTAACTGCATCAATATCAGCAGTCAGTTAAAACCGGCTCGACTCACGGAACTGCCTAAATGCAAGTTACTAGTTAAAAAATCGATACTCTAGTACCCATAGAGACGCCGGAGCCATTATCTACAACGCCACTTGAAACTCCTGCCTTTAGACTGAAACCTAGGGAGCTGATATCACCCCATGTCGATTCATATTCGCGATTATTAATGCTTGTTTTTTGTCCCGCGCTATTGTCTAGCTTCATAATGACTGTACGAATATCACACCATGTGTCGGGAGTAAGGTATCGCAAGGGTGATGTTCGCCCTAAGTGGAGCAAACAACGAACAAAGACATCAAACAAATGGGTAGTGTTTTAGAGTAATTACGGTTCGCTTCCGTGCAAAACGAGAGATGCGCAGAGAGCTCCTCTGCACCGCCGGCATGCCGCCTAATGTAGGTATACGTCACCGTGTTCTGTTAATAAAAACCTAGCGTTTCGTTTCACGTCTAGGCCCAATGACTAGGCAGGAGAGTAATCAAAGTGTACATAAGCATCCGCAATCCACATTTCTTCTCTCTTGCTTACTTATCAAACTTAAGCGTATATTTTTTTATATTTTAATGCAGTTTTTAATATATTATCTTGTAAACTATGTTAATAAATATATTACTATACCTTCATTTTATTCATATAGTCAAAAAACATGATTACTTAATATTGGCATAGTAATGTGAGGAGATAGTTATTGCGTTGTGTAAGAAAATTCTATATGGTAAAAAAACTGCAATGAGCATTAGCAACTCATAGGACCAATAGATTATAACGATAACCCCAAAAGTTTCAAGAGTGTGTACACCTACGGTATAACTATTTAACTTTATTTTTGTAAACATCCACTAGGAGGAATGCAGGCGTCCTCTTTACGGCAGATATAATTATCTAACTAATAATTAACTTTTCAGACGAGAAATGCGAAATTAAATTTTAAAATTTCTATTCATGTACCTCACGACTCTCTTGAAGTAATTAAGAAATTTTGATGATTCTTCTTAATTCGACGCGTTTTATGAAGTTTTAAACCTGATTAGAATTTGGGTCTCGATTTTATACTTGTGTTTTTCATTTAACGGTAGCTCTAAGTTATCTTAAATATTTTTAGTTTATTAATTGGATAGCTGGCCAGTTTTCGACATAATATTGTTCACATCAATATTAAACATCTCCTGATTTACTTGAACAGTTTGAACGCTTACCACCAATAGTAATAACGGTACAACTAGGAACAGTCATTATTTAAAGGAAAGGTAATGTTTCCGAAATGCGTACGGGCGACGCGGAAACTAATCGCTGTGAGTTGGCCCCTTTTGTTGTTGCGTGGTACAAATGATCAATATTACGGTAAACTAGTTTTTACGTAGCCCCCTAAATAATTAAAGATACATAGTTACAAAGCCACAAAGTTGACTGATACATTGTCTGTTCGTCGTGGTTTATGTCCATATATTTCACACCGAATGGAATATTAACGTTCCATTATGTGTATGTAGTTGAAACGTGACTCGTAAACAAAGCGAACCATTAAAAATTGCTTTGGCAGATCATAAACGGTGATGCTCCGATAGTTATATTTTCCTACGCAATAAAGAAGACAGTGGCACCACGACAGCACCGAAGTTTACGCTATGAGTAGCTAACGTCGTAAATTTAATATGTCATCTCTTATATTAAAATGGTCGTTAAACTAATAGCCTTTCTTCGCTCCGCCTTCTCGCCCCGAACGATAGGGTGATACTGGCTTACTTTGAATAACAAAAATCATTCTCACTCATAAAAAACATCTATAGTCACCTAGGAATTTTGGGCGCAGATTTTTTACGGTATCGTTGTCTCCAATAGTAAACAAATAACTCTGGGACATGAGAGCCATGAAAATTGAAACCCAAAATATTACTTTTTCAATTAATTTTATGATCTAATTCTCAAAATCTAAAATAGTTATTTAGTTAAATTTGTTCACTGACGAAATATATTTTTAATGGCTGTTTTAAGTAAACTTTACGCATACGAGTAGATTTAATTGTTTCTTTTATTCTTATACCAGCTGAGCTTGGAGGTACCGATATAATATAAGAGTGTAATCTTATTAATGTACAAATTTTAGTTGAATTTACAGAAAACTTAAATTTTATTGTATTATACTTTAACGTACTTCATTGCATATAATATATTATTTATATTCGTTAGACTTGATTTATCCAAGCATAGTTTCCCTGAATTTGGGCACATAAATACGGGTCCCTGTGTTTACCGCTGGCAACAAATTCTTGTCACTCCATTACGTCTTTCCACATTACTCCCTTAATTGTTTCCGTTTAACATGAATTTTGACTATTAAGCAACGTGCCTCTTAATAATATGTAAAACATAGTGTCGTTAAGACTAACAATAATTTGATTAAATGACCTAATAGAATAAACATAAATGAATATATTAAATTTAAGACTGTTGAAATTACACTGTTTAATAGGTGGAGAGCCCAGGGCCGCCAGACATCACTTATTTTCTGACGGATGAAATGTGGACGATTGAGTAGTGTTAGTATGTACTATGATCGTATGCCTACTTGCTAGCTTGGAAAAACGGCCAATTTCCAGGTATGAGGTGATCAAGGTACAAAAAATCATTACTAAGTTCACGTATTTTCTCATGGCTGATTTTCACGTATGTTCTAGATAATACAGTTAGAAATAAGTTGTCAATACTCCCAGACACATTCCGTGGGCCATTTTGCTTTACAGACACCTTGAACCTGCCAAAATAATGAGTTAAGTTCACGTATTTTCTGACGCTTTATTTTTATATATGTTCTCCAGACAACTATTTTAAAACTGTAACTAACACTACTCAATCGTCCACATTTCATCCGTCAGAAAATAAGTGATGTCTGGCGGCCCTGGGCTCCTAATCTATAAGGTATAATATTTTATTTATACGATATTTTGTGGTATAATATTTCTCTTTCCTTCTCGTGTTCTTTATTAACAAAGAAATTATTCATAAAACTTTGTTTTTAGTATATAAGATAAACTTACTTACTTTAGTACGTGAACTAAAGATACTACAGATTTCACTTCCTAAGATTAATTTCTAATTTCTGAGATCAAGATCTATTTACCGGAATTAATCTGAAAGCTTCCTAATTCGCACCTGAGCCTTTCTCGAGCCTTCCTTATCAGTCGCGTAGATTTAAATCATCCTGACTGAACGCACAAAATCTTCGAAAGATTTCCAACGGCTTTGCGATAAGCTACAGCTGTTCAAATGCAGTCTTAAAATGCTGATTCACGAAGGAAAACGAACCAAAACAGATTTTAAATCGTTTTTTTCGGACACTTATTTACCTTAAAATAAATTAGGCATTAGTAGTATCAATAATAGTTGAATTCTTTGTTAATATTAAAAAGAGGTACTTTATTCTATCCTATGTTAATGCGACATGTTTTTGGTTCCAAAGTTTACTTAGGAATCATGCCAAACTGTGCCCTCGCGTCCTGAGTGAATTGTAATGGCCTGATTGACGGGTGGCGCATTGATTTTTATAGCTTGAAAGGCATGTATTTGCGAGAAAATTTACTGGATTTGCTCATGCGATTAAAGACTAAAATTCGCATATATATAGCTGAAATAGAAGAAGACGTATGTACATATGTTTTTATTTCATCTGTTTGATTACTATTAACAGTTCATTAGTTGTTTACTTCAGAACATGGCACTCCACTACGTCACTTGAGAAATAATTAATTATGTATATTCTACATGACTCACTTAGAATCTTGTCGAGAGAAAAATTATAATAAATACCACACAATATGAAGTACAATATGTACACGCCTCTCTCCCACTGTGCATGTAAAATGTTTTGCAATATATCCTCATCCATTTCTGTTCTGTATGCATTACGTCTAATTGATCATGTTTGCATTATTTTTAAAGGTCCGTTGTGCGAATAATACGTGCCCGTTTCGTAGAGATCTGCTAAACAATTTGTATCACGAAACGTCATTGGTGCATGTGTGAATGTAAATGGGTTTCCATGTATCGTAAACATGACAAAATGAGCAATGACATAAAAGTGCACTTTCCTTTAAGTAATCGCCCCGCACAAGCACTTCTGGCGAAAGCATTTGTGTATTGCGTACATTTTTCTCTTCGATTGTACAAGAGGCAAACAAATGGTTTCCGTTTAGGAAATAACACTAAAAGTAGGCACGTTTGGAACTGCCACTTAAATCTTGAGATCCTCGATCGCCATTTCTCTTTGCGTCTTAACTGGTGTGAGCCGTACCGCGCACCCTTGTCGCTACTACCATAAAGGAATGGCCTAACAACCTCGCTGATAAGAGGAGGAATTTCGAGCTTGTCAAACTGGATTGAAATCCTTTTTTGGTGTTAGAGCAAGCATTATTATCCCAACTACTCGAAACATCAAATCTTCGTCAAAGAGACATTTCTAGTAACAGTTTGGGCTGCCCGATCATCCCTTCCCACGGCGATGGACAATCAATCACGTGGTCCTTTGCAGTCGTGATTACCATAAACTCCCCGTTTTAGCAAGACCCACCGCGCTTCTTCTCAGCTTTATCGATTCGGCCGTGGCCATCTTTGTGCCTTCTATATATCAAGAGCTTTTTGTGACAGTCCCTTTTCATTGAAACTTGCAATTGGCAACTTGTAAGGCGCAATTTAGGAAGATTTTACGTAGGCCTTCTTCTTAAGATTTTTTCACAGCTCGACCAAGTTTTTATTGAAAAGTTTGTTCGACGCTTATGTTGGATTCTTTTTACATACATGTTCGATTTAAATAAGGTCGTACGAGACGATGGAAGGCGGACGGAAATGGAAGGCGTAAATGAAAAGTTTCAATTTCGTCATGTTAATAGAATGGGTGGAAATAGGAAGCGTCACAGCCACAGCGCGTCGTGTCATTAATAATACAAGTGAAACCATAACGCTTGCATTGAGTTCACAGGATGCAAGCAATGCTGCTAACGAGATTTGGGAGCGGTCTAGAGTCGCTGCGCTACAATAGCGAATGATTTGAATTAAAAAGGAGACGACAACTGTGACTCGCTTTGTAACTGAGCTGAGTGAATCAGGCGTCATTACATACCAACTCGGGTTGTTCTGTTAATGAGTGCATTGATTATAATTATATGTTTCATATAAAAGTAGTTAGTATTTTTAAAAGGTCCACTTAAAGATTTAATAAACTATAGTTATATCACCAAATGCCGTAATCGAGTGTATCGTATCGTAATCAACCGTATTAAAACTTCATATTATTTATTATATGAGTATAACTTCTTTCCAAACACCGTGAATAAAATTAATAAGCAATTGGTACTCAAACTGCTACCTTATTTTCTATGTATGTACAAAATATAATATATATTTAATGGTTACAAGGCACACACGGCACGCTATTCCTAAGTGACGCAACTGACTTAAAGGGAACGCATAAAAGTAAATTATGTTTCAACAGGCCTTTCCGGCCTTTAACGATTTTGACTCAAACTTAAATTTGAAGCGTGAAAGAAAATTAATTAATCACAGGTGCGGTATACGTCACTACTCGCACATATAAATAAACACCTCGCTCCCTTCGAGCTACTCACACGCAAAAGACGAATCTAATACACGGTACAGTAATCTAATTTGGCCCGTGTTCATTTTGCCCTCATATTGTTTCTTAGCCCATCCAGTCTACCTTTTTATATCAGAAAGTTTTACGTCGAGTAAGCCTCGGGGATTACCAGCTCCACGTCTATAACTATCGATTCCTGAGTAGTTAGCAAACTTGCTTTACGATTGTCGACCGTCGTAAACCTAGTAGGAATAGAATATGTCCTACGGGATCAGGCCGTTTTGTTTCCCGAAACGAACGCGTGTAAGTGTAATATCCGTGTAAGTAATGTTCTACGCTCGTTATAATATTTTGAGAAAGCATTCGGGCTATGTAATTGAAATGGCAGAGGTGCGTGGGGAGACAATAAAACGTCGACAGAGTGGAGGGCGCAGGAGTGATCAATAAAGGCCATACGTTAGGGCAGGCCTATTCATTACGGCGCTCCGTGGCGCGTCTCCGTGTTCCCATTACCGAGGAGTTAGGAGACGCGAGTGGCGATAAATAGCGGCCGAGAATCCCTGTTTTATTTCTTGCGCGTAATTTCATTTACATTAGAGGTGCTGAACCGAGTCGCTCCTGAGAGTCCCATGAAAATGCTGTTCAGATTCATACAAACCAAGTTATGAGCACTGAGACCACGTGCTGACTTTAATGTAGACGACGGCGGGCGTTTAACCAGTGCCGCTGCCGCCCGGCGCCCCTTCCTACTTAATTACTACTAATTGCTACAGTTTATATGTACGTACGTCATAAAGTTCCCGGTGGGTTGGTATTAATTCGGCATATCGCCCAAATTTGTCTTTCACTTTGTTTTGGTGAAACTTTGCTGTAATGTGACTGTGATTTATAAAACGATTAAACTTAGGTCTACCTTGAATGCTTCGCTGAATGTAGGATTTGACCTTAACATAACTAGGACTCATCGTCACGATACACGGTACACTCTGTGAATATGAATGTGAGGAATATGACCTTAATCTTCAAAGTCTTTCAAATTATGTATCATCGCTAATAGACGTACTAATGATTGTATTTTCAACTGATAAATATGTATTTGGATCTCCAATCCTTAACGATAAAGTTCTAAATTTATTGTAAATTGATCCCATAAAACCAATAAAAATAATCAACTGAACAGCGAGCTTAGAGAGCTATTTAAATAAATAATTAATGATACCTTCCGATAAGATCGTGATTTGCCTTTGTAATTTCCCCCCACTCTACCTGACCGACTTTTATTTCATTATGGAAGCAGAAAACGTTTGCCAAGAAAGACAATAAGACATACATTAGAAACAAGAATGTCCAATTTTGCAAATTGTAGCTGCATTAACGGACATAGAGATCCGAGGATGTAAACAGTCAGAGGTACTAAAATGCAAATTATCCTCTTAGATGGTCTTTAATAGTATTTTGCAAACTCAATACATCGTTTGCAATTTTATTTGGATTTTGTCGAATTCATTGTCGCGCTATTTCGGACCGAACATGGAAACACTTTTATAGGGCGGTATTTCCACGTCTCTCATATTATTATACAAATTATACATTTCAATTGGTTGGACGCGTCGTCGGTCCGTGGCCATTGGTGAGAGTTTTATTCTTTTTCCAGTACATTCTAGTACCTCTTAAGCTTGATACGAATTAGGTAAGCAACGAGCCGGTTGTAATCACGCCCGTTTACAATTGCAAACGGCTCCTAAGTCTTTAGAGCTAGCTGTATGTCTATTTATATTCTTTGTCAGACCCACTTGCTTTTACCAAAATTCTCGCTTGCACCACGAGATCTTTTTAATTGTCAAATGAAAATGTCGAGGACAATTCGTTCTCTTAGTGTTCTTTAGTAAATGAGGAAATATTCGAGCGGTGATATTTAACTTTATTACTTTATGGACAAGTTTTGAGCTATGGTTCGTACAGTTTATATAAGATTCTTTGTTTAGTTTTAAATTATTTAGTTCGGTATGTTTTTCACGGATAAAGAAGGCAAGGTTTGTAACAGTATAAGAATATTTTGTTTATGCAAATAACTTATGCCGATTAATGAATGTGTTTTGTTTCTATTAAAAACTTTATTCTTTTTAACATATGTATTCTTTGTTTTATAAAGATGAATTAATATATTATAACAAACTTATACGAGTATTATAAAATTTAAATATTTTTTATTAAACTTATAAAAAAGAGTTGATACATGTATTACATAAATTATTAATCAATTTAACCATAATTATTCTTAAACAATCATTCAAATTGATTTGCTAAAAGTACACAAATACCAATGTTAAGGCTTTATTTTTCAACGGATTTAATCTTTTTTTACAAAAAATAATTCAATATCTATTATAATATTTATGTACTATTATTTCTTCTGTGCAAATATTTCATATTGTATTGTTCGATTAATGTCAAAGACAGAAGCGTGCGAGTCTGTCTTTCATGCAACCCACGTCACGTGAACAATTGGATTCGAATACGATCAAATTCGTAAATTCACATCAAACTCATATTGGATTTATGAAATGAATAACAATATTTAAATATCTGCGATTATTTATGCATATCTAACATAGGTTTTTTGCCTAAAAGCAATAAGTGCAATAATTTATATGACACGAATGAACACGAATATCTGTATCGCAGCCTCAGCGGAGTAATGCATATATCTAACTATAAAAATAATGTAATTCGATTGCAATTTATAGATTTATTAAAATAACAGACTTGGCTACACCAGTATGGCTATAGACATCAATAAAAGACACATCAACTGGCTCTTAACCCGACGAATTTATGAAAACGTTCGGTAGGTACATAGTTCGAACATTTTCCCAGAAATAGCCTACGGCGTTCGACGGCTCGACTTCAATGAATGAATGTTGCAGCAAAGCTCCTATATGCGCGTCTTAATATTTAATATCCTACTAACATTTGAATGACGGCGAACAAGCCAATGTGATTTAAAATTCAACACGAATGTCACACAACTGTACGCTGTCTAAAGACGGTATAAAGTAAACTTCCTGGCGTCATTACCGCAATTTATTTGTGTGCATTTCCAATACAGTTTGTTATGTAATTACGGCATTCGAAGCTTCGTTTTATTTATTAACGTTAAACGTAATAACGCAATATGATTGATTTTTTTATTGTTGGTAAACGAATTTAAGTTTAACTTGGTAATAAACGATAGGGAAACATTGGTATAATAAATAAATTAATTAATGAAAAACATTTAGTTCTTGTATCTTAATCAGCAAAAATTGATTTACCTTTTGGAGTAACTAAATCAAGCCGACAACTTTTTGTTGTAAGTTTATTAGTTTTTGTTAATAGTTAGTTCCCCATGGGTGAAGGTTAACTTATTAGCATTCTATTGGGGCCCCTCGACTACCGATATTAAAAATATATTAAAAATCAGTTTATAAACTATGCTTGTGTACTTTACTTGAAAGCAACCGATATTCGGCTGTTAAGGATAACAGTATTTCCAAGTAATACGGGAAAGTGGTAGACGAACCTCGTGCGATTAAGGTTTCGCAAAGTCACAGGCCTAAAAGCAATATTGATTTATCTACCGCATTTCACCTCTATAATTCTACAGATTTTATAGAGTGTTGTATAATACACAAATTATATTTAATACTTGAAAGGAAAATTTTGTACCCCTTTTTTAAGAATAACGCACGCATAAACGTATAAGAAGTACAGAAATCTAAATGTAACACACTTTAAAAATAAATTTAAAAAGAAAACGATCAATAAAAATGTTAATATGAAGCAATCCTTTTAATTATTGAATTACCGTCGAGTTGCCACTTTAGAGTGGGTCTTTAGATCGTATAAATCACATTGTTTATTTATTTTATACATATTATTATACGAATGTCAATAATTATGCCCATTGTTATCGATGGAACAAGTAGTATTGAATTCAAATTCGATTAAAATATTTGATAGGCATACCTACGCTAATAAAACGCAATAAAAATGTCATATTCGTATGAATTTATGTCCAGTCGGCAAAAGAGTTAGGTTAGCATCATTAGGGCATCATTCAAATACGTATATTCGTATACGGTCACTATTATTCTGTCGGTAAGGTAACACCATTATTTTTTCTTATGAAATAATTGGTTTCCATTAAAAAAATTGCATTCAAGTGTTAATACACAGGTGGCCCTTATTTCGTTTTGACTAGTATATATACATAAGGTATCATTTAACACAATGTATTATATAACACAAACATTCTGTACGTTTTGCTAACTGTACCTTTACGTAGAACTCATGATTTCGTTTCAAACTACATTACTTTATGGTGCATTAGGTAGATATTCGCGTCGGCCTGAAATTTATTTTTCATGCTTCAATATAAAACTCGAGACATCCATGAGTGACTGGTAGGCTATTCGAACGGAGTAGGAAACGCTTCTTATCAACAAAGTAACATTCATGTATAATATATCTGATATGAATTTCGAACATTACGTCTCCCCTTGCTCGTCTTAAAGTACGTCTAAGTATGTTAACACTTTAAGGAGTTACGGTGAAATTCAACAAACACGAGGACTCTCCGCTCTCCGCTTATCTTATTTCTTCGAACAACAGTTACGTAAATATGGAAAGAACTCCTGGGGTGCGGCAGAGTATTTCATTATCCGTGACCTGTTGAGCGCAAGATTTGTGACTCATCTCTTTTACGTAACGTCGCCGTCGTGCGCTCGCAACGCCATTTTTTTCGCTCGGTTATCAAATTTTTATGAACGCTCCCGAGTGCGTACACTATAAAGAATCATTTTTCAATTGATACATCGCTTTGAAGAAGGAGTAATATGCGCGAGATAAAATTAAATATTATATTTACTTCGTACGCGATGTAATATCATAAAATCCCGCCCGTGATGAAATCTTTATAAATCAGGCTTGTACAGACTATAATTTGTAGAATATGAACTGAGCAGAAAACTTTGTTTTCAGTTTGTCTTTACGGTGGTCTTTGAATAAGATTCGACTGCTTGGAAACTTTTTATCATTCGAGACAGGAGCCATGTTTTTCTGAATGTAGCTGAAAATTTGATACAAGTAGGTAATGCGTCTGACATCGCATTGGTTTTTATCGCAGTTGGTACATTTGTCTCTTACCTAGTACCCGGTTCCCACGCTCCGGTTTCCGTTTAACGGCAATCAGGCCAAGCTTGCGACGTTCTGTCAATATGGAGGCGAGAGGTTTCCCTGATAAACTTATCTAGTACCCTCCCCGCTAACCCTTCTTCCTGTCGTCTCCGTTTATCTGTCATACGTACGTAATACACATGCTCGTCTTGTATAGTATTGCGAAATATTCCGTGGAGTTCTTGTCACAATAAAATTGAGCTCTAAATATTTTGGTACGTAGAAAATGTTTCGACATTATTAACTTAGGATTTGAGTTATATATTTGAAAATCCTATAACGAGTAGCCTAGTTGTAGTGGGCCTACTCATAAGATATTATCCGTATAGCGTAGACGGCAATTCATATTTTAAAAAACGACTCCAATATTTTTACCTCTTATAAAAGTTGACTGCTTGGCCGCCTGCCCACAGTCCTCACCGAGAATCTCGAAAGGATATAGAAATTCTTTGCGGAGAAATAAACGCAAAATCTTATAAAATGCAGTTAACTTCAACACAAATGTGAACTACTTGAGTAAACTTATACAGCACTTTCAACTTGCGAATGTAAACAGGTAACCACTAATTTTTAAACTTTGTCTATTAAGGAGTCCCACAAATGCATTGAAATAACAATGTAGCAGCGAATGTTAGCTCGTTGTACAATAACAAGTAATACAATCATTATTATATTTTTTATGTCAGGTGCATATTGTACAATTGTAAATACATAATTATTGTTATTGGATTGTCCTTGTGGCCATAGCCTACTGATTTCATTCAGTGTTCAGATATGTGTGCGCATAATATATTTTCAAAATCTATTGGAAACTACAATTGTATTTGTATTATGAATCAGCTTTCATCCGTAAAGCATCATCATATCATTCAGCAGTAAAGGGTTTGGAATGTATAATGATAATAATGTGAATTGAGTATTTGTAACCCGTAAAGTGAATATTTATGTCTATAATCTCTATAAAATTCAAAACAAGACACAATATCAGTATCAGCTGTCTGATGGAAAAAAATGTTCAATCGAAATAATTTAAATATCAAAAAAACATTTTTATAGGTAGAATTTGTATACGAATTTCAATTGAACTTAAAGTTATGAACATCATCAACATTGGGATTGAAAGGAACGTTGATTTTCAATATAATTCCAAGTATTTTATGTTCCCTTTTATAGTTCAACATTTCTTATGTTCACTGGAAAGGTCTGTAAAGGTGAATTAAAAAAACATCAACCCGCGACCGATTCCTTCTTCGAACGCCTCGCAACGAAAATTTGAGAACATCAGAATTAAAAGGCGACTAAAAATATTCTTATACCATTATGCCAAATTGTAAGATTTTCTACTTCAACGATAATACTTTAGTAATACGTTGCTCGCTCCACGCTCTCAAATGTATGACTTTCACGTATGAATTTGTTTTACCTTAAAAGTATTTCGCTCGGATCCAATCGGGCGGAAATTTAATGACCGCTTTCATATTCGCATTAATTCACATCCATTCGCGAATGATCCACTAAGGTGGCGAGGCATAAAACGCGGTTTTTTCCAGCGAGACAATTAAATTTTTCGTACATCGATGGGATGACGAGTAGATTTTTGTGCGAGAAAACTCGAGGCCGGAGGCATTAAGCTGAGGACTATTGAAGCAGTTCTTAAGTCTGCTCGGTTAAACCCAAATCTTAGCGTCGATGTCGAACACTCCTCGATCCGAGGCGATCGATATATAGCCGGAGGGCGCGCCTACCTATCGGGGCTAAATACAATTTACCTTTGTTATTTTTCGTGTCATTAAATTGCGTCGCGATTTCGAACGCTTGATCGGGATTGCGAACTCCGATGCGAATTGTTTGTGAGCTTTTGTTTCCCACTCCGCTCGCCAGCGACGCGACATCAATTAACATCGGATCCCCGACTGAATTTTCTTCATAGCCGTTTGGATTATTGTTGGTAGGTTTAAAACGGAATTACTTCCCACTGCAGAATAGAGCTGAGTATTGAGTCTCTGCTTTTGTGTTTCGGGTCAACTTCGCTAACTAAACTGATTTCTGGCGATACATTTAACAGATTAGTTTAGGGACGCAGAAGTTTACTAATTTCAGTGTCTCGCTATCGGTTAGATATGCTGGCATTTGTCTAGTGCGTCCCCTCGGTTGCGTGCTGCCGAACAAATGAGGGTGGCCGCTTCCCTGTAGCCTGCCGCTAGCGTAGGCGCCGGTTCATTTGTAAAGCTTTATCGGGCCTGACAAATTGCGACACTCGCTATTTTTATGTCACGGTCGACCAAGGAAAGCCCAAACAACGAATCGAATCTTCCGCTCTCATTCCAAAACTTTCGCATGCAATAAGTTTTAATATGAGCCTCAAATAGTAAAATGTGGGTTAGCTCTGAAAACAATGCTTTTGTTCTAAAGAAAAAGATGGTTGTACTCTGCAGTCTTTACGACTCATATGTAGTCACAATCTAGGTTTCCAACTTTTGCTTTACATGTTGATTATTCAGCGTTATCTAGGTATAAAAGTTTGCGGGAAGACACTCGGCACTGTGAAGCCTCGCGTTCGCTTCCCCGCGTTAATGCCCAAGCACGTAGTTTCATGTCGGCGCAGAAAGTTGTGCAAAGTGCACAGAGTGCGCGAATGCCACGGCAAAGCCTTCATTTGTCGGTTCGTGACGTCCGCGTGACAAATGTGAACGGGTCTTTATGTACCCTTCTACTCACACCAGTCACAATTCACACCCGATGAGTGCGGCGCGATTATGCATGACTATGAAAAATGTAACTTTGTTTGCCAAGCGGTTTTTTGTCTAAAATATCAATTACACATTTCTTCTCCACTTTGAACTTATGTTTATATAGTACTACAACAGTAAATCAGGATGAGACATTGTGTGTGCATCGAAACGGGTAGCCATTAATGAAGTTATCTATCTGGTTTAAACTGGTTTTAGCGTAATTTAAAGCCTATGTACTTTCTGTAACGATTCTGCTCGGTAGCGAAATTTCTATTGCTAGAGGGTTAGCGTAGATTGGGTAATTTATACTTGCCTTCAGCCCTCCCCTTCGGCGAGGGTAGGAAGAAACAAGTACCATAATGTTCGCTAAAATTGCCTGATGGATCGATTAAAAGTAGGATTTAAGCAGTTACATAAGATCTCTTTACTCATCAACGTCCGATAAATTTCTACTTTCATTACTTTTGCAGTTTATCATATTGAAGATTGATAACAGTCATTTATTATGGCAGAAATTTATAACGATAATAATGGTATTCCAAAAAAGATACCGAATAATTATATTTCGGAGCTCGTAAAATTTGTCCTTCTGTATAATAAGTATTCAATGATAAGCTCCTTGACTTGGCTAAGCATATTAAAATTCAATTTGTGAGTCGAACCGTGAAGCATACCGGATTGTGAACCGATTTTGTCGCCCCCTTTCTTCTATAATTTTGCGATCCTCACCCGATCTTCAGATAGTATTTGCCGAGCTCTCTCGAATACAATAATAACTATGAACTTCGCGGCATTATTTTAATGATAGTAGCATTTAAATTGTTTTGTTCTATATTAAAACGTTTTAAACATAATTTCAAGCAAGTTTGTACTTTCCAAATTAGGTTTGTTTAAAACTTAATTCTATTTGAAATGATGATTGGTTGAATATGAAATAGGTTTAATAAATAATTTACATTAGATTACAACATTAGATTGAATAAACATTTTACATTATATTTTGGGTTCTACGTATATTTCTTATAAGAAAGGATTTAGAGTATTCAATGAAAATCCTGAGCTTAGTGGCTTTTGATCTCAGAATTACTTAACATATCAGAGAAAACATTTTATATCATAGATTTTAATACATTGATTTAGTAACAAACGTGGGTTCATAACTTTATTTCTTTACGTAGACATTTTATTACAACACAAAAATTTATAAATGCTTCAAGTAATGTTTTTTTATTTTTGATTTTTTTATTGAGATAAATAATTAAAATATAAGGTAATTTTCAGTAGTATTGATAAACTATTATAATGGTAAGGTTAAAACTAAAATTTCTTGTAAGAAATTACTTCTTCTACCCACCACCCTTCCGTTAATCCTCTAATTACGAAAGATCCTAAATCGCTTAAATTTAATTGTTCAGTAACATCCATCATAAGCAGGTATTTTTCCTTGTTTCAGGTGGAATGCAAAAAAGCACAGCCGAAAGAAGTGATGCTACCAGCTAATCTGGCGAAGACGAGAGCCGCCGGTCGTGGCGCGTACGGTGAGTTGCTAGGTAGCGCCGTAGCCGCGGGCGCCGGCGTTCGATATGCTCCTTATCCAATCCATGCGCCGGCGCAGCTGTTAGTCGCCGGAGCGGGCGTGGGCGCAGGCATGACAGGTGCGCACGCAGTCTATCGCCGCGCGCTTGCCGCTCTCCGCCCCGCACCGCGTCCCCCGCGCCCCGCGCTCGCCCCACTCACTATCCCCCCTCTCGCCTACTCCGTCTCCGAACTCCTCGGTGCACACGCTCTCGATCTACCCACCATCTACTCCCCACTCACTCACACCACCATTCCGACCCCTTTGCCCCTCTGATCCGCGGTCTTCTTCCAGCAACAATATCCTCACCACCCGTTCTGATTGACCCACATGATTTTTGAATGTTCTTAGTAGCACTCGTAGAACCGACCTACAGCTACGCTGCGCTGGCAACTTTCCTATCCATTCCTACTTTTCTCTTACATTCCTTAGCTCTCTCGCGTCCTGTGTAGGCAATTTTGAAATGTACTTTAAGGAAACTGATAATATCCAAAGTGTCTTATTTTTAGTAATGCCATTTAGACGATCAGTTAGTTAGCAGATTTTCGAAGTGTATACTGACATAAATTAGAGAAGTCATAGAGTCAGCTATAATGTAACTATTTATACATTAATTACATTTTGTCGATCAGTAGTAAATGATTCTGGATCAATTTTACGTAGGGTTGATAGAGAGCAATATTTTTCTACCAGGTAGTAGGTGCTTAATTCAATATAATTTCAAAATAGATAGAAGAAATAGTACTGAGTCTGCCTGGTCTTTTTTCTCATTTCTAAGTAGCATTTGTATGAAGTACCTATTGAAGAAGGGCCTAAAGGTTCTGCTGATTCTTGCCAGTTTTGCCACTTCCATCCATGATAAGAAACTAATCCGTTTAGCGAAGCAAGTATTGTCATTGCGGCTAATTTGGTGAGGTGTTCTAAATGATATTTTCATAAATGGTATTATATTCTTTAGCTTTTTATTATATACTAGCTTTACACTCGATGTCGGCTTTTCAAAAATGTATCTGGAAGAAACGAGGTACCTATTAACATTGGATGTTATTTTGATTTTTGTGATACTTAGTTTATTTTATATTATTTGTTAAGAAAATGAATAGTTTAGGAATATTCAACCTTTTATTGTATTTTTAGTGTTTTTGACATTAGATATTTCATTTTGATTTTCCTCCTTGCTATTTACATATAATATATTTATTTATTTGTGCAATGCCAAAAAAGACTTAACATAATGTTCACTATTAGTTATATTTAGTTTGTGTTCTAATTTTACGATTAAAAAAAGTATTTGTTACTGTTTACGAAAGTAAGGTGTTCATAATACAGTGAAATTGTATTATCTCGTAACTCTCGTAAACTAATAGAATTAATTGTATTAACTTATATTATACTAGGTGAATTTTAGTAGAATTTAGATTAATAAAAAGCATTTCTAAAATATTTAAAGACGTCTGTTTGTTTAACATGTTTAGATATAGACTAACACTAAGTAGAATAGATTAACGATTCAATGGAAGAAATATTATTGTAATCATTGATGGTGATAGTGGAATACTAACATACCCCATTGAAATCATTATAGAAAACTTTTGATAGTAGTTTTCGAGTAGAAATTTTGAATGTTGTGTATAAATTATTAATGTAATCCAAATATTTATAATATAATATAACTTACAAATTACATCTTAGCAGTTCTCATACAACATTTTCGCCAAGCAAAATAGTGTCTCATGGCACACTATCTATCAAGTTTATAATATTATTATCTTTTATATACCTAGCACACTCATAATATAAATGTAAGGTGTAAGGATCGATCAATTTATGTAAATGTTTTTACATTTCTAGATTTCATGTGGTCATTGGGTGCTCTTCCTGACGGTAAGTTTATTATTCACAATTTATTTATAAAGCCACTTCATTCTGATACTCCTGCATTTTCGAATCATACCCGATATCGGAATGAAAGCGTCCGAAAACGAACATATTCCGAATGACATTCTTGTATTTAGGTACGTACCAAACCGGATCTGGGAGGGATTAGTTACTTGGAGAATAATGATTGGTAAAGTAACAGATGACGTGGACATACGTAATGAATTGATTATAGCTAACGTAACATTGTCCACCGTGTAGTGCCTCCATCAGTCGCATGATGGATGGCGTGGCCAGACAGATACACTATTTTGATTGGCAATAATATGATAAACGATCCGATGCGGTAATCATATCAGCCTCCGTGACGGTCCGCTCATCATTCATCTCACATTTTATATCGGACTTCATATTCATGGAACCGATACCGTTGAAAGTATTGCATATTTTTGACATAACACACTAGTGTGCTGTATTTCGATTTAGATAACTTAATAGATATGTTTTGAACTAGCATAGCGTTTGTTTTGTTTCCTAATTAAATAATGTATTGAAATACCCTAGATTTACCTTCTATTTTAGCTTTGCCGATCCACTCAAAGAGTGTACATACTGTGTACAAAATATCATCTCCTGGACAATGTCCAAAGCTATGTCGCATCGAGCGACGATATGCCTTACGCACCTTTTATGTGACGGTTCTGTTTTCGAACTAGGCCAACGGGATGATTGGTACAACAAAAGATGTAGGTCGAATCGGAACCATCCAAATTAACATGCAATCGTTGAGAGCATGCCTTAACTAATCCTGCTGTAATTATTTATGCAATATATAACATGTGTTTTTTTGTTGTACAGGTTTCCCCGCAGCATACGCCGCCTACGCGGCAGGACGTAGTTATTCGGGCTATCCTAGCTTCGGGCTGCCTTACCCAGCAGGTAATCCCCTCGCGAGCTTGCACCACCAACTGTCCGGCAATCATTACCACCACCTGGCGACACTTCTGCCATACCACCCACTCGAGCTCAGTGGGGTTTACAATGTACACGCCATGCATCTGTGAACTCGCGCCAGCGACAATGCATTCCACTAACGGTCACTAACTGCTAACGATTCGCAACTGACACCAACTCGCTGACCGATATCCTTTCGTCAACCATTCGTAAAATTAATGACGCATACGCTTTTCGTATCTATAACTCTGGTGGCTGTGTTCTAACTTCCCATCTCACTAACTCGTGCCAAGGCACTGGCAAAAGTTCGTGTGAACTCTCACTAACAACTTTACTAACAAGTTAACACCTCTAACAATGACTGAACCATCTAGATAAATCTGCCACGCCGTCAATTACAAAACGTCCAAGTTTTGAGAAATGCTATTTATCGTTTATCTTCAGAATTACGTCGAGACATCCGGCCAAATGCGAGCGCTTCGTATGTTTGCAAACGATTCACTCTAACGATTCTCAAACGTTACGCGTCAAGCAAATATTGTAACGCAAACATCTCGTACGACTTTCGTACCGCACCCGTCCTGCGCCCGCCCCGCGCCCTCTCACCGCTCCCGTTACCTAGCATCTTCGTATCGCCGACTCCTCATTAACAGCGAAAGCTTTTAAAAGAGATTTAAACAGTTTCAAACAAAAGTACTGAAAAAGTGACGTCCTTTCTGTGGTGACTTCTATGTAAATCTCGGGACAGACGAAAAGAATTTTCACTAATTAAACGTAGGTATTACCGGGGGCTTTTAGGCGATCCCGTCGAAACCGGCGGGTGAATATTTTTGCGACTTATATATTTTTCGGACTAGTTTGTTGTTTCGTGTAATGATAAACTAGCGAAAATAACAGTGAAACCGATCAAATGTTTATGAGTCTACCGAGTGAGGCGCGGGGTAAGGAGGAGCAACACAAATACTCTTCAAGTATTTGTATACACAACGTCTTGAGGCTTGCGTACAATAATTTTGCCACGATATTTTCACTTCCTGCCCAGTAACATTATATTTTCGCTGATGGGTTTAGGCCTTTCAGCTGAACGCTACTACTATAATGTTCAAACATCGATTTTGAATATCTATACAGCGAAACTAAATCTCGCTGTGCTCTTTAATTCTAGCAATTGATGTTATCACGGTCGATCTAGCTTAAATACGTTTTTCTTTCGGAGTAGTGGTACAAATCGTTTTGCAAATCACCAGTGTTTTAAGACAACCAACTCTTTTACAGTCGTTCGACAAAAACACCGTTTTGTCGTAAATACTTTTAAGCAATGAAACGGTTAAATAATTACGGAACTAAGGCCAGAACCACTTAAATCAATATAATCGTTGAAGTAAATTATGTGCTGATTCGACTAGATAATCCATCCGCGCTAGAATACATACTCTGGAGCAAATCGATTTTCATTTCCCAGTTTAATATCGCTTTACGATGACGTAAAATTTTCACAGAAAATATGCAAAAATTATTTACTTTCTATGTCTAAATTCTATATACATATCGTCACTAAATTCAATATCAAAGCTTACTTAGAATATGAAAAAACTTACCTACGTAAAATATTTCTTTAAACCACCTATCTAAGCTTGAATAACGAATAAGTTTCAGTAATAAATCACTTGAAATAAGCAATTACTACATTGTTTGTTAGAATCACAAATGTAATTTGATAGACAATGTCAATAATAACATTTAAATTATAATTGTGATTGTGATTGTCCCTAGAAGCAAAAAAATAATACCTTCAACGGGAAATTATAAATCATATAAAATTAATGTAATACAGCAACGTAATTTTCGTAAAAAAATTTGTCTATTAGGCAAGTTCAATCTACATAAAAATTACGTAGTTTAACGTCCTTCAACGCAAACTTATTTAAATTAGAAGACATTTATTCCTTTCTAGGATTACGGTTAAATATTAAAGGAAGTTATTATCAACTAAAATGTGGTTTCATCCTTTGACACAGCAGATGCCATGACAAAGTACCGCCTCCGCGACCCAGAAGTTCGTTGTGAGCCTTTAATATGGAGTAGTCTCTTCCTCAGAGTTGGAAAACGATCGCACGTACCGTCGGAAGGAAGACAGTTCTCGAACTTATAATACACTATTTCAAAGTTGTTCGCAGCGGAATGAGCATTAAATGAAAAATATCCGCTCAATGTTTCCGTATGGTGTTTATAAGACGGCAGAAAATTTTAAAGCAATTTTTATAAGATGGTTTTCTCGTAAAGTCAGTCTGTTCTCTTGAAATGTGTGAGCCACTAGGGCACAGTTTACACATAGTTTTCACCACGTCGAGGAATAAATCTGTTGAATTCCCCAGACCAACTATGATCCGTCGTAAGCCCGGAACTAACGGGAGTAAAAACGAATATACGGAAACTTTGGAATACAATTACGGGGATAGCGAAGTTCATATAGGCGTTAGATCTTAGAGGCTCTATAAATGTATTCCACGTATTGAAACTTGTAGCCCGAGTAGGTTATAGCGTTTTCCAAATAGCATTAAATTAGACGTAGGTTTTCCTGTTTATCATATTAGAAGACTTTATCTTATCCTCTTTGTAGCAAGTTGTAGCGTAGCGTTTGAATTTCTAGCTTATTAATAGCTTAGATTTGACTGAACATAACATTTAAACTACGTTTTTATATTCTTTCCTGAAAACATATTAATATATACAAAAGCAAGGAATGAAAATGATTCAGTTTAAAATTAAGTTGGAATTCGTAAACCTGTCTTTGAGTTATTCAAGTGTATTTTATAACAGTAAACTAATTAATGACCTATCATTTATCATCAGGCGTGCCATGGACATGATATTCGAAAATAAATACAAGTAGCTCTTATTGTTCGTAATAATACCTATGATATGTGATTAATAAAACTTTAACGCATGTCAAAACGATCGACATATTTCATACGTCGTTAACGTAATAAACCTTTTATTTATTCAATTTATTGAAGTTGATTCGACTTCTTTTATTAGGTTTGTAGTAGTTGGATTGTCATTCAGTATTTCAGTTATTTTATATGATACGTAAAACTTAAAATTTGTAACAAAAATTTTTAAGCTTAATTAAATAATATTTTTTTTAAATCCGTAATAAAATAAGATTTTGGTGGGGTCAAGCCCAGACTTATCAAGACATATTTAAACCCTGTTTTTGCTTAAAACTTTTTACCTTAAACAATATAAAAATATTTCAAGTCCCTTCAGAGTCCTACTTGTTTTCTTATATCCTTCTAATTTATTTGTTGTGTTCAGTCAATAACTATGGTTGTGATTATAGAGAGTCATTTTAATGTTACCGACTATTATAACATTGGTGTCTTTACATTTTCAGCCGAGATGCTGCCAAATAAGCCATTGTAAGTTGACATTAAAGTTAGCTTCTCTATAACCAAACCCTTATAGCAGTTTCTACAATTATCTAAGAGTAACTTATAACTAATAGGTAGTAAGACGTAGACTAGGTATTAATTTCAAATTACTAAGTTTAGAGGATGAGTAGGAATTAACGACATCATAGACATTTTTTTATGTAGTTCATAATTAATATCTATCTAATTAGCATTAGTTTAGATTCTCGATTCATTTAATCCATGAAAATAAATTTTAAATACTATAATCGAGCTTGAAAAGTGTTATTTTAATACCTTATTGAATATTCGCTATTATTAATAAAGGATGAATTATTATGCTAAACTGTGTCGGGCACGAGCCATGCCCCTTTCGAGGCACGGACGAGGCACGGATTTAAAACATCACTAACATTTTATATGATGTGGTTCATGCTATGCGGGCACGTGCGAGCCTCATCCGGGACGCGGACCTCGCACGGTATAGCACAAACCGCATCATGTAAAGTGTTAGTGAAATTTTGAATCCGTGCTTCGTCCGTGCCTCGCACGGGGCACGGCTCGTGCCCGCCACGGTCTAGCATAATTTATCCTTAAAACGTATACTTACGTAGTCTATACACTTGCTTTGAGTTTTAAAGTTATTTCTCTTTTATATTTCAAATATTTACACTGCATAGGCAACAACGTTATTGATATTAATATTATTGTTGTTATTGTATAATATTTTTGGATGCAACTGTTTTATGCTTACATTCTTCTTGTTAATGTTATTATGAAACATTTCAATGTTTTTAAATAATAACGCAATAATGAGGTAACTCTCTGCAATCGGTCGTCGGCTAACCCTCTGTCGCTTATCGGTCTATCGCTATATCGTTGCAATATCGCCACGCCTCGCACTAATTTATTTCTCAAAATTAAGATTTTGTATCGAAATTATTGTATAATGTATAAGTTAATTCGAAAATAAAAATCGCTACGTCTGCGACCGTCCTTATCGCCATCCTCTAAACTAGTCATATAAATATAAGCTTGATTATTACATATATCGCGTAAATTAATCTTAAACTTAAAGTGTGGCTACCGTTCGATAAACGAAAGAACATCGTATAGTTCAAATCGTCATTATTATAATAGGCTCACGTAAAAAAAAATAATAGATGTCCATAAAAGTAATGTGACCGGGCATTAAGCATTCCGGGCAGCTCGATTGAATTTTACCCCTCTATATCAAGTTCTTGCGTGCCTAGTAATACTAATACTAAATGAATTATCAAGTCAATAACACCGTGTTCATCACACGACTTCAGTAGTATAAATGGGAACGATACCACGTAATGATCCCCTCCTTCCTGCATCGTGTGCGTGATACAGATGGGGTTGCCATAATACCAAACAAAAATCATAAACTGGTATATCATTTGTGCGTGCCTACAGTTTTACACGGGCGAAACAGTAAACAGGAAACTATCAATTACTTTCCCTATAAAGATTCGATGGGGATCCCACATCCTCATTTTTACATAACGTTCGAGCAGTTTCCCTTTTTCACAATTATTTACGAGTTTTCTTTTTTTTAATTTATATTAAGGTTCCTACCAGGGATCCTCTTTAAATACTTTCTGTTTATTTTATTTTCGCCGCGGTCCGGTCGTCGGAGCCCGCCTCAGTTCCGTTGCCGGCTTTGTAGCTTTTTTTTATTTTGTTGCCGCAGGTGTAGTGGGAGTTATACCGGCGGAAAGTCGTCTGTTGGTCGGTGTGGAGTATGTTAACCCGGACGCATTCGGGCAGGCCTCGTAGACCGCCGCCGCGCCGCACCGCGCCGGCCGCCTCACCCACCGCTTTACTCTAAACCCGGAACACCCGATAACGGCTCCCGGAATTTCTTACGAATACAAATAAATCTTTTCTCAAGCGAACATCTCTTTGGTATCACGCCCCCGCTCTCACCCACCCTCGTTACGTACTCAAGGAATGCAATGTCGCCAGGTCGCTCCGTAAATTAGAGAAACCGCGAATTCGCAGATGCTAACGTGCTTTACGCCCGACTAGGTTCGCCCCTATAGCTCGATACGATACCATTGTACTTTAATTCACTAAGAAATCTGAGCAAAAATGTTTAAATGCGGTATCCCTCAGGAAGTAATGCCAATAAATTCATTAGATAAATAATGTTAGGTATAATAATTATTAATCTCTATGCACACATTTTTCTTATTGTATTGTAACCCACGTGTCAAATTTTTAATGTATTTAATATAAGTCAATAGTGTTGTTCTTATCGCTGTTCGACATATCGTCTTGCATAATGTTATCGTAAGGTCATGATATTGTGAAGCCGCTCTATTTTAAAATAAAGGATTTTGCTGTTGTGTAAGCAATACGTTTTGTCGTTTAATATCCAATTGATCGCTTAGCAATCGAGGTCGAACACGGCCACACTTATTTAACATTCGTTCGCATATCGATTGCGACCAAAATAAACTGGAAGAGATAGTGTGTAGCGTGGAGTTGGCTAGCGTGCGGTGAAGTTTGATTATTCCTCGTCATTATTGAACTTTATTCGAGCGTTCACCCTCATTCAGACGCATTTTAACGGTGCCTTTTCGTTTTTCTGACTCATCCAATGCGGCATCGTCAGGGTGGTTTTCGTGGCGCGCCCCTACTCAGGGAGCCGGTACGCGCACGCATATTGAGATTCGCGGGACAGGTATAGGCACTTGGTCATGTGTGTCGTGCCCTTGTCTCCATGTGAGTATGCCGGTCGTACAGCAGGCCTGTCGCGACCGCCCACCCGCCAGGTCGCCACCGCATCTCCGACATTCCTCACATTCAACACGCTCGCCCTCAGAATGCAACCCGCGAACTAGACTAACCCACACTACTACTCTACATAGTTTGGTGCTATTCACTTACACTCGGTTGCAGAGAAAACACGTACTTTATTTTAAAAAGCACAATAAATGCAATGCCTTGGTAGAAATTAAATTAGCAATTTCAAGGAACTGGAAACACAATATATAAAGGAAACGACGTTAGGACGAATTAGCGCCTTGAGAGAAAATTCCTTAAAGGGTCATAGCCGTCGGTTTGAATCCAAATAATTAGCTGGCGAGGCGGCAAGTAGCCGCGAGTCGCGAACGGTGCCAACTCCATTTGTAATTTAAGATATTTGACCGTTAATTGTGTTAGTATCTATTCTATTACGTTTAGTGCTTGTTGCTTAGGTCGGAACGCTGTACGACCTCGTTCCGGACTATTCCTGACAGCTCTCCTTAGATACACATGTAAATACTAGAAATAGAGTACGATCTAGCATTCGGCTCATACGAAACGCCGAATTAGATACGAGTGCTGTATTTGGATGGGTCAGATTTTTATTTATTTACTTTTTAGATAGATTTTCTTTTATGAATGTCCATAGATTTGACTTCCTAATCTTAATACGCTAGTCTAGCGAGCTCCATCGCCCGTAAAGTTTTATAGTAGAACATCATCGTCAGAAAATGGGTCCGAGAGACCATATAATCAGTTCTATTAGCATACTAATCTCTTCTAGATTGCGTCGACTTGAGCACAAATCCTTCGCATATAATCGGACTTGTCTAGTAAGCCTTTACTCCTTTTCCCTATTGGTTTATCACAAGCATGATTACATACATGCCTCAAGTGTAATGATGTTTATGACTATAAGGATTTCTATATTAAATGCTTATAAAATATAAGGAGAAAAGACTTACGGAGATACTTTGTGAAATAAAGTTTCGGATTTGAAACTATAACCTAGTAGTGATAACCTGGTAACAAGAAAAACAGCTGTCTGGTGAAAGGAGTGTGCCGTCCGCAAGAACCATAGGGCGAGTAATGTTTCTATTTGAAAATTAATAAAGTTTGATCCGTATTGTACTGTAGGTACTATTTTGAAATTATAGAATAGTGTAGGTAAAAATTTGTGAGTAAAATTGTGAAAATTAACTGAAAAACGTAAAGTGTGGTAGTTAAATTAGCGTTTTCAAAATTTATTAGAACATTTAGTATAACTTTGATAGACATAGAATAGTCGAAAAATTTAGAAGGTCAAGGACAGTCAAAGTAAGCAAATTTGTAGAGTCGATCTGGCCATTAATAATGTTAAACTAGCAGAGTTCCCGAATAGACTAGACTTAAATTAGAATGAAGGCGGGTTTCTTCTAATTATTGTAATGACATATTAGTTTAAGCTTTTGAAATAGTCGACTTAATTTCACTGTAATTTAGGACAGTGCCGATATAATTTAAAAAAGTGGATACCGCTTCAAAGTACAAAATTATTAGTTCGTAGATGTAAGCGTACATAGAAAAAATTATGGTATAATGATGTAATTGGTGGTGCAATCTCTTTCTAGCCGTTTTGCCGTTTATTTTAAGAGTTAGAATAGAATTTTATTGTAATTTGAATTGTTGTGCTTTAGGCATACGTAATACGTATATAGGCTCAAATTGAAATGTTTTTTTAATAAATTATGGATGTAGCCAATTTTCTAACATTGTGTACATAGAATAGACAGCGAAATAACTATTGTAGATTTTAATGTAGACGTAAGCGGTTATTCCGCAAGTAAATATTTTTTCTGGTGTTTTATTCATTGAAGAATTCAGTAACTGTAGACTGAATTTTTTGTGAGTTGTACTAACTGTGTTTTTTACAATTTATTCATGTTATTGATTTGTTCTGCTTTTCTTGTGTCGCTTTATATGGTAAATCCTGTTGCTATCTATGACTGAACCATGACATGCGCATGTTAGTTTTAAAACGATTTCCCAATTTTGATGTATTGTCATTCATATCACAATTCCATAGGATTCAGTTCAGAAGTTCCTGCCTGATTGAGTAACTGTAGTGTGACCAGTGAATATTAGATTTCTAGGAGATTAAAAATAATACCAGTGACCTTCTTTGAATTACAAATCCGGGAGGTGGCATGCGTGTCGGCCAGCAAACAGAATAGATATTCACTTAATTTACAATTGTGATAAGTCCTAGCGGTTAAACGATCGGAAACCACCAAAAACGTATCATCTTCGCCGGTTATTGATGGCACCTATTAAATATACATTCGGTACGATCGGCGTGGGGTCGGGATCCACCGTAAACGCTGAAATAAAACATTTCAATCGTGCCGAGTGCAAAATGAAGTATTGCGATCACATAGGTGAGGGATCCGAGCAACTGGCTTCGGGATTTGTGAATGCCTTCTATCTTAACTCCATCAACGGTGCGTGAGATATAAAACACGCGAACTGTACATGAATTTTGAATATTACTCTTTGTAAAAGAAAATACAATGTCACCGCCTCAAACTTTATAAATGAAGCGAATGACGACATGGGACAAAATTCCAGCGGTAGAGTTGGGACTATTGTGTCGCCAAAGTAACAAATTTTTAGTATATAAATTTTTAACAAGGTATTTCATTTGCTCGCACAAAAGAAGTCGGGTACCCGCGGCGCAGCGGATATGTTGTACAAGACTCTGAATAATACTTTACAAAGTATTCGGTTGTTCCCTTTCAGAAAACTCGAAAATTATAACTCACGCATCCGAAAAAAGGAGCGAGATTTTTCAAGCAAAGTTGGACACCGTTAGATATAAAAAGCCACGCGTCGCGTAATACACTCGTTCTGTTGAAGGGCGGGACTTATAACGGGGTACGTCCCGTGAATATTACGTACGGCCGCCGTCCTACTTCTGAAGAAGAATTATTAAGTTTTCCCAAACTCCGCAATTATGAAAGTTCGAATAGCTCTCTCAAGACGACCTCTGAATTTATAGATGAATGTGTGCTACCGTGAGGTGAAACCAAAGGTACACCCGGCGTGCGAATCACCTTCTACCTACTTCGATAAGAGGGTTACAGCGACTTCACAGCTCAGCTAATAAAATTGGAAATTGGCAGCCATTATTTTCTCGTAGCCGACCTTATTTATTTCTGTTTCCTAAACTTATTCACGTTTAACAAAACGTGATACGCCAAACTGTAATGTTTTCTAAACATCCACATCTTTCCGTCAGACAATAAATCCATTTTAGTTCGGAAGTTTCCACCCAACGAGCATGCGGTTGAGGGGTTCAGAACTTTGAGTGATTACACGCACAAATTACGTTCGAAGCATGTGTTAAAATCTGACTGTACAAACTGAGCAGTCGCTCGAAGAGACGTAAAGTTAACGTCCGACACAGATATTACGTCTTAGACAACCAAGTAGCAAGTTTCTCTCACTTCTGCGCCGGTGAAGTGAATTTAACTCGTAAATTACACGGGGTCAGGCGCAAGCTTACAACTCCTACAAGCTGAAACAGAGCGGGCCTGTTTGTGACTACGTCGGTAACAAGCCAGCTGTGAAGTACGATTGAGAGTATAAACATGCAAATAGCTCAATAAATTGCAGTTTCCACTACACTTCCAATCCAACCCCTTTCCATACACTACGTATCCACTAAACGAAATTAGCGACTGTTCTTCGGTAGCCAATATATCTTCATGTATTCACAAACATCTACACTGCGGTGAAATATTACGAGCGCCTGACTGAATTGCTTAATAAATATAACTGAAATAGCCGTCCGTTAAAGTAATGGGAAAGGAATGAGGTATACGCGATCGACGCGTTAACGATCCGTGGACGTGTCTGCGCCACTACTCAAATTCTTATTTATTACGAGGCTACCCTCAAATAAATAGCCTCTTACACGGTAATGTTATTAAAATGTGTCAGCATTTTGCCGCGGGCCCGAGCGGACGCGAGCGCAAGCGCGGAGGCGAGAGGCGCCATCTATCATTCATCCTCCATTACTTATATTGTACTTTTTTGCAAAGTCACTCGCAGGCCGGTAATCACCTGGTGCGACCACGGACCTCCACTAAATCTTTTCACACTAAATCATAACTCGCACATCTAACAAAAATAAAATTTGTCGTACAAGCCAATAGAGCTAATGGCGTCACTATGAACAGGCAAAAAGCGAGCGAGAATTATTAATCTGCTTCTTGTTAGTACTTTGAGGACTTTTACACTTTATAAATTATATCACGGTTATGATATGATTTGAAATAAAAAAACATAATGATATGAAAATTGATTTCTATATAATTTGAAACTTTCAAAAGGTTTTACTGTTAATTAATCAGATCAATATAATTCCGTTAATCAAGGTAATTTTAAAAATAAACATAATTTAAAGTTCAAAAAACATATAATAAAAGTCATTCTACCACTCTTTTTCTCTCTCTCTCTCTCTCCCTCTCTGTTTCTCTTTTTGTCTCTGTTTAACAACAAAATAATTAGTTCATAGACCACAAACGCAGCGAATAGCGAGTAGCGAGTAGCAAATAACGCCCAGTGTGAGAGTCAGAGGGAGTGTGTCGTTGTGTCGGGCTAGCGCCTGAAACCACTGCGACGTGCACCGTATGCTAATGCTCCCTATTCAATAAGCAGACCGCCGCCTGCCGGCGAGAACTCACGTCAGATAATTTACTGGATATTTTGTAAAAGTTTTTTTCGTCCTCCGTGATTTATACGCGCGAAACTTCGAGCTCGCTTTTTCATTTGAATACACGTGACATACGTGATATTTTTTTGTTCCGACATAATCTCGGTCTTGACTGTCCTCATTCGTCAACACGGCATCCATCTCCGATGGTAAATTATTCATGCATTTATGCGCCCCAAGTTTATTCCAATTTTAAAATGGTCGGGATTACATCGATGGACACTTTAACGTTTAATATGCTAAATGGGGGAATCTTGAGAGAACGTCATTCGAATTTGAATTTTGAAATTAAATATGGATGGTTCAGTCATGGATGTGTGTGTAATGAGTTAACGAGAGTGCGCGTCACTCGTGTACGTGTAGCGAATGCGAACCGTGTGTATGTTTCCAGTTGACCTGACCAACGGACAACTCACTCCGAATAACAACACACCGCTGCTCGCGCAAGCGCTCTCAGGTACGCCATTCCATAGTACTGTCACTCATCGCATTCTTCATAGACATAAAAGCGCGGTTCCATTGCGGCGCACGGTGTACATTTATCATACTGCGTATACGGTATTTCCACTAGTAATATGCTGTGCATGAAATATTAAGTCTGCAATGTACAGTTCGCTTCTTCCGAGCCCCGGTTAAAGCTACTCTACTTTTAAGGTCCGCATTGGACTATGTAATTAATAGATCTGAGCTATCCACGCGTGTTTAAGTGATGTCAATCATGACAAATTCATTGACATTTTTTAAACGAAGTCGCAGAAAAAGAAGTTAAGTCGAGTGCCCAGGCGCAGCAATGTAACCGCAACCTAACACAACAAAACACTTTTATACACTCGTCACACTACCTTACACTATGTTAAAATAATACGTTCCATAAAATTCATATATCACACATTTCTACAAAAATATATTTTCACAATACACACAATGTTGCTTTGGTGTTTCGTTCGCTTCATTTGTGTCTATGTGTTGTTGTGATGACATTTCTGGGGACGAAAAATGGTTTGTTGTATTCTAATGCGATATTAATATGTTTAAAAATAAGCACACGAAGCCTTCTTGCTCCACGCTGCAAAATGTCTTTAAGCCAGGAAAGAGACCAAATTAAACAAGGCAAAAATCTTTGCTTTACAGTTTATAAATCACTCTCAATATAACTTAAGTAATTTTACAAATATAAAATTAATACTGAAGCCAGTAACGCAAGCAAGTCCCTTAAAACTTCTACATAAATTACTTCTAAAGAGGGAAACTTATTATAAACATCTCTCATTGAAACCAACAAGCCTCCCAGGGTCAAATAATTGTGAACAAAGTTTGTTAACGATAAAGAAACCTCGTATGGGTATTAGTTTGCTTTCTAAGTAACGAACATCAAATTAATGACGGAATTTATTTTATAATATTGAGAGATTACTTGAACCAGCTTAACCTTTTTATCATCAGCAAACTTTTGTATCAGGATTTTATGTAGAAGGAGAGCAATCCATTTCTTCTTGGTTGGCAATGCATTAGGAACGTTCCTAATGCTATGAATATGGCTGACGTATACTTACCATCTGTGACCCTTCTCGGTTGGCTTAAGGTTGGTTTTTCAACCTTTACTGTGGATAAAGATCCATTTCTTTATCATACTACTTTGCTTATGGTCTAAGTAGAAATGCTTACGTTAAATGTTATCAAAGTGATCTCTTATTGTGAAAGGGATGGATTACTGGTCATTTTGAAATTATCTATCCATAATTATCGAATAAGTTTTTAGGTAGATAAAAAAAAACTCTACGATGCGGTGAAATTTTTCAGTAGCTACCCAACTTGCTGATTATAGGTAGATAGACCGAGAACGGTCGTAGAAGTAGGTAACCTGTAGACTTGGAAACCTTCACCTCAATTCGTATCTTCGCAGTGATGAACAACTATCAGGCAGCTGCCGCCGGGTTTGGCCCCCCGGCCTCTCCTCACACCGCTGGGGGTCGCGCTGGGTTCCCTGCAGCCAGCTCCCCTGGTCCAGCGCTCGATGTCTATGGCTCCGCTGCTGAGAGCGTAGGCTACGTACAAGCTGCCAGTCCCCAACCATCCGGCTTCCCAGCCATTGCCGTCAGCCGCGCTCCCCTCAACTACACCCCTGTAAGTTGAAAATGTTACATCATTTAGTGTAACTTTTAAATTAATTTGTGTGCAAATTTTAACTTATAATTTAAGCGAATATTGAATACAATTAAGTTCATGTGTTGTAAATGTGACAGGGTTATTAGGAAAACTGGAATATAAATCAATTAATGGTAAAAACTTTTTAAAAACAAGCTTTAATGTGATGTTATATTAGTTTTCGTGTTCTTCTCAGCAAGCCCTTTCATTTCATACCTATACTGTGGTAGTGCAGAAAAAGTAACTAGTCCGCCATCTTGGATGATTCGCCATATTGGAATTAGAATGACGTCACATAGCTAAGCATGAATTGTCATCCAAAATATGCGTGTATATCAAATTTTAGCTCAATCATTTAAAGATAACTGATTAAAAGTTCAGTTCCAAGATTCCACCCGGACAAACATACATACATAGCAAGTTAAATAAAAGCTTGTAAAAAATATTACAGTTGACAAAATTTTTAATTTCAACACGAATAGAATACTTCTTCACTTGCTTCGACTATTTATTTAACAAGCCAGTCTCACTGCTACGAAGCAAGTCTGACTGCTACGAACTCAGTCTGACTGCTACGAACTCATTCTGACTGCTACGAAGTATCATTTAATTTGATCTAAATAAAAACTAACATGGTTTAGATGAAAAGAAGTTTCAATACCCATGACAAAAATGCCTTATATGATCTGATATGTCTGGAACATTTTCCATTTTATGCGAGATATTGGATCTATGGGGAAAAAATCAGATAAGCTCTTACTAAGATAAGCCGAAAGAAAGCCATAATAAAATAGATAAACAAATAAAAATTCTAAAAATTATTGTTGTGGAATCTATTGCGTTAGTAAATACCCAATAACAGATTTTCTATACATCCTGTTTACGAATTATGTTTATACAGGTCGAATAGGATTCAGAGATATTTATCTAAACTAAAATCTTATCAACTTTTTGAACATTATTCTAATATTGTCACAGATTCTTTTATATTCCAGATTTTTTATAATCCTGCAACTTATATAATAAGCATTACACCAAATTGTAGTTCGTATTGTGTCATCCTACGAAATATTTCTGTCTATTTTAATGAAATAATTCCAAGAATTTTAGTAGATAGTTAATGAGCAAGGTATCTTATGCTTGTTGCAATTATTAAATATAAACACACTTCAAGAATACTGTATCTGTTACAATATCTGTTCAAATTAATGTAATGACGTACAATATACGAATAATACAATACTGTATTTGTAGCTTCTATAAAACATTCGTGTAATAACTATTTTAAGTGAAACTTCAACAGGCTAAAATTTAAATTCCAATTATTAATTGTTTGATAATTTTTTAGTAATTAATTATGATTAGTTAGTTATTTGTATATCAGGTCAAAATACATTAAAAGCAGGTTCTTGTTTTAAATTATGTTTAGAATAATGTTACATATAAGTATGAAGAGCAAACTTAACAAAGGCGCTTCCCATCATGCGCATTCATGATGCTATTGATTTTGTATGGACACAAGGTAAGTACAGAAAAATTATTTTTGATGTTATTATATGTATATTTAACCACTATATTACCGTATAATATTTGTAACGTCACTGTTATTCTCACTGTAGGTAAGGCGATGGTCAAATAACTACGATAAAATCTATTTAAACTGAGATTCACAAATTTTCATTCATTTAATGTTACGCGTAGTTATTCTATTCATGTCATTATAATAGGTTTTGAAGGGAGTTTTAATATCTTGTAGACCAACTGACCTCTGCCAGGGACACTCTAGGGGGTACCGGGTAAATAACATCAGGGTGTGTGTGTGTGTATGTGTTTGTAATGTATAATTTGTGTATGTTTAAGTGAGTGTGAGCTTATTAAGTTTCTGTTATCGTTTTTTACTCCGCTAAATGAGTATTAAATTTCAAAGAAATATCTTAGTTACAAAATATACAATTTTACACAAGACAAATTACACATTTATGTATGTACATTTCAATGTAATCAATAACATTAAACGCTAACGTAAAATAACTCATTAACTTATTACATATTTACATAATATACGTAAGTAAACATTACATAATCCATAAATCAATTTACATTATTTAGTAACCTTAGTAGATAAATAACGCGCATAACAAAATCACGCTTAAGTAAGAGATTTCATCCTAGTAACTAACCACCCCTTAGGGGACTATAGTGAAATTCTAGTATAAATATTTTAACGTGAAAACTAATTTTATAAGCTGTGCAACAATAAACTTGCTTTATTTTATTTATAATGTATTATAAATTAAGATTTTTTTTACATTGGCTATTTATATTGTTTTACTTTGTAAGTGACTTAAATTACCGTTGAACCTTATAACCACAGGGCATAAGGTCAACAAATTTTACGATTGAAGAATATTTCGAACAATGAATATAAGAAAAGTTGAATACTTATTTTATTTTTGATAAATGGGATAAAGTTATTAACTTTCCATTCCAACTTTTTTCATTTATTACGTCATGTTCAAAAATGCCCATTTCACTGAGTCTAAAATGAAGGCAATTCACAAAATTGTCCTTCTCGAGAAGTTACAACTGTCATGGAATTCAAATTAATGTTTGTTCTGTTTTGTTTCCCATCGGAGCGTCGATTCTCGCTTCGAAGATGTTGAAATTTATTTCGGGCAATATTTTGCTAACTGCAATAATTCTTGTCTGTTTCTGACTATTTCTGGTCGCGAAACTGACGTTTTGCTCTAGACTAAGTGACAGGTACGTGAGTGTCGCCGGTCGCGTCAATGATAGCTCGTACTCGCAGTCGAGCACCGCAGACGCAATTAGCAGCCGTCGTCACTTACATTTTAGCGAGACGGTCCAATCTCATTACTGAACCGATCTTCCTTGTCGCTCTTAAGGCATAATCACCATAAGTTAGCGAGCAAGTGAAGCGTGAGAGATGCGATTATAAAGTGTTCCGAAATATGAGCAAGGCGACGGGCGAGGGCGACGGGCGATGGCGGCAGCAATCTACGCGGTGCACTGCTTCGTGTAATGGCTTTTTAAAACTGCGACCGAGCTCCATAACTGCATCCCGGAGACGCCATCAGTCTTGATTGCTTGTCGGCACCCAGAAGCCGCCAAAGCTACGGGATCATAACTCCTTGCGTTTCCTCACTATTTTTTGCTCTTTTTGAGAAGATCATTTTAGATTTACTCTTGAAATCTTTAATGCGTTCAAATGATTTTGTATGTTCTTCGACTAATCTGAATGGTCTACTAAAATGGTATTTAAGGTCACCTTTATTTACGAGTATAGTCTCTAATTAAAAAAGAAGTTCAATCCGTTTCTTCACTAATACTTTCTTTGTAATTAATTAATTTCGGTGCATACAGCGCCTTTCAAAATACTGGCGTTTACATCTAAGTGGTGCCAATTGGTTACAGCTTTATCAGCACCTAACTAACGACAAGCAGTGATAGCCTAGCGGTTAGAACGTTGGTATCCCGAACGCGGGGGCCCGAGTTCAAATCCTGGCACGCACCTCTAATTTTATAATATTATGTGCGTATTACAAGTTAATTATGACGACCCGTGTGGCGCAATGGTTACCATACCGGATCGCCGCGCCAAGGGTCCTGGGTTCGATTCCCAGCGAGGCGGAAATTTGTATGATGAGTTTGAATTTCTGTTCTTGGTCTGGGTGTGAATGTCCTTGTCTAGTGTGTTGTCCATGGCACCCACGACACAGGGAATCCTAGTGTGGGGCTATGAGTGTGAAGCGTTATTTATTTTTTTATTTTTTATTTATTATCACTTGCTTTGGTGAAGGAAAATATCGTGAGGATACTTGCACACCTGAGAGTTCTCCATAATGTTTTCAAAGGTGTGTGAAGTCTACCAATCTGCACTTGGCCAACCTGGTAGACTATGGTTTGCACCTCTCACATTATAAGAGGAGACCCCGAGCCCAGCAGTGGGACAATTATGGGTTGTTGCTTTGCTTTAACTAATTAGGTGATTCAGCTGTCAAAGACGTATGTGACATTTACAATAGCACGAGTGTACATCACGCTTAGCTGAGCACTACATTGAGTTACCCTTCCATTTCAGGCGATTCATATATCAAACCGGATATTAACTCAATCGTCCGTAATCGTCGGGGTAAAACAAATACGTCGCTAATGAGAGTATGAATGGTCCAGCCGGGCAGCCGGTCCAACGGGCGGCCTGTTGTAGCGCGGCGCATGTGGTTCCCGGGTGTAAAACGATCTTATTAGGTAACGGGAATGCCCCCACGGGCAATAACCGTAAATCAAGGAGAACAAGCGGTGTAATTACCGTTGCCGAGCGGTCGCGCGCCGCTCTAACTCATCCACTCACTGTTTTTATTTTGTTGGCCACTGAGCCCGCTACCGCTCTATCGACTGCGAGAACTTACTACCTTTAAATCTGCCCCGAGAGGTTAACGTTCCACTCGACATTTTACCGCCATTCAATTATGATTTGCGGACTCGCAACTCGCAACTGAATCTACCGGTCGACGATTAAACTTGTCTAATTAAAAGTTTCTCATGTTAGACCGTCGATCGGAATTCACACGGCTTTAGCAAACTGACCCTTTTAATTTTCTCTAATTCCAGGGCCCCCTGATTCCCGCGGCTTTTACCAACGGTTATCATTGAAAGTGTTATAGCACAAATATTAACGTGAGTATAATTTTTTAATGTGCACTATCATCCCTAATTAAAATGTCGTTACGCGAAACGATGCTTAAAAGAACGAGCAATATCGCGGGTAATTGTAGCCACCGCAAACATGAACGCTTAAATTACACTGATACAAATATTTTAATATAAACATTCTCATGCTTAGAGTTTAGCGCACACATTACGGTAAACATTAAAATAGGCTAAAAGCTTATTAGAAGCAGAGGTAGATGATTAATAAGTAGACTGGAATACTTCGAATAATTTTTGTAATATAGTTTTTAAGTTTTAGGATGTGTATTTAAATTTAGCAAATGTCAATCAGGTAGTAAATAATATTGACACCCCTCAGCTAGTGTAAAAACTAATTAACATTAGTTGTTTGTTAGCGTTAAGTTCTTAGTTGTTTTTTTAAGTTTTAGATAAAAAAGATCCCTTTTGAGAAATAACAAAAAAAAACAATAATCTCGACACAAATTCTCATTTGGGAAACTGGACCAAAGTATCTTCTACAACCAAAACCTCATTGCACGCAGGTGGCGAGCGGCGTGGTGGTGCGTAGCGAGCCTGTACCAGCCATGCAAGACCCCCGAGCGAGTCCTAGCGCCCTCGCCCTCATCACCCCTGGCGCCCCGCCCCGGCTGTGCGTGCGCCCGCTCCGCCGCCGCGACTCCCGCGCGCACGTCGTGCCTGCACCACATCGGCGACGGTCGTCTAATCCGTCCGGCCACTGCGCGGACCGATCCGTCGACCGCATCTCCATCTCCAGCCGGCATCCACTCCCGACCGCCCACGTCACCCACGCCCTACCCTACCCCCCTCCCAATCCCGACTCACCTCTATTGTAAATAACGATATACTTTGTCGTGTGAACGAAAGATAGTTCTATTAATTAAACAGGTATTTTTTCAAATTATTCTCGCTTTCGACTGTACCGTAGATGTGTTGTCAAATAAACGATAAATTACAAAAAAAAATCGTAATAATAAAATGCATCTAGCGTTTACTTGCAGGGAGGAATATCTTAAAATACTTTATTATTCATAGTTAAACTTACAGTTTAAGGTATTACGTAACTTGCATGTCTCCGACGTTCGATGAGCGAGGCAATAATTCATGAATACGAGTAGGATCTATTGATCTTGGCATGAACAATTTTGTAGTCACCTTTAAAAGTCGCGTGTTAAGATTTTTGATAAATGCTTATCCTGTTTGACTATCCCACGTTTCGTTTTTAACTCTACGTATGCCTTGAGCAGTTTTTGTATTATGATTAAGCTTATCCCTCCCTCGTGTTCCGCGTGTACAGAATTTGACGGTAGCGGTATAAGGTTGATAGAGGCTGGTCGGGCCGACACCGGCACCCGGCCGGACACTGGACAACCGGACAACCGGACGGCCGGCAACCGTACCGCGTCCGGTGGCCGGACCGGGCCGGAGACAATAACGCGGTAATCACCGCACGTCCGTTGCGCGCCTCCTCGCTCGTTAACCAACACATATTTTATTCAATCTATTTTTAATATTAACGTAATTACTATAATACTACATATTGCGCATATTTTACCTATGAATGTAATTATTTTTGCCTAATTCGAATTGTATAAAATCACCTCTTTGAACAGCTGTTCTATTTCAGTAGCGGACTTTCTCGATTATCATTTCCGTACTTTATTATTATATTCCGTATAAGACTATGTTAGTTACGCGTATACATACTTTCTAATTATGTGTATTATGATATAAATTTTTATCCTAAGGATAATATTATGATCATATGTACGATTCATAAGGACGTTTCAAACTGCTAAGTCGGAACATTTAATATTATCTCTCATCGCGTTAAGATAATAATTCGTTTCTATATTGTACCTTTGAAGTAGGTATTGTAATTATAATAAATAACATTTTGTGCATTACGTAATTAATATTTCATTGTTTCTTACGATTGTATTTACCTTAATATAAGACCACTGTTGGAAAATTACGCGGCTCCACTTAAAACGCGGAGTCACACAGTACTTAGTCGTATTTAAAGTTTTAATCAAAATAATATTATAACAATAACTTTTTCGTACAGAATATTTGATCATTGATGTAGTTACGCGTCATACCATTTTAATAAACCGAAGACAGGGATTTTAAAATCACAGCCAAAGCGCAGGTTCGAGGTAATAGTGTAAAACATGAAGTCAATTCATTAATCATATTCGTTAGGTACTCGTTCTAAAGACGTTTCGAACTTTCGACGACCACTTGTCTCTTGTGTCTTGTCTAGGTAGCAGCGGGCTGCGCGTGCGCCCACGCCGCCCGGATGCATTCATTCGTTATTTACAATTATTATTACTCATTACCTACATCAATTAAACATTAATATTATAAATCTAGGTATTAAATTTTAGGTAATAATATTGAACAATCTTTTAAATGCTATTATTATATAAATACGTTATGAATATAAATGTTTCCTGTTACAAAAAAAAATATTGAAAATGATACGAAGTAAATCAATATTCTTTTTAATGGTAATTAATTACTTATGAGTATGTAGTTAATTAAATGAAGTGTTAAACGGAGCGCGCTTGTCGCTAGGCGGCGCGCTCGCTTCGCGTTTTTTGTTTATTTGTGCCGATACATCGTTCGTTAGGGCCGCGCGACGCGCCGCGTGCAGCAGCGAACATACGAACTTGCGTAAATACGCGCGAACACGCGCGACCGCGCGACCGCGCGACCAGCGCCGCACACACCGCAGGAGACGCGACCGCGATATCTTGTTAAACGTTAGCTAGGAAATTGATAATGAAATCGAAAGGTGTGAGTCTATTAAGACGTTCGGAATCGATATCATACCTAACAAAATAACGTAATTTGTTTTATATTTACGGTGTTGTAGGTATTTAAGACATTTTTTCTTAGAATATTTAATTATTACTATAAAATGTTACAATCGTTAGGCCCGGACCGGCGGCGGAGCGGCGCGATGCGCGCCCTGTCGCCGGTCGTCTCATTCACTCTCACATCCTCACTATAATTATATTTTCTTACCGACCTTTTAACATAGGAAAAGCGTACACGGCCGCTTTTTCCCGTACGAGTTCGAGTACAAACAAAAAAAATCTAACATTTTATAGTGAGAGACGTTCGTATCGCCGCGTTCGTGAGAAGCCATCGGTTCACCGCGATTGCACCGAGACGTAATGACAATTTACTATTGTATATATACCTAGTTAGCCGCATGTGTAAAAAGACGTATTAGTCGATACCATCTGATCAATATTATTAGACTCATTCGAGCTGCAATCAGGATTAGCTTGACGGAGATTAGTTTCATTATTATTGTTATGATTTGTTATTACGTATTGTATTGTGAGGTTTTTCTTTAGTGTCCCCTTTTAGAGCGACATATATGGGCCATAGTATTAGTTTAATTCTTTCAAATAAAATACCATGACATAATGAAACAACGTAAATAAATTCAATTGCATTTAAACCAAAGTATACGTTTTGTGTTCTTATGATTTATTAAATACATCATGATTGAGATTTATTTGTAATATAAATGTTCTTTTTGTAAAGTCTAAAATCTTAGATAAAAAAAATTCAATATAAGCAATATTTTTACTAAACTATATTGAGTAATATTAAGTTTCCGTACCTATTTGTTAATGCTGTGGGCCCGTGTGTGAAGCACATACCGCGGCCGGCCGGCGCGGTCTGACCGTCGCAGTTTAACCGCCGCGGTCTGATCGCTGTCGCCCATGCTGCCAGGTCTAGCTCGCTTGTTTATATACGCGTTAGTTCATTTTATTTGTCACCATTTTAGAAATATGTTCTATATCAGAATAAAGACTACGTAATCATAAGCGAGATCTCAAATTTATTTTAAAAATTCTTTATGTGATCCTAACTGCGACTTATCGTATGATATCCATCTATATAATATAAAATTTTAAAAAAGATAATTTATTATATTTTGTATAATGACATTCTATATTAATTTACACTCGATCTACTTTATATCGTTATTAAAGATAATAATTAATTTTAATCTAATAAAGTGACAGACTGGTAAAGTTCGTAGAGTCGCCGTGGCGGCCTTAGATCAGTAGCTTTGCATACTCGGCGATGGCCAACTTAATGTTCAAGGACCAAAGGTATACTTAGTCGCGTAGAACCGGACGCGCATTGGCTCCGCACGAACCGAGTTTGACCGATCGGTTGTTTAATATCAGCATTAGAGCGTGTCTGTGAGAATAGCGTTTGAGAATTGACGGCGGGCCGAGGCGGCCGCGGCGTCAGCTGAGCGCAGCGAGCGCGCCATGCACCCAGACCCTTATCGCAGATTCCGCCATCCCGCCATCCGCCATCCCGCCCCGCGCTACGCCGCCCGCTTCGTTTCGTTCTCGCGGTTCTTACTTCTCGATTACGTGCTTCGCGTGCTGACTGATTTTCTATAGCAATAAAAATCAATTACCTAAGATTTTACATTAAAGTAAATTTGGATTTATATACGTTCGAATTTGGTGTCATGTACATTTAAAATATTAGAGAAAGGAGATAACGATAGGCGAACGGTCCGCGACGAGTCTCGTCACCGTCGCGGTGTCGGCGCATTATTTTCGTCATTTCTTCGTGTATAATATGTTACATGAATCTGTATACAATATGGATATAAATCGTATTGATGAATAAAATTAGTTTTTACGGCATCTCTTTATTAAATAATTATAATAATAATAATATCATACATTTTGTAAACAGCGGCGGGTAAGTCCGCCGCCCGATTCCGTGCACCAGTGCACTTTATCTTATTGGAATTACATTATTATAACGTACATAATACTATGATATATATAATCATACAGCCCTTCGAGGCACGCGTGTATGGCGATGTATGTATACACATTGTGCAATGTACATATACCTATTATAATACAATGATTTAAGACAAGGTTCACATCGTGCCGTGTGTATGTGGTAATAAATATAATATGGACATTGTTCAAACAATAAACCAGTTGTTTCATTTATTAAACCCGATTCCTCATGGACGTTTTAGATTTAAAGTTTACAGAGATTTTGATGTTTTATGATGATTTAGAATGATTTAGAATGATTAAGAATTAGTTCGTAATGATTAGGATTAGTTAGTAATGATTAAGGATCAGTTTATAAGTCATACATCAACCTCTTAAACACTAAAACAAAACACAAAACAAAAGGATTGTTTCCGTGGTTGAAAAAAAATTACATAATCCTAATGAAATAATCAGATATTATAAGAATTTCAAAAGACATAAGTAACATTATGTGTAGGATGTTAGTCAATATCCACGGTTATCCAATTGTTTCTGACTTCAACAAGATAAAAACAGTTTCACCTGAAATATTTCCATGCAATTAACTTGATACTTTCTATAGCAATACTAAGTCATGCTTGTTAATGTCAGCTTAATATGCCGTAAGCTGTGAAAATGTGTGGAGCAGAAGGAATTTCTATCAACGAAGGAGCAATGTGAATGGAGACAGTGACTATTCTAATAATAATTAGGTTCAGTGAACCTTGCTGACGACATCATTCTGAGAAGGCTAAGTATATTATTTTTAAATGTAAGCCGACTAAATGGTTACTTGATAACAATAGTATTTTAAGCAACTCTGACTTATGTCTGAAAACCTAGAGGATGTTGTTTGTAAATATTATCTCTGTTTCATATATTCAGTAAAAGCGATGCAAGTTAGTTCTCTGGGAAATGTTTCATTGATTTAGCCAGTACATACAATCACACACAAGCAATTTACACAATAATGCACGTTCGCTCTATATAGAAACTTATTAGGTCACCACACTGTTAAAAAAAATACAAAAACTGACTGCGTAAAAAACTAACAAGAAAAAATAAGCCCATTCGTTTAAAATGTTGTTAAAAGTAATACTGAACAACTACTTTGTTTACTTGTTACTTTGTTTTTCCCAAGCAGCTCTGTAAAATTTAAATCGGTTCCGACTGTTAATCCTTCATAAATTCATAAATTGTTCATAAATTGTTTGATAATTCTTCATAAATTGTTTGATTGTTCAGTATTACTTTTAACATTCGATAGGTTTTGAGAAAAAAATATATTTGAAGACTCAATATTGCGACAAAAATAGGCCATTTTATTTATTTTTCAATTTTGATATATCCAGAGTCACTCTCACTATTAAGACAAGAACGACACCACTCAAGCTGAAATCGATCAAGCGTTTAGGCTAAAGAGCATGCCACATAAATATACATATATACATGGCTTCAACCCATTAATGCCCAACTACTGGGCACGAGTCTCTCCTCTTGAGAAGACCTAGAGCATACTCCACCACGCTTCTCCAGTGCGAATTGGTGGAGGGGTTAGTAGCCAACCCGAGTGTCGGAAGTTTTCAAACCACCCGAGGGCTTCCGACATGACTTAATGACTGTTACCTTATGATAACAATCAGGATCGACGGCTTCACGTGCCCTCCGAAGCACGGAAATGCTCAAGAATTTTTTTGCCACTAGGGTCAATCCAACTACCGACCACGTTCGCTGTTGCTTAACTCTGTCGATCACTTAGCAAGCCACCGGGCTATGAGCGCTTCACATATTATATTACACTCATACGTACATATAAGCCTCCTTCTGGTGCAGTCGGGTAAAAAGTAGCCTACAATGAGCTTAGAAGGTTAGTAAATGACAATATTAATACATTTTCTGTCGACAACACGTCGGTGAGGCCTTTCGTGTAACTGATGTCCATGGGCGACGAGACCACTTACCATCGGGTGACTCCTCTGCCAACTTATTCAGTCAAGGAAAACTAAGAATACATTTTATTTGAACCAATGCATGAATAGGTAGTATTCTGTAAACACTAAAACAATAGAAAAATATCTTATACGTACAAGCACACTTTCGTTCTCGTATTTTGATAGGCTTTAGTACTACTGGCCTAAAGCATCTCTTACAATGAGAGGATTATGTTTAAAGCCAGTAGGATGACTAGGTCTAAGTTGGTAGACTTACTCGTATTTCTTCTTCAACTAAAGAGATACAGAAAATATTAATCAAAATAATATTGAATATTATGATGAAAAAGATTTCAAAATCAGCTATTTTATGTATTAACTTAATTTTTTACTGGGAGAAATGTAACTCTTGCGCCCCAACTCAGAGTCACTGATGGTTACTTAAATCGCACCTTAGTACAGTATGTTTTCCGCACAAAGTAGCCATAACATAGCAGATGTAAGGAGCAGATACTGATATTATTCTTATCGTTATATTCAACGATCCAAATATTCTATAGAATGAAACTTCAAAAAATATGAATCATATTGAAGCAAAAGCTGTTCGACACACGACTTTTATTCAGAACAGCAACGTCCGTCGGTAGTGAAAGTCGCCTTTACCTGCAATATAGAACCATTTTATAAGATACGTGATCCAATTCTGAGCTTTTATAGAAAGAATCTGTTGAAATCTGATGTGTGAATATACCTATTTTAATGGAGTACAAGTACGTATTAAGTACTATTTTTTCAGTAAACTGAAACTTGAACTTGAAATTGAAACACTTTATGAAAACTTATATACTTACACAATCCCTACAACCCGAGAAAACATTTGACGAATACGAATAAATATTGAAATAATACAACTGAAATAATAAAGAACATACATGTAACCAACAGATTAAATTATATTTTCTCAGAATTAACAACTCGATATCATCTACAAATTCTGAAATGAAGTTCCGGAAATATTGACATACAGTTAAAGGTAATTTTGTTCGACATACGGCCTTTACGAAGCGCCCACGTCCATAGGGAGCGAGAGTCGACTCGCCTTTACCTGTAATATAAGACCGTCTTATACGATACGTGACTCTATTCAGCTCGCTAAGGGGCTTTTATAGAAAGAATCTGTTACATAGTACACCAGTCTATTGTGATGTGGGCTAGCGATTACTGATTGAAATAAATGCTGATATTACGTTCTTTGAATTGGCGCCCAACGAGGGCCACATCTACCTCCTTGAGATTAGTCTTTTGCTTCTGTGATTGGTTAAATTGGATATCAATTATGTATGGGATATCATTTTGAACCAATTACACAAATTATCAAGTTGGGAGTGCCCACAGAGCAGTTTTGGACTCAATTCCCGGTCAAGGTACACATTTATTTGACAGACAAATGTCACAAAGTTATTACTACCAAGTGAACTACGGTGTTGTTAAACTTATCTGAACTTACACGGATACTGTAATAAAAACTGTTGTAAAAATTTTCATTAGTTTTTTATAGATGACAATAGAATTTGTCCATTGTTATATTTTCGGAACCACGACTGGTCATCAGCGCGTTAGTACGTAAACTAAGTACTAGCAATAAACGTGGCAAGTTCGTGCATTGCACCTACTTTGGACCTCAGATTAAAGAAATAAAAGGCAAATATAACTTTCGCAAAGAAATGCAACAAATGACGTGAAGCCACTTTTTCACTATGTGTGCATGACAATCATATTGACATCTAGCAGTGGCATCGTAGAGACACATACTTCTTTGTGTGTGTAAGTTGCCACATTGAAAACAAAAAGTCGCAATCTCCCGCTATTTAGAAAATATTTTTTGCCATATTTTCGACTTGAAATATTATACAATTAAATTGGCAAATTATTTATTATTTTATCACTAGTTATCAAAAAGTCTAGATATTAAATATGTCAAATGTTCTTTTAATATACTTACTATGCTGAATTGTTTTAATTTATGGTTTTTTCTCTTTTGGGTAGTTATTTTTCATTGAAAAATATAAAAATTTTAATACCTTTATTATAATTAAAATACATGAAATATATATAATATACGTCATCTTCATTAAAATACAATGAATAAACAAAGCAAAATTTGGATGGCCAATCATTATCTTGCCTACTTTGAGGAATCATAAAATCCCGTTTATCTCGTATAATAGTATTTGTCGGCAATCTGCAAAATAAAATAATTTATTAAGTAGGCTAAACAGGAACTAAAATGGAATACAATATTTTCTTTCAATCGTGCATTTTATCGTAGGCAAACGTGATATTTTCAATCAACCAGGTTTACCTATGTTAAAATCCTTATTTTATCCCTCTAATCCTTGGTACAATCTATCTTACGTTTGTAATAACCCAGCGACTGGTATTTATGCATTGGCTGCATTTCCTCATTTTTAGATTTAAATAAATACAACTATTTATTTTTAAAATATTTTTTTTGATATAAATTTATAATCGATCAGTGTTCAAATAACCCATGCATATTTCCCCTTATTTAGGGTAATCGATTTTCATATAAAGCTGGTATAAAATTGAATAATTGTCGAGGTTTTGTGTTCCGAGCGCACCTCAAAAATATTATTATAAATAAATAATAAAATAATGAACAGTTACCTGTGAAAATATATCTAATCTTCTTATGCTTGATTTTGGGAACAACTTTAGCAGTGTTTAAAATTGCAAGACGGAATTTTATCTGAGAAAATTATTTAATAAATTTTGACAATTGTGACATGAAAGCTATTTGACGCTTTCTTTAGTACTGAATCGGGTTTGTATTTGCTTTTTTAGTTTGTATTTGCTTTGGTAGCTTTACATTTTAGTTGGATGAATATATCTGCCTTTTATTTCTTTAATCTGAGCTTTGGACATATTGAGACGGTAACTATATCTAGTTATCGGTAGTATTAAACGCATCATTCGGTCATATACCAAACTTTATCTAGAGCAACATTGCTATTCAGTAAGGCACATATTCGAATTAGAATCTTGTTGGAATGATCAAACTAACTTCGGAAGTGAAGTCACCTGTGAAACATTAATAGATTTAATCGATTTCAGACATCTAGTTCGGAATAATCCCCAAGTTGGTCATTTATTTAATTATAAATTAAATATTCTGCGACTAATTACATTTTTACTTCAAAGCTCTTCTAAAGATTACAAAATGTAGTGCAATTTTAACATTCTGAGGGTAAATGTCACATGATGCACTTGACTGGCGGATGCTTCTTTATGTTCTAATTAACCTTTAAAAATCGATGCACAATGTTTTATTTACTGTAGGTATATTATGTCAGTCTTCATTTATTTAATTATGTATTCCAATTTTACCCGTTAAGTTTGAGTTTACAAACCGAATAAATATCCTTCATACAGTAAAAAATGTTTTACTAAACTACATATATTTAACAGCAAATCATCACTAACGTTAAGCAAAACCTTGTAACCCATGTACCATGTTATTTTCATGACGGAATAAATGTTTCTTTCTTTCTTTCAAAAGGTAAAATAGCGTTCTGCATTAAGTATTTGTTTTTACAATTCAACTTTACACCATTTATACTATACCATAAAATTATACTATACTATACAATCAAACAAGCATCGAAATGTTTAGAACTGTCGCTACGCGAACTAAGTTACAGAGGAAATTACATAGGTTTATGGTTTACATTTTAGAGCATAGAATCATACATATTTGTAGCGAGTGTTGTTGTAGCGAGGAGATAACTTCAACAGAAATTTGCAGATGTCTGTAACTAAACCCAGTTCTGCAGTGTTAGTTTATATTACTAATTCCGACGAAATATGTTTCTATTAATTTTCTTGTTACTATTTCTCATGCTTAAATTTTTATTTTCATTTTATTCATTTATTTTGTTTAGCATCTTATTCCTCTTTCTGGTATCAGAGATATTTCACATATGCTGGATTACTTACCATGTTTCTTTCACCGTTTTTTTAAGGTCAGATGGAGGTGGATGGAAGATTAAAATACAGGTGCCTAGTGCGGAAAACTATTCTCATTGCTTCACGTGTGAATGTGAGCGTAACGGAAGTATGTAGCTATGCACTACTATAATGTTTTGAACAGTCGTGAACAAAGTTTTGAAGGCAATTACAGAAGCACGAACTGTCTTATTAACGTAATTTGTGTTTCCTGTTTGTTTCGTTTGATGACTGCATGACTTGCGACAGCTTTAAGAACTACATAACCTACATTTAGGTATCTCACACATACTCACAAACATTTTGTAATTCTTATAAATTCAACACATCAGTTACTTTAGTTCTGTAGTTCCCTTAGGAATATAACGTAAATTAATTTTTGCTACAGTTTTAGTATTTTAATCTCAAATGTAGATTATGTAGTTACATACATAAAAATGTATATTTTTTGTAACGTGCAAACAAGCACACGAGACAATAGTTAGTGGTCACCGTCACCCATGAACATCAGTTGTTACCGACACAGGCATCCAACAAATATCGAGAAGCTACAGAGACAACAAGGGAAGGCAGAAAGAAAGAAACTAAGAACGAATAAACTTTTAAGTACAATATTTTATGGTAATATTATGTTTATTTGGTAATATCTATGTAGTTTATTTTCATTCTGGTAATACATTTGCTATTAATATTATTATCCATCGATTTGGGTTCTACCCACCTATGCGCCTCCTACGCGCAAGAGCCGCCGACCGCGTCAGTTGAGTTCGATTCGCGGTTTGGTTAGCGACAAAATGCAGCTCAGTACATAATTCGGTGCATCACTATAATTCGTTTTGTTCATCATCTTTTCGGTAATTCGGCCGCAAAGATCTTTCTACGATACTGATTGAAGTTTAGGTCAAACTGGTGCCAAACAGGACAACAGTCAAAACCATCTCGGCGCCGCCGAGGTGTCGACCAACGCCGTGCGATTGAACAGGTTAGTGGACTACCTTTTTGGTGTGTACATTTTGCTGATTGCAGAAAGGGATACTTAAATCCCTATAATCATTTACAAAATATACAGTCCACGTTCGATTCGATTCGTCACTACCACAAATTTAGGAATCCGGGTTCAAATCCATTAATACTCGATTCCCAAGTATTCCGAGCCCGGGTAAATGACAATCACCTACAATGTTCTTTCCCAAAATTAGCAAAAATCAACATACCCTACATTATTAAAGTAACATATACTAAAGTAAATGTGACCTCAAATATTTTAAGGCGGGTTGTATTATCAAAGTTTCTGAGGCAATTACACAGTACAGTACGTACTGTCTTACGCCTTGGAGCACATAATCACAAGTTTATTTTATACTACTTAGTTGTGTTGTTACATAACTTCAAAAGCAGTGTGATAGTTCTAAAACTGGAAGTTTAAGTTAAGGTTTATCCAAGAAACAATTTGAGTTTCCATAGCGTCAAAAAGTAACTGATTTCTTACGTAAGTGTGTACATTAAAATTAATATAATCATGGTTTACAGATTTATATTACAGGGTGGCGCAAAAGTCATCACCCTATCGGAAGATGCTATAATTTATTAAAAAAATTACTGTCAAAAACCATCAGGTGACAACTTTCGCGCCACCCTTTAATTGAACATTGAAGCAAGTTTGTAAACTTGGTAATAGTTTAGTAATATTGGTAACCTTATTAGTATCCTGTAATGCACTGACTACATTTGGATAAAATACATATGTTGTCAATTAATTAATTCTGCGGTTTAATGAAAATAACCGAATACGTTTGACAAATTTTGGCAAAATTCAGTCAAGTTATTACGACTACTATGGTCGTTTATGTATAGTTTAGTGAATAACCTAATTAATCCTGATTTTTATATTAAAATATTTTATGTATAATAATTATTTGTTTATAAGTGAAAAAAATACACTTTACAATGTAAGTATATTTTTATCCATGCAACTATGAAATAAAATACATCTTAATTACAACACGTTTGAAAAATTAAGCAGTTTTAAACGAACAAAATGCAAACGAGTATGTAAATAGCCTTCATCATTTTCGCAATCCTCAGGCGCGGTCAAAGTGGATGTGTCAATTTCATTGCACGCTAAAATAAAAACATAAGGCGATAACGTGGCAAACGGGGACGGTAAAGCTGTCCAAATTGTGGGCAAAATGTGTGAAAAATGGCTGAGATTGCGCATCATTTAAAATTATCGCTCTGCTGCGGTTGCACGGGAGTAGCACTAAGCAAAAGATACATTTGGGTGTTCGTACAGTTTTGTACAAAAATTATTTATATTTTATAACGATTTTAGACTTAACTCATCGCGGACTGAAAACATCTTAAGTATAATACGGGTACTCATGATATATATTTTATTTTATACGCCGATATTTCGACCCAGTTACAGGGATCGTGGTCATGGCTAGACTGCGGTGGCGACTGTCAAGAGTTTCTCCGTGCCACCGCAGTCTAGCCGTGACCACGATCCCTGTAACTGGGTCGAAATATCGGCGTATAAAATAAAATATATATCGTGAGTACCCGTATTATACTTAAGATTTTATAACGAGCTGATCCCCGCGACTTCCTTCACGAGTTTTTTATACTCATACAAACTGTCATCTCTTATTTCACCCTTGCTAAGAGACCTTTATGCAATGTGTCGTATGACACATGCAGTCATCTGGTTCAGGCTGAGCGGTGTCTGTCAGTCAATATGAAATTGCACGAGTGAAGCTGAACGATGGCGTCACTCCCATTATTGTAATAATTATGGCTAAGTATTCAGAGATCAAATCATTCTGAACTGAACGCTGCTTAATCAGGAAGATAGGAGTGGGTAGAGGAAATCCTCTGTAACTTAGTTCGCACATACCTACATTGTTATAATATCTTACACATATTTTACATTTTAGAGCATAGAATCATACATACTCTTATTTGTAGCATGTGTTGTTGTAGCAAGCAGATAACTTCAAGCAGATAACGTTAGTTTATTATTACTAATTCTGATGAAATATGCTTCTAGTAATTTTCTTGTTACCATTTCAGATGTATATTTCTACAACCATATGCGTTGTCCGTCCGTTCAATATTTTCTTTGTTTAATTGCCATTCCATCTTATATAAAATAAAATTATATCGAAAGCAGTTTCAAATAATGATCATTTATAAAGATGCCCGCAGTGTTGAGGAATTGATAGAAATAAATAATGAAGATGAATTACGTCGTAAAATTTTATAACAGTCTGTTAACTGCAAACTTGAGTACCCTTTTACTAAATAATGACCTACCGATAAAGATTTTAAGATTCGGTGAAAACGACGCAGTGGTTGCATATACTGTTTATAATAGTAATGAATGTAATTATAATATATTAACTGCCCGCGTTTTCTTGGACAAGAAGTACCCTATATTTTATTCTAGATCATAGTCTATCTATGTGCTAAATTTCATGAAAATCCGTTTAGTAGTTTTTGCGTGAAAGAGTACCAAACATATTTACATCCTCAAATTCTTTCACATTTATAATGTTAATAGGATATGATTTAGATTGAGAATTGAGTCCTTTAGATTGAGAAGTTGTCTAAAGCGCGGTAACTTAATCACATGTATCTTAATGTACTATTGCCTAATATGTACTATTATTTCTTCGGTGCTATTGCTTAATGTTTTTACGCATTTATAATCTGTGCTTGTCTATCTGTAAAGTTCATTAATTGGTTTTCGAACGGTGTAAAATAAATCATGTACAAGATACCCAGTATCAAAATAGTTCAAGTAATACGAAGAGACTAAAACTAGACGCGAGTAAAATATTACAGACACTAAATTGAAACGATCATATCGTCGTTATTTCTTAAGGATTACCCGGCATCGAGGGAATAATACCTGCGCTGCAACTTCAGTTATTATTGCGAAGCGTTCTGTTTTAACCGGATAATGGCAACGATACGCGGCGGGAGGCGATTAACTAGGATTTGCCGAAACAATTTAGCCATCCAATAGGTATAAGCACAATCGACAAAATTTTCGCATCTGCAAAATTGTGTTACCCATTTTATATTTATTCGACACTGCACATTTTATTCTAACTACATCGAACGGTCTGAACCAAACTGCTCCATAGGATTACCGGAGCACGTTAATGTTATTTGAATCCGAATTGAAATACTAGCAGTAATTTTGTTATCCGAATAATGTAACGTTATAGGATTTCTAACAACGGTAAAATTTTGTTTCGGTATTAACTTAAGCTCGGATGAAATATAATACCACTTATTTGCGGTGTCCGCTGTTCCCGTGACGTAACTAAGCTGAATATGTATTAGAAAATTTAATTTATTTTGTATAATAACAACATTACTTTAGCACGGGAAAATCTTTGAATAGACTACATGATTATGTAAATCGACTGTGTTCCCAGTGTGCTAAGGAATTACGAATTTTAGTGGAAGAAATGTAAAAACTTTGACATGCTGACTCATGACTAGTGCCATCTCCATTCGAAAAATGATTACAATTTTATCTTTTTGCAATATTTAACGGAAATCAAAATCAATAGTACACAGAAGCTGTATTAATAAACAAATACGTACATCGCGCAAAAGCAAACTAATCTTTAATATAGCTGAGTGCCTACTCAATGTAATCGTGGTATTTCACGTTCGGATGGTTTTGAAGCTCTCGCAGAATTGCGAATGTGATACCGATAATGTGTTGCGTAAGCTTTGGATACATCATGACAGCGGGACTACTAGGTACACCTTAAGCCTTACCTACACGTGCGCATTACTGTACAGTAATTGCCAACTTATGTCGACGAGGCAATCGCTTTAATTATATCATTGCCCATTTGCGTGTGAACTTTATTTGAACTCCGAAATGTGTTTGTCATGTGTTTAAGTATGCACCGGCGATAAATCGGTGATTTAATTAAATACTGCGGTCTCGGCACACGTTCTGAAATGTATTTCAAGCTTGTTACTCACCTTCGTTTTGCTTCGGGGACTAGTATTTCGGAAACTGTCCACTTTTCAGTTAGTGGCTGGTCTCGAAGCAATTTTTATTTGTTTTTATCAGGCTTATACGAGTAATTAATTCTTTCATGAGAAGATACACCAACGTTTTTCGTACGTCATTTAAAGATATATTCATGATTTTTATGGTAGCAATTGCATACGACAAGTACCAACTATTATTAAGAGTATTCAGATAATGAACATGTAACCTTACTTATGTATTTAACTATACAACTTTGTTCCTTAATAACATACTATCAAGAATTTTGTTAACTTGGACATTATGGTTAGCTAAATGTATGAGGTCCCGTTACTCTGCAATGTTATCTACCAATTTGAGGAGTTGAAGCGTCTTGTCTTTATGCCCATGAAACAATAAACAGTATAAGTATTTTTATGATTACCATTCAACGTATTTATCAAGCATCCTGTGATACAAAACCCACACCGTGAAAGTACCTTTATAATCACTTAATGGACACCCAGTGTGTGCTACTACGATAAAATAAAGAAATAAGTTTCAGTTCAAATTTTTGTATTTATAAGAGTCGAAAATCAACTTCATAAATAAACCGAATGTACCTAATGCATTGTTTTAGTGTGTCGTGTGTTATATGTATCATCCATGCCACCCGCGACACAGGTAAAAACTTATCGTATGAGTGCGTAAGCGTTTATTATCTTATTATTGGCTTCAACCCATTAATAACCCACTACTGAGCACGGGTCTCTCCTCTTAAGGAGGCCTAGAGCATACAGTAAGTGATGACGTCAAGATATTTCACATTAATGTGAAACAGTAGTTAAGCAATCCGCCGCTCGAGACATTCGTGTTACTGTCTTTTCTATTTCCAAGGGCTAAAGTAGTTTATAATGAAACACTTCTAATTTAGATTTATAGTAATCATAATAGTAGTTATGGATGTTGACATATTTTTTATTTGCGGCTACTTTAGACTGTTATTTAAAGATCTTTCTAAGCAAGGAACCTGCTATGAAATTTAGTTATAAGTAATTGCCCATCAATTACCGATAGCGCCCGAAGTTACGTAACTCGGTCTATCACTTTCGATTGACACAAGGTACGCTACAAAATTCTAATATACGTTTCAAAGTTTTAATAAAGGAGTAAAAAGAGTGTTTATCTGACAGAAATGTATAACATTTATTCTACACAAACATTCTATTGAGTGTCATCATTTATTAATTTAGTCTAAATACATAGTAGATACCTACCTTAGTACTTTAAGCATATTTTAAATTTTAAAAGGCTAAATGCCGCATACAGCATTCGTATTCGTTTAATATTTAACCACGGAGTTCAAAACAAAAATATTATGTCCTAACTCTGTAATGTGCCATGAAACTTAAAAAGTAAAAATTCCAAAGCTTTTATACGTCCTAAAAATTTTGTAATTAGTCGAAGGAACATTCAAAGTTAAGTGGCCTTTTCGTAAAATATCAGGTGCAACCATCGTTTCCTATACCTAAAGAACTTCATAAGAAAAATTGGTCATTTTAAAACATTTTAAATAAAACTTGGCTTCTACTTACTTGCTGGTTTTTCATTTTGGTAAAACCAGTATGATTCGTTTAAACAAAATTGGGTAAAAATTTAACTGCTGGCAATTTCGAAAAGAAATGTCTTACTAAGTAAACATATTAGAATTATATTATTGTATGTGGATTATGTATGTATGTATTTATGTGGATTAGGTATGTCATTCACTTATTTACTTTAACATACTTAAATATTACGGATCATAAGGGTAAGCTTAATGCACTGTGCATTCTATATTAGTTAGCCATTAGTCCAAACAGATACATTATGTATGCGGTAAGCAGAGTTAAATAAAGCATAATAAACTAGAGTATGTACCCACATGCCTAAAATTATTATAATTATGTCTACCTCTTGACATAACCATTCAATCTTAGTTTTCCGAATAAAATCAGAGTCGTATTTTAAACAAAACTTAAATGAAACAAAATTAGTTTACTATACATTTTACATACAATTACGATTATTGTGAATGTATAAAATCTTTCACAAAATGCAAACAAAATTCTGGACATGAGAATCATTAGGTCGGATGTGCACATACGACGAAAATGACTTTTTAGTATACCGATATTATGTTTTTGTTTCTCTTTCCAACGATCTGACCGTGGTATCTCTATCTCTTACCGTTGTAAAGATACACTCATGCATAATGTCGGTTATACAGACTTTTTCAAATACCCGAGAGCCATAAGCATTTATATTTACTTAAATCTTTATGCACCAAATTATTAATAGTTTTATGATCCGTATTTCAACTTAAGCTATTATGAATCAAAAATGTTTGGCCCAGTACGCTGGTAGCATCAGCAGATAAGCATTTATGCCTCTAAAGTTTACTTCAAATTTTAGTACGTATCTTCAAATATAGTATTATGCTTAAAAAAATGTTGCTTATCGCTACAAAGGCATAAAGTCTGTTCTTAATATAGGATTTTATTTTTGTAATAATAATGTTTTGTATGAATATATTTCAGGCATAAAGTCTGATGTACAAAAATTTAATAGATTAAAAGTTGTATTAAACTCATTTTAACAGTTAGGGTGATACTTGTAATAAAAATTAAAAGGTACTATTGCCTACAAAATATTAAAAAAAGAATACTGACTGAAATACTTATACTTCAATAATAATGAAGAAAAAATGTTTGCCAATTTTGTTTTTGCTCTCCTGAAAAGTTAGCATTTTACACATCCGACCTAATGCTTCTCATGTCCAGAATTACCTAATGAAACTAAATACATCTTTCTGAATACTATAATTATTTAAAATCATCGTACTTATAGTTTCATACGTTTACCCTTATTAAATACACAATAGCTAAAAATATGTTAAAATTCAGTTACACTATTTTGCTACAACCCAAGAGCATGAACGACAATGTATTTTTATATTATGCGTAGTACCTCCCTTCCTCAAAGGATATTAACATATCCATATTACATTAACATATTATTTGTACCTTTACTAAACAACAGCATATTATATACTCAAATACCATCAACAAAAACACCCATATTAACTTGAAACGTAGGATCATCATAAAAAGTTGATTTCAATATTTAATAGGCGGACAATCATGTACAACTTCTCTCAGATTGTTGCAAATTAGATAAATACTAACTTAATTCTATTTTCTACTTTAATAATAGAGACAGAATACTCAAACTACAACTAATTCCAACATGCAATCTTAGTTGCACATTCTCAACATACAATTTGTTTGTATATCACTCGTTGCCACTTGTTCCTTGCAAGTTGTGCATTTAATCTTATTAGAAGTTCAGCGGTGGCTTACGTCGTTTAATTGTATTGAGTATTTGAAACTTAGTCTAACTGTTTAATGTTCTACGCATACCTTCCACCAAAAAACTATTAAAGATTTGCACAGATTAGTAAGATTATCTCTGTATTGGACTTTTTTATAAAATCATTTATCCTACCAATATTATAAATGTGAAAATTTGGATGTTTGTGACTTCATCACACAAAAACGTTTCAACGGATATGGATAAAATTTGGCACATACAAAGATTGCTTACAACCTAACTACTTTTTATCCCAGGAAATTTTGTTTATGTGCAGGTTTATGTGTTACTAACATACATGTAATCTTTTTATAATTTTTTTATTAATCACACTCTTCATTTTTCTAAGGACCCAAATCTGAAATCCACGCAGACGAAATTGCGGGTATAAGCCAGTTAATAATAATTTATTGTTTCACATTTGCTGTGACAAATTATTGTAGTTTCTATTTCATTTTTATTATTCTACTAGCTGTTGCCCGCAGCTTCGCACGCGGAAATTATGCTTATTATGAAATTATATTTGTACCCCTCACAGAAGAAAATTTAATAACAGGTTAATTTATATTGAATTTAGGAATTTATAAAGTAAAACCTACGATACAATCACAAATCATTCCTCCGGCGGCAGCGGGTTTTGAAAAATAAACAATATTCACATTAATTTGTTTTTTTTCATTTTCATGAAAAATTTTGATAAATTCGAAAACATGTATTCCATTAATTAAAGGAGAAACGTTTGTAGTTGTCTCCTCTTCGAGAAAACTGTGATACAGTTATTTTTTGTGTCTAATTATAAGCTTACATACAAATTTTCACCTTTCTTACTTTAAAAAATTGACGAAATTCCCATACTAACTTGCGCCATCTTAATTAACCCTTAAGGGGTTGATTTTCTAAAAAACCTAATACTTACAAATTTAGTTTCTAATTTTAAGCTATTATGTAAATTATCTTGTTTTTAACTTCAAAAATGACGAAGTTGCCTACTGAGTTCAATCCGCTAAATTAACCCTTTAAGGGATGATTTTCGAAAACAATGTGCTACAGTTAACTTTTATTCATAACTACAAACTGACATAAAAAATTTCATATTTATGACTCGAAAACTGACGAAGTTGATTTGTATGTAGTTGATTACCAACCCTTATTTTTAGGGGATGAACTTCGGGAAAACTGTGATACAGTTATGTTTTGTGTCTAATTATAAGCTTATATACAAATTTTCACCTTTTTTACTTCAAAACTGACGAAGTTCCCATACTAACTTACGCCACCTTAATTAACCTTTAGGGGATGATTTTCCAAAAAAATGTAATACTTAAAAATTTAATTTCTAATTTTGAGCTAATATGTAAATTTTCATGTTTTTAACTTCAAAAATGACGAAGTTGCCTACTGAGTTCAATCCGCTAAATTAACCCTTTAATGTATGATTTTCCAAAAAAATGTGTTAAAGTTAACTTTTATTTATTACTATAAAGTTACATGATAAATTTCATATTTATAACTAAAACTGACATTCATCATAATCGGTTCGGTAGTTTCTGAGATTTTTTGTTTAATCAGTATATCTCTTTTCAATTTTATATATATAGATCAGATATTCTATTCTTTATTTACTAGTAAAAAAACTACATACCATCATCTATTAACCTAGTAGATGAAAGAAAAATTGACTTACTCCTGCATAAAATAATATTAATTTTCCGCAAGTTCCCCTCGAATTTCACATACAGAAGCCTATGGGAATCAACTGTCAAAGGCTCAAAAGCGAGTGTAAAGCTCAGTTGAATTTAATATTCCTAATTAACCGACGCTCTCTCTAAGAAGATTAGTGTCCAAATAAGCGTAACATAAATAAACTTCTGCTTTTATTCAACCTAATTATTCATTATTCCCAAAAGTATTCTAATTTAATTGCTGTTGTTTTAAACCATTAGAGGACAGTTTGAGTTGGTACCTTACGACAAATTGGACTTGGATTGACCAGTCTCAATGACAGCTAAAAGGGTTATAAGAGGTAATAGGCCCACGGAATTCCTTACAGTATCTTTTAAAGATACCCATACTACTACCGTACTACTACCATACTACTTCGGCTGTAGTAGTTTTTTAAAAGTTTTTTTACTATTAATTTATTTTATTGTAAATAAAAATAGAAGGATAAAACAGGGATTCTGCGAATTTTTTTTGGGTTTTAGTGTCCATTTATTCTATGAAAAGCAAAACTGTTAATGAAAATAAATATAAATGCTCTACAATATTCCAGTTCCACATTTAGAATACAATCATATTCTTATTTCTATGAAATTTTCTTAGAAATGAAACTGTAATGTTTTTGTTGAAGTACTTAACAATGTTCCATACGTACAATGCAGTTCAAGCAAACTCAGTGCTGTTAGTTGGCCGAGCAAGTTCAGTTGCAGGCATTCAACTGGATTAACTAACTTCCTCGCAATCTTCTCGCGAGACGAACTTAAAATTCTGACATCAGTTTCGGGTATTAAGGGATTGTTCAGTTCATAAATTTATAAACCCTCACTTGAATCATGTCTGCTAAGACTGTAATTTCTAGTAAATAACCATAGATTAATAATTCTAATTATAATTATTATTTTAACCAACATTCTCTTTTCGGTCGTTTTCGTTTAGAATAACCGAGATGGACATATAATTTGATAATAACCCCCGAGCACTGAGAATTACGTTAAATTTTGATCACTCATTCCTTTGTAAGAAAAATCGGGTAAGCTCGCCTAATTGGGAAAAGAAAAGGTAAATAAATGGTAATTACCTCGCTGTTGTCGCTCGTGATTCGGGACTGAAAATTTCAAGGATTATTGTCTCCCACTGAAATCTTACTTTTGTATTTCTTACCTTTACCTTGAAAATACTCAGTTAATTCTCAATTATTTGTCACTTCGCAGAAACGGTTGATTTTGTTAACAAAATTATGTAGATAAATCTTTAGCTGAGTTAAAAGTTTTAATTAAGTTTATTAAGTTAGTATTAGTCTACTTTGCAACAATCCGCGGTTAACATGTATGATGGTATATACTTTAAAACATACACGGCACTTGCCTCCTTACAACGGAAACCGCACTACAATAATTGAAAGTATATACCGACATATATACCAGCACCAGCTATTGCACGCTCTATGCCTGTTTATATGCTGCACACACGCTTGCATGCTTGTTTGCATGCTGCATGCTTGCTTGCATGCTGCATGCTTGCTTGCATGCTGAAAATATAGTAATTAAAATAGTGGTATAATGAATGTTCGGAAACACAATACTTCGAACAAATGTTATTTCGGCTAAGTGTAGGTAAAAAGGTTAGTTAACCTTAGTTAAGGTGCTAAGGTTAGGTAAAAAGTTTTTGACCAAATGAAACGGAGTAACGAAAAAAATCGAATTGACAATAATTCAACTGATACAGTGGCAGACGTGACTTCGAAAAAGTAAAAAAAACGAAACAATAATAGTTGAAAAGTTTGAGGTGAAATGAAAATTGGTCAAATATTTTTCAAAATTATGATAGGTACCAATTCTACTCGTATGTTCAGTTCCAATTATTAGTCTGTGTGATATACTCGTATGTGTCATAGTCTATCTGTCAGATTGTTTCTTCATCGGTCACACGTGATTTTCTACAAACGTAGACAAAATTTATACGACATTCCGTATATTATAATACCCACAGAGTCAGAAGGCCTAATGACTGGCATAAATAAATACATTACTACAATAAATAATCAAAAATCTTTAAAAATCAATGAAAATGCTAATGGCAGGTGAATGCTTTATTACAAGTGAATAATAGAGTTCGCATAATTATTATAAACTTTTATGTTACGTTATGTTTTACGTTGTATTTAATATAATAATAATAATATAGCTACCTGTTATATCCAGAGAAAATAAATAAAACAAAAATAATAATAATAATAAAATCTTTTTCTTGCCATATAAAATTACATCTATATTGTTGTACTCGTGGTTAAAATTAACATAAAAATAATTAAAATTAAAATAAAATGTTGTAATAGGAGCTGGCTCAGATTTTGCTAACACGGGGCTGGGCTCCCGTGAAGCGCTGGTTTTCAGCCAGTCCTTCCTCCCTACGATGTTGTGCGGGAGTTACGACAGTCATATAATTTACATTATTTACACATGCTAATATTTGAAATTCCATGTTGCCAAAACATTTTAATTCAGTACCAGTGTAATAATATACCCACACTACCGTTATTACATTGGAGTTTGAGGAAACTAAATACCTCAACATTTACGTAATTAAGGCACAATGTAATCGTTTAGAGTATTATGAGGCAGTGTAAGCATAATAGCATTTAACACTTAAGTATGATAATGACTTTTGCTTTGCTCCATTTAAGATTTTGTTGCTATGATTTTCAATAATGATGTACCTACTTAAAATTTGTTTTAAGACAACAAAAGACGTGAACCTTACATCTCATTAAATGGTGCTGCATTTCACTAAGTCTTTACTAATGAATTTGAATGCCAATTTCTGGGCTAGTCTACAAATAAAATGTTTTTGTAAACTGTTATATTGGTATTATACAGATACTCCCGTTTCTTATTGGCTGGATACTAAACTTGTATACTTTATGTGTTATGGAAGTAGGTACAACACTTATTCTATTTGCTTATTTTATAACTTTTATGAATGCCATTATATCAGTGTCACAAAAGTCCATAACATGCACTCGCCTAAACTCGAGAAGCATTGAATTCACTTGCTTGCCCAGCATTTCCTGTATTTCTTTTAGCACAAATGCAACAAGTCTCGAGAGCATTAAGACTTTTGGCAGTCCAACGCATTGGGAAAAATAATTTCTCAGCGTCACAAATAACGCGTTTATTCAAGTCCGTGGATTTAACATACGAATACGCTCCTAAATTGATACTGCTTTGAGGATATCGTTGTTTTTCACCCTTCGCTGTACAATCTCTTAAAATGTATTATGGAAACCACTAATTTCAGAAAGAGATCCCTGTAAACTGGGGTTGAACTTAAGCCTGTAAGGTCCCTTTACATCATACGGGCGCTGCGCTCTGACACGCGGCTTTGCAGCATGATAAAGCACCTGTTCATATGTTTTATAGTCCGCAAATTGAGTTAAAATATATTATTAGACGCACACTGCTAGCTTTATGTATGAGACGAGTCGTATTTATAAATTAGCGGTTTGGACTATTTTCGGGACATAAATTCTGTGTGGCAGAAAATAATAGCCGTACTAACCAAATACTCTGTTACAGCATGATAAGTTACGGCGACATTTGTCAACTGCAAATATTCTATACTGGATTTATCTTATTCTGAATATAACATTTACAGATATGACTAATATGACTATAGAGTCGTGTTGGTACATAACATTAAACTATTAGGTATACCTATTTCAGTTTGCTAAAGATTACTTACCTAATAACTACGGAAACTTTGAAAACCTTAATAATATGTATAAATAACATAATAGGACATTGCAAGTGAACAAAAGTATCACTGATAAATAGACTTGCAAACGTCATCCTTCTAAAATTACATCGAGGTAAAGCATTAATTTCTTGCTTTCCATTTAACGGCATGGGCGGTGCGAACGGGGCGAAGCGGCGCGGCGCGATAATTCGCACAGCACAGTTTGACGGCCACGGGACGCACATTCACCGCCGCAACCAGATAGGCCGAGAGCGAATGTCTTTATCAATTTATCTCGATATTCGCTATGGTGAATGTCCCGTGGCCAGGCGGTAACAACCAAATGCAGTCTTAATAGCTGTCAAAAACATAACAGAAAATATCTTGTAATAAAACTGAAGGGAGGCATAATATTTAGAAAATCTCTTTTAATATACGAAACTACTCTTTCGTGGAAATACATTGTCATAGAGATGCAGAGAAACTTTGTGGCGGGTGTGAGAGTGAATCGTAACAAAGGCTTCGCGGCACTCGCGTGATTACTACGACCTTATGATTAGGCGCTGTTGCAACAAACAGAGATATAGGAATTAGGCCACACTACCTACTCTGTATTGTTATTTATATTCATGTATTTCGTTCGCATATAAAGTTTATGAATATAAATTCACCATACTACCTTTGAGCATAGATTCTTTCGTTAATTTCGATCGGTGATAGATCCTTTGCAGCCTTGTAAGCGTACTCATGATTATTATTATTACTATAGCATGGTAAAGCCACGCTGCTCCAGTACGGATTGTTAGAAAGTACAGTAGCCAAATCGTGATATAAAAAGGTCTTATACTCGATTCGGCTTATGCACCGCCTTATTCGGCTCACATGAAGCTATGAAGCATCTGTAACCATAAAAAACTTGTCAATCTTGGATTGAGGGCATCAAACTGCCCAATGCTTAAAGTTACTTTATCCATAACACATTAGTTGTGTATTTATCTCGAAACTTTCAAAGTCATCGTTTCGCTCCAACATAAGCTGAACTAAAATTTCAAAGCAAATCGAACAAGTCTTAAACGCATTGACATGATCCGCCGAAATAATTTAATTTATTCCAAAATCACGTACGAATACAGTTTCACGGAGCACGTACACAAACTTTAACCTTTAACTGTGATCATCAGGTGTTTTAATTTGTAACCTCCGCGCGAGCGAACTCCAGATTTAATATTTCACACGAAATATAGCAACAGCTGCAAGTAGAAATGTTTCATTTTGATAAAGAAAAGATTTTGAAATTCATTTCTTGCTATCTTTGTACCTATAAAGGAGAATATAGTACCTTCCTACATTTTTATGTGTACCTATGTATAATGTGTTTAGCTTTAAAGCTATTGAATTCAATTAATAAGTAAATAAATATCGTTAATGGCATTTTTAAGCGATTCTTTGCTTTGAAAGGCACGTTAGATACCTTGAAATTATTCTTACTATCACTGGCTCAGATATAATATACCTTCTTATTAAATTAAATCAATACAGTGTACCAATACAGACTACAAATGGATAATTGTATTATAGAAATAATACATTTATACACGCATTTAATACCAAATTATATACGCATTTAATACCAAAACTATACAATAGCAGCATTTCAAATTGTATTGTGGAAATATACAATAGCTGTTGGAATAGCAATGCAACGGTGTTCGATTCGAAACGAAATTGAATTGTATAAGATTAATCACGCTTATTGATCACTGGTTCCAGTTTAACTAATGTTTGGAGAATAAACCAAAATAGTGCACTATTATAGATAATGTAATAATTTGTTCACAACATTAACTTGCTTATATACCTCACTATACTCCTTTGTTCTGTCAATAAACTGTTTCTATAACTATATTTAATAAGGATAAGGCACTTATTTAATAATTTTATAAGGATAAGGTTTAATATACATAAACCGTATATTAAATTCTCGTAATCCATTCTTGAATCCGTTCTGTCCAAACATTCACATTAATTAGTTTTCTATTATAATCCTATAGATAGAATGTCGCCTATTCAACGATATTGTCGTTGTTGCTAATTAAAACATTGATATATTTAATCTAAATTTAAATAAGTGTAAAAAGGATGCGTTAGCTATCGTTGCTAAGGCTGAATAGATTTTTGTTACGTTGTTAATTCTAATTAAGCATGAAATGTTAATTGTGCCTAACTAACCTTGCCTATTTGTGTACACATGTTTTGGAATCTCTTAAATGTATTTTATGTAGTTGTGTTTCCATCAATATTGATTGTATTCTGTTTTGCATACCTTATGAAAATAAAAATGAAATAAAATAACCGTATCGTTCATATCCTCATAATTATCTTCTTTAGACATTTCTGTATATAGTAGATAGTCCGCTGCAACGACGACAACAGCATCAATTAACTTAAACATATTCCTAATAATGATCGTGTAAAAACCTTATAATTATTTAAAAAAATTTGGTTTACACTTTTTTTAAGATTTTATGATTTTGTATAGGTATATAAATAATGTAATAGGTACTATTACACATGCAGTTTGGCAGCTATGTTATACCAAGTTTACTAATGATTGACACTAACCATCAAGCTATGAGCGCTTCGCATTCCGCTTAATTAATGAAAATTGAACTAATTAATCATGTCCAAACAGTCATAATTATCCTACAGGTGCCGAAACTGGTAAGTTTACTTTATAATATTTCACGTCCGAATTTCTAAACCCACTGACCTGTCGCACTCAATTTCGGTATTAAGACCATGAAATCTGTCTCCGTCAGAGGCCGGTGTTCACCGTTTCGTTGTACCAAATTAATGCTTGCACGGCCCGGTTTTAATTTCGCTAGGTGGCGCTGATTTACGATGTCCATATGAAAGAGAAGTATGCGTACCACCTCACAATTAAGAGCTGCACCTTGAAACATGGCGTACTGGCACGCCGGCGGAATACGCGCCAGTTTCTGTATAAATAGGGTGGTATAAATTTTGAGGTGATTCTAGGAAGGTGGGTAACAGCTGTTAGATGAAACTATTACGAGTAGTGCAGTCAAGGAAATAGTAAAAAATCTTAAAGATACTATTGAATAAGCTACCAAATTATTTTGAATTATTTTTTAAACGAACGAAATAACAGACGACCCCTTGACGATAAGTCATCAGCGTCATCGGTGGACATTATTAGTAATAATAAGGCTTCACTGATGCGATGACTACGTGGTAAATTTTCATTCTGGTTTAGTAAAATGACTACATAATATGACCAATAGGTATAACCTACCATTAATTAAAAAGTCAATTCTAAGATTTTATAATTGGCGACGCGTTATTGATGCTTTTTGACCAATTTAATCATCATGAAGGAATGACGTTTACTAGCTATTATCATATAAAAAATACTAACGAAATGAAACAAAGTTACGTGACAGTTGAAAAAAAGTCAGTAAAATATTTATAATCACTTTGGTTCTTGCGCCTCGCAATAAATTCTTATTTTACGCAATTAACGATTAATTGCTGAAAAAGTGGAATGATGCGTTAACTTTTAACGCGCAATGTAATTGCAGTTGCTCAGTGCGTAGCCATTGTAGCCAGTGTTTTAACGTGTTGCAACACGAAGTCAATGAAATTAAGCTCGCGTCGCACAGAATGAGTAATTTATGACTGGTTAATCGTAACAAAATGTCGCTGTTTACCAAATTGTTTTACTATTTACAGTAAAAATATACTATGCTTCTACTTTAATGTTCGGGTGATTTACGAAAATTAAACTTGTAACCGATATAAGTTCCATTATAAAAGGGAGAAAGGCAAATAAAATGAATAAATATCGCTAATGTGCTTTTTGTAACTTATGACGATCTCAAATCATTCATCTAAACAGCTTCAGCATTAAAAACATATAGATGATGTATGCCGATATTTGACAGTACCTAACTAAAATCCTAAAACTAACAAAGAGTTGATTTATTTGAAGTGAAAAAAATGGGTTATAAATTATAATTTATAATATGATCAATTACAAGGAAAACTGTCACGGCTATGTTAGCAAGTAGGTAATGAGTAATAGCTGATAAACACGCACTTGCCTGATTTTATCTTTAATTGAAGAATGAATAGGCGGCCTTTTTGCTATCAACTAAAACATACAAAGCAAAGCAAAGCAAAAGCAACAACCCATGATTGTCTCACTGCTGGGCTCGGGGTCTCCTCTCACAATGTGAGGGATACAGGCCATAGTCTACCACGCTGGCCAAGTGCGGATTGGTAGACTTCACACACCTTTGAGAACGTTATGGAGAACTCTCCGGTGTGCAGGTTTCCTCACGATGTTTTCCTTCACCGAAGCAAGTGATAATTAACTTGTAATACGCACATAATGTTTGAAAATTAGAGGTGCGTGCCAGGATTTGAACTCGGGCCCCCGCGTTCGGGAGATCAACGTTCTAACCACTAGGCTATCACTGCTACAACAAACATACAAAAACGTCAATAATTTAATTTTACTAGCCCGTGACACAAACGAAACTTAATAGACATTAATATCACACGATTATCACTTTAAAGGGTGGAATAACCCACTAAATCATAAGCTATCTTGATGCATTATTTATTATCTCCAAAACTAATTAAACTTTGTGATAATGGCCATTAATCAATTAATAGATAATAATTAACAATGAAACGATAATCCTTTATAATACTGTACGAAAGTTATATTTTAATTTAATGCAAATTATAGATAACGTGACAGTTTAACAGATAATTATTTGTATGTAAATGTGTGTAAATCTGTCCGCGGGAGGGCATTGGTGACCTGTAACTCAGGTTCTTCGGATACTTACTTCAGGCACCAAGCTCTCACAAAGTAGATCTTTTGGTTGTAAATTCTTTATTTTGTTAGTATTTTAAGTCTACTATAAGCTAAGATCATGTTGTGAGAGCAAATAAAACATTTTATTGTTATTATTATTATTATTATTTGTATCACAGACCATTTCGGACTTTTACCATTAAAAGTTGGTAAATCTTACGTTTTACTGGTAAATCTTAAGATTTACCGTAGTTCGGGTTTTTACAATAATATTTATATGAAACACAAAAAAAATTGTACGGATGTCCTTTATAGACTGAATCCATCCAATCGACATGCCTCAAAATGATTTTATTTGAAAGGCAATAATCCGAAGGTAGTTTGAGACCACTAAAACAATGCATTAGGTTCATTCGGTCCATTTTGAAGATAATTAGTGAAGATGGTACTCAATACAGAAAAACACAAAAATACTAATCTGTTATTGTCATCAGAATTTTTTTAACATAGTGAAACACGCCGGGTATCCACTAATATAAAATAAATATAAATCTAGTAATTGCTTTGACGGCTGTTACTTGTAACCACTTGTAGATTGCAACTTGTTCTTAACATAATATAAGTGGAATTGGGACAAAGGATCTACGAGTATATTATGTTTTATGTAGTTATTGTATATTCACATTATGAAGGATTTCCATTCGTGAAATAGATGGCTTTATCAAGCAGAGTCCACAGGTGCCCGATAAGCGCCCGAGTTCACTAGCCCATTCTCCGCTTGATGGAATTACCGTGTTGGTTGCGTCTTACATAATACCATCCAACGTGAAATCTTCCAAACAATAGTTTGTAAGTAAGTGTTAGCTTATGCATCTTTTTGAATAGGATTTTAATGTAGATTTCGAGATTTCATGCGTGATATACAACCTTTTTTAAGTCGTTATGGAAAGTAATATTTTAGAGGTTTGAAGACATCCTGAATCCTGTTTCTTCAGTCTCTATGATTTTAGACCTCAGTTAGATAATAATTTTAGATAAATATTATTTTTGATATAACCTACTTAATATTTTGTTACAACTGGAACAGCGTGGTGAATAACCTAAGGCGCGGGCCACACAGAAAAGACGCAAGACACGGACCCGTCGCAGTCGCGGCGCCCGTATAATCTACTTTCATACAAAATGTATGCAGCCGTCGCGACGTAAAACATACAGAAAAGACGGGACGCCCGACACGACGTTTTCTCGTCGGCGCCCTATTGTAAAACATACAGAAAGGACAGGACGCGGGCCTGCGTAGGCGCCAGCGGGGGAGCGGAAAGGACGCGGAGAGCAGGTCTCTTAAAACGTAGTGATTAAGTACTCTGTGGCCGGGAAAAGCCCAGTGTGCGCCGGCCGTCACGCCCGTTCCTTGTCTTTTCTATATGTTTTAACGGCGCCCTGTCTGCGACGGGTCCGAGCCCCGTCTTCGTCTTACGTCTTTTCTGTGTGGCCCGCGCCTAAGAAGACAACAGCAGTCTCTGGACAACAAATATATTATTAACGTCAATAATACCTACAATATCAATAACACAGCAGTAAGTATATCCATTGGTATCCAAGGCATTTCTCTAATACATTAATACGTAATGAATCCTGCTTAAGTCATTAGTCATGTATACAATCGACGTGCATTTCATGCTAGAACAATATTGTCATTCAACGTGAAATGTGTTACGGGATTAATCAAGTAATTCTATAATCGATAGAGTAATTATTATATATCAACGTAATACCATAGCATAGCAAAGGTCAAATGCGTAGATAGATGACTTTTTATGTATCTAGCTATCTTTAGCTGACAAAAAGACAAACCGCCTGTACATTGTTGGCCATCCCAATAACATCAAAGCCATCTGTTCAGTCTCAGATATTTAATTGACGAATAAAAACATGTTTTTCTATTTTCAATACTGATTATTTTTTTTATTATGGTTATTTATTTATTTATTTATTTATTTAAACTTCTGAACCAAAAAACAATGTAAGAGGTACAAAGGCGGACTTAATGCTAAAAGCATTCTCTACCAGTCAACCTTCGGGAAGTATGAGAAACATTAAAGGCGGTATTGTGAAAATAATGAAGAGAATAACAAAAAAACATAAACTAAAAGGGTACTTAAAAAACATTAAATAAAATATATATGATATATATATATAAATATATACATATATAAGTATATAATACAAATAAATAAATAAATATATACAATTAATATATATAAAAATACATATAATACAAAGTGGGATGATAAAGAAACACTTCACAGAGACACCTAATCACGCACCTAAGCAATATCTGAAGAGATTCTTTTTAAAAGTTAATTTACTGACTGGCTTCCGAAGATTTTCAGGTAGCGCATTCCAAAGCCGAGCGGCTTGAACAGCAAAAGAATTAGATAGGAAGCCTGAGCGGTGAAGAGGGATAGAGAGGGCCTGTGTCTCGGACGAGCGAAGCTGACGCCCATGAGTGTCGTCCAGGAACTGAAACATTCGTTTCAGATAAGCTGGCGAAAGATCATCACGTAAGATGGAAAAGAGAGTGGAAAGTATCCTCATATGACTACGCTGTCTAATCGGAAGCCATTGAAGTTGGGTCCGGTAGGAAGAAACATGATCGAATTTTCGTAGACAGAAAATGAAGCGGATACTATTATTGATAAGACGGTCCAGTTTATTGAGCAGATCCTCGTTGAGATCAGTCATACACACATGGTACGGTTACACATGGTTATGGTTGATATTCGACCACTAAGAGAACACTTGTACGTTTATAAATATGTGCCATAAAATAGTTCAATATATTTGTCACCTCTGGTTATTTATCGACTGTTTTTCCTTTTTATGGTATTATTTTGGTAGCTGCAGACGAGGTTAGCCTTATTATTCAAACATTTTGAAAACAAAGAGAAACAATAATTTTCATTAATATTTGGAACTAAATGTAAGTGCAGGTAGATGCCACTGGGCACTGGACAAGCCAGCACGTCGAACTCCTCTTATACAAGTATTAATTAACCACCTCCCTACTTTGATACCATGACAGCAACAATCAAGCAAGTAAAATGTCATTAAGGAGCCTGATACGTGAGGTTTTATTACGTAAACGGAAAGTCCATTAACGGACAGCGAAATGTCTTACAGATGCTATCAGACATTAATTTATGACGGTTATCTATTTGTTGGCTTATTTTTGGGGTCTGGGATTCTTTCCCGTTTAGAACCGAACCTTATTTCACAAGTGAAAGAAAATAAAGAAGAAAGAAAGAAATGTTTATTACACCTAAATTATCTACAGCAACAAATTATAGTTAAAAACAATACAACATTTAGATATAAGATAATAGGTGAAAAGGGTTCACACTCTCAAATCAAAATCAAAAATCGTTTATTTCGTTTCTAAAAGGCAATAATAAACAAGTGGCAAGGGCCCCTGTACTGGGTTGATGTAACCTGTGTTACGGGGTATCCTGCTCTTCCAACAGAGAAATTTTAACAATTTGAAACGGGAAAATTACAATTTATACAAGTGACTTACAAAACTTATACATGAAAAATAATGAAATTTTAGATACATAAGCAAGAAATAAAGTGTATGTGTGAGTGTATGTGTGAGGGCTTTGGTTGTTAAAACCAGCTTAATTCATACATTACGTTTTTAATGTTAATTCAACGTAGTAATACCAATAATAATGAAACATTTCCAGCTGCATGGTTTATCTGTTTAGAACTCTTACGCACCAACTTAGAGTCACTAATGTTTACTTAAATCGCTCCTTATGTAAAGAATCACCATACAAATTCTGTACTAAGGAGCGATTTAAGTAATCATTAGTGACTCTGAGTTGGGGCGTTACAACTTAAGTCAATCCATAATTATTTGACTATATTTGCTCCGTTTCGTTTTAATTAAAATATTATTAAAAAACAAATTAAACAAGAACTTGGTCATAAAAATCAACGTAAACCTTTCAGTTTAGTCAACGTTGCTATTTTAGTATCAATTCTTATGAATTGCAGTCGTAAAACAAATAAAAGCTAAAATTCAGAAAGAAATATGAACTGTAAAAGTCCAAAAAACAAAAACTATGTTGAGGCTTTTCCGATTTTAAATCAAACCATCCAAACACTCAGATTCGGCGCTAAAACTTTTCAAGTGTTCCTTTTACTGATAAAATGGTATAAAAACATTTCAATACTAGATAGAACTCGACTGGAGTCGACTATAACTGAGTTTCTCACGTATTTTACTTTCAGCAATGATATTATCGCGTTGATGATAAGTGTTCGCAGACTCCCAGTGACACGAGTAATGAGAGGGAATTTCTTATTCACCGCAAATTTCTCAGATCGCATTTGGTTTATGGACCAGGCCGAGATGTTACGTTGTTGTGTTCAGGGCTTCATTTTCGGGGCACTACTGATATATGAAAATCTGACGGCAATTTTACGAGTCACGTTTTATAGATAGTACTCAAATATCTGTATGTTTACATACCTCGCTTTGAGTTTATTTTGGTAATCTACGGTGTATAGGTGATTGATAAGTGCTTGTGTTTATCGTTAAATATTTCTTTTTGATTTTTTCTTCTCAAACTCTTGGTATAACAAATAAAAATTATAGTAAGGAATAGTAACGGACAGGTGTTTGGCGTGATGGTTATCATGCCGAACCTCCGCGCCGTGCTACCCTTAGCCTAGGTTTCATTTCCAGTGATTTTGTTTTAAATTTCTGTTTTTGGTCTTTGTCTGTTGTAGTTTCTGTATTTTTGCAGTATTTTATCAGTAAAATAACAAAAAAATAATCGGCAAAATTGTCTTTATTGCTTGATTGAAAAAAGTATTATTAAAGTATTATATGTAAAGGATTTTCGCCTGTCGATTGAGATGATAGAAGGCAACTAATGATTATCCCGACACGTAATACGGCAGCATGCCTATGATTAATACCGGTCAGGCGGGTGACTCGTGCTCAATCGCCATCTGCCCTTATTAATTGCCTTGTCAGCCGTAATCGTGTGTCCTTCGCTTGCTATATCCTATACTGTCATATTATACACAATATGTCCAGGATAAGCAGCTATCCAGATAAATATTTTTTACAATCAGTGTCCGTATGTCTTTTAATAAGGATACGTGTAATATACTAACCGATTTTATGCCTAACTTTTATTAAATAGATTTTTAAAAATTTAATGATATTTCACTATTGAAAATGCTTGTTATAATGTTTTTTGGATTGTATAAGAACAAAAAAAAATTCTAAAAGAAACAGGCAAAGAGACATTCCACTCACTAGATGGTAAGTTACTACGCCAATAGACATGTGCGTCAAAGTCAAACTGCCCGTCTTAAGGGATTTTTAAGTAGGTTAGACATATAGTAATACCCTAAAAAATACGTAAACTAAAAATCCTATTAATGGAAAACCAAAGATTCTTATATAGTTTGTTATTTAACATTCCTGGATACTACTTGTATGTGCTAGAGATCTCGTATGGTATTTGGCCGCAATTGAGCGTAAGTCGAGAGATGGCCTCTCCGGAGAGCGCAGCCAGTTAAGCGCCTGAAGCCGTCGCTTCCTCTGCCCGCAATTAATTTAATTAATTGCTTGTTATCTGTTGATTGTGCTGCATTTGCTGAAACCATTAGTCAAACCTTTGACGTATTATATACTGTCAGACGCTGCATTTATTCATGAGAGCTCTATGTGAGATGAGGCATTGTCGTTATTTACTTGTCAATTAAAGTCGTTGATTAGTTTATCTATTAAGTGCCATACTATAAGATTCTTCCGTATGATGAAGAAAAGAATAGCCAATAAAAAATCTTCAGTCCTAGAAATTCTTAAACAATGTAAAATAGTTCGGGTTACATTTTCAATACCAAAATCTATTCAGCACATGTTTAATTTGAACTTTGCCGGTTTTGTTCAGATTATTATAAGTATTAATACAATATTATATATTATAGATGAATAAAATAACACGAATTAAAACGATACACAAAATTTTACCATCACATATCCAGCTCTCACACACCCAGCTCTGAAATCAACATGTTTCTTTTCGCAGACATAACAGTTACCTATTTTACCTGATTTATAAAACTAGCACTCTACCCGCTGCTTTGACTGCGTTTTCCTGGATGATAAATACAGTTTCTTCTATTCCAGATTAAAGATCCACCTGTGTGCTGAATTTGATGATAATCAGTTTAGTAATTTTTATGTGAAACAATAACAGACTTCCTCACAAAGGGCATTAAACCTACATAGTTGGCATACCTTCCAGTACCACCATTTTGAAAAAACTTCGGTGGCCAGTGATGAAACATGTGTCAATGGATGGAGTAAGGTATTACAATCAAAAAGTATTCGGTGACAAAATGTCGCAAGTTATAGATATACTTTCAAAAATATTTGAGTTCAAAACCGTAGAAAAATAAAGCAAAAAACTTCGTTTTGGCGGACATTTATAAAACATGTGTCATTATCTATACACTAATTGATTATGATCAAAATGTATTCATAGATGATATTATGTCAAAAATTGTATACTTTCTGAAATATTTGACTTTATTAATAATTATTTTTATTTTAGAACTCAAATATCTCTGAAAGTATATCACTTACGATATTTCATCAATGAATACTTTTTGATTGTAATCACTTCCTCCGTCGATTGACATACATTTCTTTACTGGCCGCCGAAACAATGTTTTTTAAAATGGCGGAATTGTAGGTATGCCAGATTCCATACAAAAAAGTTCAAACCCCTTTCGCACTTATAACATTAGTAGGATTTTCTTCCGGGAATCGAACATGAATTCTTGCCTAGTATCCCCAGTAATATCAGAGGCAATAATATTATACTGTTGATCAAGTAAGCGACGAGGACCGATCCCTGTGGAGCGCATCTACTTAGCGCCCGTTGTTCCGTTTGCTTGCCATTAATTCCGTTAATTAGTCGTAGCCTGATTGTGCTTCTCATGTTTAAAGCATTCGACAAACAATTCAATTACTATATACGAATATTACCAACTGTGAGACGAGGCCTGCGAAGTCTTAAAAGAAACATAAACGTGTACTTATGTACGCGCGTGAGAAGTTATACTTCTTTGGCATGAAAAAAACAATTTCAAAAAAAAATTTTCAAAATAATTTTAACTTTTTTTTCAAAAAAAGACAATACTCAAAACAAACAATATTAAAAAGAAAAATATTCAAAAAAAAAACAATATTCAAAAAAATATTCAAAAACAATATTCTAACAATATAAAAACATAACATTTTTCAAAACGAGCATTTTTAAAAACGCGCGTGACGTTTTTGTCACCATCGTTTTTGTGTCACCGTCCGTGTTACAAATCTTAAAATTTCACTCTCATCATTATTTCCATTTATTTCATAACGCGCCTAAAGAATTATTACTTCCAAAACTAATAATAAATAAAAACCAAAGAGGAAAAGTAAGTAGTGAGAAGTATGTAGGAGGTAGCGTGAGGTGAGGCAAACCACGGTGAGGCAAGGCAAGGTAAGACGAGGCGAAGTGAGATGAAACAACGCTTTGTGAGCCGAGGAGAAAAAAGGAGACGAGATGAAGAACAAAATATCCGGCGGGTAGGCCATCTTCGGAAGAAATAGATATTATGTAAGACATGTGACACTCAAAAATTAAGACGTTCAATAAATGAACTAATATACTACTGCGTTCAATAGATTATTGACAAGAATCTGAACGAGTTTTTGTTATGATTTCTCACTGTGTACTTATACTAACAATAGAAAATTTTAATCACAATGACAAAATTTCTAATACTTCTGAAAATGATTTGAAGTTACCAACTCATACTAAGCAATATGATTAAGACCCCTTTCATTCTAAATCCTCTATAATAATTATTTTAATTGGGATATAAAACTATTTAAAACATCTTTGTTTAGGTATAACTATGCCGAAGACATTATCGCTTTTAAACATATAAGTTTTATTTTTATTACAGATCATGCACAGAGGGCAATTTAATTATATACTGTAGTAAAATCCGCCCTCACTTCGCTTTATGGAAGGTTCTTACTTTTACAAAATGTTCTAAACAATTAACTTTTGCCAGACATTTTAGAAATTTCACGTTTACCCGATCTAATTATTTTAGGTTAGGTAGATACCTACTATATAAAAGTATGCAGAATAGGTTATTTGAACAAAATAATTTTAAAATTCAAGTTATTACTTTGTATAAATGGTTAAATTATGATTAAAATATAAGTCGTAGCCTTATTATAATTATTGTAAATACGAACTTTTTGCAACTTCTGAACAATTTTGTTTGTGCTGGACTATTGTGTAAGCCGTAGTAGTGTTACCAGCTTATTACGTCCCTTGTTTAATCATCACACATTTAAAAAACACACAAGACATCAAGGTTGCTGGAAGAAATTTCATGAGAAATAAGTAGTTCCTTTTTACCATCCTTACTTGATGTTTTATTTGTACAATGTATCTCTGTGTACATAAATTATTAAATAAATAATAATTAAATTGTTAGTAGATAATTAATAATATCTGTAATTTTAATAAATAATTTGCATGCCTAAAGTCTGGCAAATGTGAGCGATATTCGACAACTAACACCATTTTGTAACCACATTTTCGCAAATAAATTATCATTATCATTATCAATAAATAAATAAGACATCAAGCTCATTTGTGTTCCATTATTGGGCATGAGTTTATATTCGTAACAGACGAGGCCAAAGCTTAACCCCACGAGTGCGTATTGGTTACCTTTATAGGTATTTGAAGGCTTTTCATATTGTTCACCGAAAGCAATTAAGGCTACGTTCCAATTCCAACGGCAATAGGTACGGGAACAGATTTTTACGGAATCCTGCAAACTATCATTCTGTTTTCTTCATACGTACAGTAATTTGTATCCTGTTATAGAGTATCCAGTTGGGTACAAAATTAAAACGCGGTTAATGTGTTCACTTATGAAAAGGTGGACAAAGGAACGCATTGAACTAAACAGAGTTACAGTAGTCGACGGGATCGGTTTTTTATGTGATCCTGCAAGTATAAAATTCGTGTGATTGTTAGTATTGAAACACATTTGCCAAACAGGATCCTAATAAAACTGTTCCCGTACAGAACATGAAACACGACGTCCCATGAAAACGAGGCGTAACATAAGAAAACACGGAAGCAGTCAAGAAATTATTCCCTCTTTTGATCGCTAATATAACTATCGACCGCGTGCGCAGACGTTTAACGTAAATCTATGACCTAAGATGCGCTAAGATTGCTTAGCCATTATAGTTGTCTTATTAAAACAGACATCCTCATAATAATTGAACCTGCTAACAACACATTTTGATACTGCATAATTTAATCATATCTCTTTTTCAATGTTGATCCAACCTGTGCAACAATAAAGTCATTTAGTGGCCAAATCTGGTTGTAATTCATACTATTGATCAATGTACATTCTTACACCCACGCAAGGTTCAAACTGATAAAACTTATTTAAATATTAATTATAATTAATCATGAATGTTATTCGGCGTATGAACTCTACAGTATAAACAAATTGTCATATAATTAAAAGCAACAAACATTTATAAAAACTGTTGCTCCCGCTGTATTTTAAACATGATTACACTCCGATTAAATTTCATCTATGTTTGAGAATGAAAGGGCTGGAGTAACCAAACAAACACTTACATTTATGTTCCAATCTGTGAATGTCAGCATAATACGAGATTACGAGTTAGGTTCAACTGTAAGGTCGGGTATTCGGGGTGGTCCCTGTTGGCCGCGCAGTCGCTTTAACGCACGTCGGTCCGGCTGCCCGCAATTAATTCAATTAATCGCTTGTCATCTGTTGATTGTGGCGCTCTCGCACAAGTCATTAGTCAAAACGACGTCCTCACTCATATATCTAGCACATAGCTTATTTAATTATATACTAATAAGTCAAATCCATAATCTCGAACGTTATTAACGTACCATGCGGCAGTTGTGATTAAAGTAATGGACCATTAATTATAACGTATGTAGTAGATTGTGATGTTGCCGTAAACATGTAGCTTTCTTAGGTTATGGCTCGATACGGTGGCGTGAGACTAGATTGCTTTGTTTAATTACGAGAGTTTTGGACCAGAGTAAATGTGCCGAGTTGTAGTACAGGGCTTAATAGTTTTGGATAACATAATCTTGGAGGGTTTAATCTTGCTTTAATAAAGCGTAAGGATTGCACGGTTATTGTGGATGATAGTTGTGAATTCGTTGAGTCAGAGTGAAGTGTTAATAATGTTATATTTCTTTTTTGTTACTTTTTGAATTATATGTACAGACTGGATGGAAATGTCGCATGTCGCATCCAGTATCGCATAGATTAGAAAATTATTGTGTATCTTTTATATATTTATTTAAAAATGAGCTGAGAAGAGAACGGTGAAAGGTCGTTAATTTTCCACAATAGTAAAAGTAAACCTAAATCGTCATATAAGCTAAAATTTACATTATAAGTGTATTCAGAAATTACAAATAATTTGGAATTTGTGAAATAAGCTAAAGGACATTATATAATAGATACAGTAGTCACTTCCTTACAAACTATTAGGGGTAATACGACACACTGAAGATAAATAAGGCAAAATGGAAACCATCAACACAATCGTACTTTGATATACAGCGTATACGCAACTTAGGTTTACCAAATCTCGTAGTACTTGCTACGCAATGCATTTACGTACGCGCGTAGCAGTTCGTAGCATTTCAGAATAGAAGAATAGATTAATAAGCTGTACGAAGGAAAGAGATAATGAAAATAGTAACAATCTGTATTTATTTATTTAACGTCTGTTACAATAATTAAACACATCCACATGAACTCGTCAGCATTCGCATGATTTCAAACAGTTTGCACTGATTGGTGCATATCAGCATACAAGAGAGCATGCTACATATTATACATATATCAGTATTTCCCTTTAATTCGTTTCACCTCAATTATGTAACATCAATGGACATTGAACCCTTATTAAAGTAATTTAAATCCATCTACTTTATAGTAACCATGCACTTGATCAAGATCTGTTTTCGTTTATATCCATTTTACATATTCTATTAACACTCCTAGAAGTTTATTATTACTACTCATAGGTATATTTAAATTCTGATTTTCACTATAAAAACCAACACACTTCAACTTGGATTGATATGTGCAAAAGCGTCAAAATTTCTGAAAGCAACTTGATTTATTATACTTTCAGCTTTTAAATGGATGAAACTATAAAATCCATTACAAAATTGACAACTGCCGATAGGTTTGGAGCTCGCTGCTGTAATTTTGGCTTTACTAAAAGCCGGTATGATGTTCCGACGTGACGCTTTGTGGTCGTATTGTACAAAGTTTTAGTGCAACTTCCCGTTCATTAAAAACTGTTTGCTTTTAATATCAACTGAACGTTAAACAGTAACGTAGCATTATGTACTTACAGAGCAACATTTCAGTAGCAGCCTCTTTAAGGCTTGGTATCTGTGTTAACAGCCAATATCCTTACTATTAGGGATATTAATAAAACGTTAGCCTAATTGAAATCAATAACTAAGCATGATTTGTGCTTTTTCTAAAATCAGTTAAATCTCGTATTAGTTATCCAGGCTAGTTTTAGTATTTTGGTAACAGTATGCAAATCCTGCACAACAATACGTCACAACAATTAACCATCTTATTGTTAGACTCTGATTTTCTCACTCAAAATAAGGAATTACGTACATAGTTGATCATGGCAGACAAATCCTTATCGACAGCATTCACACACCTATAAATATAATAACTAGCCGTTGCCCGCAATGAATAATTAAATTACTTAATACCTATCTTACACGCACATTTTGAAAATTTATAACGTCGTAAAAACTACAAGCAACTACTGCTTTCACATCAATTCGTTTTTCTTGGCCTACAATGCCACTTTCATCTATGTTTGGATTTTAATCTCTGTTTTAATGATAACAAACAACATTTTACGTTTTTTCAAACCTTTCAAATAATAAAAGTCTGTCCGATTCGACTTATATATATTGATAAGGTCACAAAGTCCTTAAAGCGAGAAAAAGAGATAAAGACGGTTGTCGAGTCTATTACTATTAGAGAAACGACTAGAAAACAACGATTGTGTCTCGTCCACCCCAGATATAATGCTTATTGTATTCTATTATCTGTCCAAAAGGTCAGAGAAGGGGCTATTAAGATGACATAAGACCTATTGGGAGGGACCGGATGAGGCGAAACTAATGTATGAACAAGGGTACATTTCCATTAGGAATAAAAAAAATGGAAACTAAATTGTTTTTAACCATTATTAAACATAATCATAAACCGATTACTTACGCACAAATCTATACTTATTTAACTGATACGCAAACTTGATTAGAATTTATTTAATTTAATCATTTCTAAGAGTCTGTGTATGGAATATTTTGAGAAAAATCACAGCAATATTATTGTAATATAATCTGAATAACATTTATTACTATTAGCGAAGCGTCGATGTGTTAAAGATGTGTTGATTTACTGACCATAGGCGACATTGACATGACTTACCATCAGGTTCTCTTTTGCTAGTTTATAGGCTATTCAAAAAACAAGAAACAATATACCTTGTAACCATTAGAAATGTTTATGTAATGTAGAAATGATGCCGTTATAAATCCATTATAACAGAAACAACCAACATCATAAAATTGGTATGAATTAAAGAGAAAATGCAAATACGAGAAATTGAATGATTAGAGAGTCTTAAGCGCGGACAACCCTGATCTGAGAAAATAATGTTATTATTATAAAGCTCAATGCCCTTACATAATTTGCTCAATATTCTTTCAGCTGGTAGTTGAGATGATACAAGTAGGAGAGTTATTCCAGGCGTTGCATTGGTGACTACCCCGGCTCATGCGACTGTGACTTGATATCAGGTGGCCTGCCTGATATTTCTCAGTAAATATCACTTTAAAAATCTATCAGTGTGGCAGTCCTTATGATCAGGACGAGGTATGCAATTAATATTCTATTACCAAAAAGCTGTAAAATTACTTGATCTAATTTTGACCGTACCTATGCATTACGAGTTATAATAATTCACCCTATTTTTGCAAATAGATAATCTTTTTTTCATAATACACGATCTTGGCCACTAAAAGCCAACGAGACGACGAAAAAGTAGACGCTCCAAGATTGTTAAACTGGTGAATTAATCGCCCCATGTACATTGTACAGACTCGATTTAAATACTATATATTTTCTGTTGCTTATGAAAATTTCGAAGTATGACCCTTAAATTCTGGATATAACTGAAAATATACGTACGATAGCGATTATGCTTACACGGTATAGTGCAGTTATGCCCTCGGGCAATGTTCAGCATCTTAATACAATTGGAATCACTGGAGGAAGTTGCTGATAAATAAGATATAAATCAAATAATGGGCTGAAATAAATGAGAAATCGCCGGAGATCTCTACGAGCGAGATGAAACGCGAAATTGATCAATCACGCGGATAAAGTGGCGCTTTAAATAATTAACGCCGTCACGAATAATCCATGCCTCAGGGAAATATTAAGCTTTAATTTCAGGTCTTGGTCTCTAGGTAATTATTCTAAAATACATCAATGGCTTGCCCCGAAGGGTTCATAGAATCGGTATGTTTCATAGCGTCTTTTAAAAGAACTTCATTTGGTGTTGTAAGGAGCTTCATTCATCCTTGATTCCTAGTAAGCTCCTCTTGTTTCTGGTTCACATTGCTGAATGGTGGATAAAGATTTGAAGCCAACTGTATACCATCCAGTAAAATCCTATCAGTGCAAGTAACCTAGCATCATATTTGTTGTAAATTTATTTACGACCAGTTATGTCATCATCAGGTAACCCATAAAATTTCCGTAATGAAAATCGTACAATGCAATGAATTGTTACAATCGATTTTGTTCCTGTCATTACTATAGCCACTAATTTTGAACTTTGCTTTCAAGTGCAGCAAAATTACGATAGGAAGCGAGTAATTTTAAATTTGCTTTTATTTAAATCACAAAAAAGAAAAAAATGGGTCACCACAAAAACTCTTTTACGCCCTAGTTAAAAATTACAAGTGGTTATTCAGCGTAAAATATGCAGATGTAAGTTTCAGTGGTGGCGGTGGAACAATAGAGCTGAGCAAGTTATATTTAAAAGAGGTGCAATCTGTGATTCAAATCAAGTTTATCATCTGAAAAGGCAACAAAGCGTGTGTACGAGCAACTCGTCCAAGTTTTCAGGTCTGTGTCACACCTGCTACTTTCCCACAAATTGTAACCGGTTCCAACTCGCAAGTTGTCCGCTCCGGCACAAACTTAGCCTTCTCTACTTCATAATTAATTCTTTATTCGAAACAACTTGAACTTGGACAGAAGCGGGCCGCGTAAGCACTTAAATAGTCTAAATTGTGTCGAAGACGCGCCCATTTTTAATTAGTTCAAAAGAGCGCTTCCATTGTTAATGGCCTATTCGGAACTTTGTGCAGCGGAATTATATAAATTGAGAGTAAATCGGAAACTCCTGGGGAACTTGGAATATTGTGTGTCTGTAATTTACCACCTTCTTTACCAGAAATTATTTGAAAAGCGATAACATAATTCCGCTAAATGGTATCGTTTGAAATTCACGATTTTGTTTGTTATCAATTCTTAATCACATTTAAATTTAGTAGCATTAAATCATTGTTGTAATTATTTTTAATTAATTAAACTTAATTAATTAAACTGAATGTTTAACATGCTTTAGTACACGCTCAGTGTATGTGTTATACGCGTGTGTATGTTTGTGTCTATGCCCTGGATGGATATCGTACAGAACAAAAACTTCACATAGCTGAAAAACTTTGGGCCATTCTGTAGCTTGATAATATCAACGTAAAAGTCGCCTTTTGGTTTACGTAAATGTATAAATCTAAAAATATCAGTAACACTTAATGTGGCACTGTGATAATGTTAAAGTATGGTGTAGCACATTTATATTTTCACGAATAGAACCACGCAGCATTGTTTTTGGTAAAGTACTCTACAAACTTCGCTCATATTTTCGTCAAATCAATCTAAAGGCAGTCGTGTTTCCGTCACATTCATGTTTTGTACAACCCTCTCCGCGACTGACAGATGGGGCTATGTGTTACGTGCAATGATATCTGCATTTGTCGTTTTGTATAATATTAATAAGTTGCGGAGGGAAGATTTCCTAATACAAATTATATTATTTAGAAGCAATGGAACAAAATGGTTTATAATAATCATAATCCAAAGAATTCTGCTGTTGAGGCTTACCTTGGGAGAGGCTTCTGTCCAGCTGTGGATACCTGTAGATAAAGGCAGATTTGAAGATGATGAAATACTTCTGTGAATCTTAAGTATCTCCTTTCGATATTTCCTTTATTTATAGTTAAATAACATTAGCAGTTTTCATAACTGAATCGAACATTATCAGGAAATAACTTTTTTAAAGAAGCACTTATAAGCACCCTAATTCAAAAACACATGAGTCATCCACTACGTCGATATTGGACATAATCACATCATTTCACTTCGCGTGCATAATTTATCCGTCACCCCACAATAGAGCTCCTCTCCATAGACCGCGCATATTAATCAGCTATTTGAATGGCTTTAATTAGCCCTGACACGGGCGGAGTAACAGTAAGCGAGCTACACTACTTACGCTATCAATAGCCTCGCAAAGCTATTCATCTTGGACAAAAGTGCGTGTTGTAAACGAAACGATACATGTAGAAAATACAGACAATTACTGGATTCCTTACGTTGTACGTAGCGAAAGTAACTTAGTAACAGTAGCATGTAGTTTGCATAAGTGCATTATTGCTTACTAATTTCAGGAAGCAGAAGGCTGGGAAACGAAATCACAAACATATTAACACCTAAATTATCTCAGGAAAACATACCACTGGGATAAAATCAATTCAATTTTTTATTCCTGGAAAACACAGTGTTAAATACAGTATTAAATACTCGTAGAAACTTATGTATGTACTACGTATGGTTAGCATAATATGGTGAAAGGCAAACAACCAAATATCTTCACAGACTTTCACATTTATAATGCCCTATGTATTTTTTTTATGTCTTCTACATAGTAAACACGTACATTGCATACTAATGAAATAAAAATACAAAATATATCAAGAAACATAATATAACATAAATATCACCTACTTACATGTACGTATTTTATTTCAAAATGGAACATCATCAGGGGATTGTTAGAAACTATTATCAGTAAGTGAAAATATTTAAGTTTACTAAAGTGCAGTTAACTAAAGTGTAAAATATTAAAGTTTAATTTTAACTAAATTTTACAACGTATTAACGTTTTATACGTATAACGTGTTATAATAGTTTATAATAAAATTATGAATCCATTAAGACGTGTACACTTTAAATATAAATATTAAATGTGATCAGCCTAAACACCTTGAGATATTAATAGCAATTATAAAGGAAGCATGAGTCCTAACCCTAAGAGAGATAATCTCAAAATGGAACTTATGACATATGACTATAACAATAATATAATAGTAAGGTACATTCGCTAGTTATAAATAGAACCTAGGGTGCGGTAACGATAAGTACTCTACACTATTCCACAATGACACTTCTTTGTCAACTTTTTCACATCATTAATTCGAGAGCTACAGTCTGCGTGCATTGCACTCAGCGTTACCTAAGTATATTATAATATTATCATCATAACATTAGAGGACTTTCAAATTGAAATCTCCATTTGTTTACTTTACTAAACTTCTTCAGTTCAATTAAGGGTGGGTTGCTCAGGTAAGGTTGTAGTTACATTCGGTTAAAGTTAAATTTAACCGTCGAAACATACGAAACTGGGTTGGTTTTGACTAATAATCTTTAGTCAAAACTTAATAAACTAATAAACTTTAGTTCAAACGTAACCTAACCGTGACTTATGCATCACAGTTTCGTATTTTATTTAGGTTAAATTTAACTTTTGACATGTAACTATAACCTTACTTTAACTTCGTAATGAGCAACTCACATTTACACAAGTCTAAAGGTGTGACGAAATTAATATGTATGTATGCTCAATGATTTTGAATTCTTCAGTTCATTCGTATAATAAATGGCAACTGGTAGTAATGAGCATTAGCTTTTTCCTGCGACTTTGCACGCATGGTTTTTTCAATTAATATCTCGACTTCTAAGCGACGCATCAAGATAAAACATGGACCAATTTTCAAGTTATACCTCTTATACTACAAACACATCCAATTTGCTTCAGTATTTCAAGTTTTATTCATTGCACGATGTATTAGCAAACATACAGACAGACAAAAATTAAAAAAATATAATTTTTTTGGCTTCTTCTGGTCCTATAAGGAATATAAAACCCAAATGTTCATTTTTCTTAAACACCTACTATGTATAGACATGATAGAATGTTAATTGTACAGATTGTAAAGATCCGAAGGTAGAATAATTCCTATTTTTTATGGAAATAGCCGGCAAACGAGCTGACGATCCACCTGATGGTAAGTGGTTATCGCCGCCCATAGACATCAGCAACACCAAAGGCATCACTGCTCGAGAGCCCCCACTCGGAACATGACGAGTCGTTTGGCGGCTGACTCATGCTCAAGGGTGGTAGCTATCCAGGCAAACCCCATGGAGAAATAATAATATTAATAATGGTATTAATTGACAATTAAAATCAATATTACCAATATAATTCCTAGGGGCCCTACCACCAGCGGGCCGGATTTTGTCGTCTTTTACGAAACCCATCCAGCGTGGGATTGGGGTTAGTATTCTAAGCTGCCCCAATAAGGCAAATTCCTACTTTTTTATTTAATCCACTGTTTGCATTTATCCGTTAGATAAACTTATTTGTTCACAATTTAAATAGTACCAATATGTTGGTATCAATTTAAAGTTACCAAACAACCAATACCGGCAAACACAGTTGTTTGTGTTACAAAGCGTGTTTAACAAAACAGGCAGTGATTACTCAACTGTTCACTTTAGACCTAATTAACTCAATTTACATTGTTTTACGCAATTATAATATTTAATTTCGACTACATTTAACCGCGTCTTTTCGGCACTATCAATTAATTTGATCTTTTGTCATGACTTTATTTATTTATCATTATTGTATTGCTCTATAGGTATACTACAAATTATTTGATAGAGATATTGTTATTGTTGTTAAAAAGTTGTCTAGCTGCAATTAAGAAGCAAATAATGAATTTCGATATTATGATCTGAAAAACTTAGGTGTATTCGGAGATATGAAATTATTTATATTACGGTTATATGAAATTTTTTGGATTATTGATATTAAAAAAACGTAACTTAATAATCTGTATTGAGTACTTTTTAAGAATTTATCCTTTAAGATTGGTCACTTTCAGATTAATCTGTAGTGTAATTTGGTCACCGTCGTACTCTACGTACATATGCCTATTAATATATTATTGCCTATTAAAATATGCGGTTTTCGTTCAATGTTTTTCTGTTTCTTTTTATTCTTTCTTGCTTTTTTCTCTCTTCTGTTTTGGAGGCATCGAGTCGATAAAGCCTTATGTTTATGAGCAACGGTGACTATTTTCCATCAGGTGGCTTATCAGTTCGTTAGTCAACAGCCTACATGAAAATACATAATGAAAATAACATTCTTACTGCGTTTGAAAGATAAAATTTTAAAAGATTTAATTTTAAAGATTAATTTCAGTACTCTAACTGAAAGATGGTTCAGTTTTATAGGCGAGAACAACATGAATTGTTATTTTATCGCGTTGATTTACATTTCAACTAGAACCGCGATAATTACAAGATACCGTACAGAGCATTAATAATGGGTATCGATTTCACTAATTACAGCTTCAGTAATGAAGTAGTGGAACGAAGTGCCTATTCTTTACGACGGCAAGCCGAGGTCAGCCTTGATTAACAATTGATTGATGATTGGCCGAGGCCCCGCCACCTATTCTCAGTTATCAAAAGCTGTGTTATTGTAAGGGATCAATTTTATAAAAGAAATATAGTTTATACAGCATTATTGTGTTTTATTTGGTCTGACTATAGCAGAACACCTAATGGTTATTACGAGGCACCTGATGGTAAGAAGTTATCGTTGACTATAATAGACATCTGTATGTTGAAAGCATGTTGTCAGTTGAGAGAGAGAGAAGAGAAAGAGATCATCATGTCTTTTTTTTATTCGATATTGATTTCACTTAGTGTAATCATAATTATCTGGTTTTAATGGTGGTTTTAATTAATAATATTTCATTTAAATTTTATTACATTTCACTGAAAGTGTGAATTTAAATTCAAATAAAAATATTTTTAAGGTTACGAGTACATTAAAAGATTTGATACTCAAATATTAGTACTATTACACATGTACTATTATTTCTTTTGTGGTAGTAGTTACCTACCATCATTGGTACCTGCCAATGAAAAATCAATACAAGTTATCACATGTTTCGAAGATAAAAAGTGTCGTTTTCCTTTATATTCTTCTTTGTCATCTTCTAATTACCTAAATCTTATTCTAAGTTCTTACTCTAAATTATATTATACCTACTAATATCATTAATTTAGTAGGCCGCAAGAAAATTATGGTTTAAAATTTAACAATACGAGTATAATCCATCACCGTATGCCGTAACTCTTATTACTTTTAAGCCTTCCGAGATATAAAAAAAAAATCACAGTAAGATATACATGTATATTAATTTAAAATATTAATAACATAGAGGCTAAGTATGATTAAGAAAATTAATAGGATATAGTCATTCTAGAGTCTTTTAATTAATTAAATGTGGGATCTTTCTTCCGTCTGTCTTTTTAAACAATGTCTAAATCAGACTGTTTCTACCGCACTCATAATTTTTATCAAATATCTTCCATGTACAGACACTGATCAGTAATAGACATAAATTCTAGAATTTAAAACACAACACTAGAGATGTGTTTGGAAGAAGACAGCGCTATATGAAATACACACCGTGTATTGACGTTTAATAAACGATCAAACTTTACGAACTTTGCACATTTATTTATAATAATTACACCACAAAATTTATCAACAATGCTCTGGTATAGATTCGGGGAGTTTCTATTCATTATATATTATATTAGGGTGAATCGGTGTATCCAGGAGCCTAACCAATTTGGAAACCAAATTTACGATATTGAAATGAAAAGCCGGCAATTTTGTGGGTAAGAATGCGAAGTAAATCACGACCTTACGTAATATCTTTTATAAGTTTCGAAGTAAAAAGTTTCAACTATACTTCATCAGGAGAAGCTAGCGAGAATTTCAAACCGGTTGTAGATCATTTAAAGTTCCTTACTCTCGTTGTGATAAAGTATCAGTATTACTTTATGCCGAATAAAGCCACTCAATTTAACCAATTTCTTACAAAGAGTTGCAATAACTCTTTTATTCTAGTTTATGCAATGGGAATGATTTTGATTTTTGTCTTATAGCTTAAGGTCAGATCTTTAAACCGTACTTAGGCTTTAGTTATTGTTAGACTTAAAATTATCCAAACAAAAATTAAGATTCTAAATCAACTTTAGCATTAGCCCTTTTATGTGACTTTTGATGTGAAACATCTATAGGCGAGGGGTAAACCTGAGTTTTGGCGTGATTATACAGGCCGTGGCGACGCATGAAAAAATATATAATAACACAATGTGGGTAATCATAAATAAAATTCGTTTGATAGGCTATAGCATACGATAGGACAAATTCGAAATAAGGAACGGTGACGTATTGGGAGATGGTCGGAACTATAAACCGTGATACCTGAGTTCAAATCCTAGCGAAGTGATAATGTTATTCTTCTAATTTAGTTTTTTTTATCATGCAATATTTAGTTCCTGTCATAATTTGTACTTATATGCCTATTAGTTGTATAAAATAATTCGATGTTTCACATCTGCCAGCCGTCCCGTGACGGCTCACATTTTTGTTTGTAATAACAAACTGTCATTCATCTTGTACATTTGACTGTTGTCTGAGCAAAGTTCAAATCTAAGTGCGCTATCTCCCGTATTTCCTGTCTTAAATAAGGAGGACTAGTGGTCAGTCATGCTGCTCTAATACAGATTAATAGGTTAACAATGTAACTTGTAATACTCATATTGCTTTTTTCTCTGTCAGTGGTGTAAATTGGTGTCGCAAATATGTATAATATGGACAGCGGAGGTTACTTCCAGTTGACATCTGTTCATACATCCCGGCGGTTTTCTAAATTCTTTCAAGCAGTTTCTTTACATACTTCCTTGAGGTTTCTCGACCAACCCAACTGGCTTTGCTTTATCATCTGGTTCATGTATTAGTTGTTCTAAAATGACTTGTAAGCAGATTAAAGAAGATATATAAACGACTTGTAATATGACACGTGAGATATACATAACAGGATATGATGAAAAGGCACGTCTTCTCGTTTGGCGTATGACATTTAGCTTAAACAATAGGTTAATTTAATACATAGGCCTAGTAATATGACGTATGGTATTATAATTTAATTAAGGAACAAAGGATCTTAATTAGAGCGATGGGAAGATTTTGATATATGTGATGATTAGTCTTTCTTGTGCAAGCAGAACATTTTAATAGTTGAAAATTATATCTTGCTTATATGTATTACTTAAATGTAATGTGACAATAATTTATTAACATCAATTCAGCGTAAGATGTCACTTTTAAAATCCTTTTCGTAATTCCTTTCTTGGTATAGATACGTTTTCATAATAAATTTCCAAAGTCGATCGTTGATTATCCATGTGAAATATGAGAAAACAGATCTAATAGAGAAATTAAAGTAGTTACAGTTTGGATGAATTACTCGTATAAGAACTTCCTGTCATAAAACCAAATTATTTTGAGATTCAGTTTTCAGTTCAGTCGTTAAACACAATATTCGCACGATTAATTGCTGTTGGATGCACTACTAGCGAGAGCTAGCGCTTAGCCTACGTTTTCAGGGATAATAAGTACCTACGCTTTACCCTATTCCAGATCATGGTCTATATGTAAGCTAAACTTTCATAAAAATCCGTTCAGTAGTTTTTGCGTGAAAGATTTACAAACATCCATACATCTCTCAAACTCTCTTTACGTATATTATAAAGTAATATTAAAGTTAGGCTAGGATCAAAGTGCTCTGTTTCACTTTATCAGTAAGACAACTTTTGCCCGCGGCTTCACCCGTGGTAGAGTTTTGAAACGATTTTTTTTATTAATTAATTTAGATTCATCGCGTCGATTCGCGCGCGTGTATTTCGATTTTTTTCAAAGCCGCGAGAACCCTGAACTTTTCCGGAATAAAAATATGTGTTAATCCAGGGTATAGGCTATCCCCTATCCAATTTTTAGCCAATTCCGTTAAGTAATTGTGGCGAGATTGAGGTACAAAACAGCAAACATCTTCACAAACTTTCACTTTATAATATTAATTGGATTCAGCAATGGCATGACGTTATAACTGACATTGTGTATTGACTCCAAAATTGGTATAGTTAGCAAGTCATTAGCGAACAGACAATGGTGATTTTTCTGGAATTCTCCAAGCATATTTCAATTTTTATGTTTGTCGGTAAGTATTTGACTGAGGCTCTTGTATGTAAAGCGACCGAGATAGACTTTAAATGTTCGGGATTTTTCGATTTAGAGGTCCGTTGCGAAATATTTGCCTTTAAAGTACTAAGTGCTAAGCACACGAAAGAACAAAATATTAACTTCATTTCCTCATTTGTATAATTAGGTATGTATATTACATGTACATAATTATACAAACACATTAACTGGTTTCAGTTCTAGTGCATTCGCTCCTAAAATATCTGAATGCTATTCGCGGGCTGAGATAATCTAATTAGTGTCCCGCCGTCGATCAAAACGTTCAAACGAAAAGAGCATGGCAGTATTATTTCACAGTTGCATTGTACCCGCGATACGATTTATTGAAACTTGAAATTCTCTTATTGAAAGAATCGAGTGTTACTGAAATTGGTAAATAATGAGAATTAGCAAGTACTAGGTGCTCAGTGGACTTATATATGATGGCCTGCTAATGGTTAAAAGCCAAACATACCAGGGCTTCATAACTACACTGGTAATAAATACAAAGCGAAGAGAAAACCTTACAACGACACAGGCGTAGTTACGCTGGCTGTGCGGCACGTGCGTGGCTTTAGTACTAATTACGACAGATTACTCATTAATAAGTAGGTATTTCTAGTTAATGGCCACATAAACAGCAGCCTGCAAGGAAACCGGCCATTTATCATCTAAAAGCGGTAATTTCGTCAAATGTATTGCCTATTGTTATATGAGTGCCTTATGAGTTTTGGGGTAGTATGTTTTTTTATATAAACTTTCTTATTTATATGAAAATAAACTGTTTTTTTAATATTTTGTGATCAAGAAAATCTACAAAACTCGATGTCCCAATTGTAAAATATAAATTTTATGAAAAAGAGAGACGAATATTTGTGTAAATGTATTAACAAAATTTTGCAGAAAACATCTCTGAAATAAATTAATCTAGATCTGAATGAATTTTGTATTCGTTCTGTTGAGTAGTTTCAAAGTTTTTAATTAAAGTAAAAAATGTAAACTCATTATAATCTAATCTGTTCTATAATTTGCTGATCCCGATATTCTGTTGTCGAGATTAATGCAAGATAGTTTAACATTTTTGTGACTTTATAAGGATTGGTGTAAATTTTATCCTTTTTTTAAAACAAACTTAGATTTCCTGTTTGTTTTCTTGTTAAATACCTACAATGTTTTGGAAAGTTCTGATGTTTTTCCGTAAAATGTGTTTACTCTCAATGCTTAAAGTTTTGTAGAACTTTCTCATGGTCATGTAAGGGTTAGGTATACAATACAAACAGTTTCTATTTGTAAACAAAATGTGTATACAAATTTGTACACACCTATAATGGTAAAATAAAATAAGACAACGCTTATACAAGACTTTTTAGGAAGCGACTTTATCTAGGAAACATTACGGCAGAAAAACCATACAAAGAAGGACACATGAACACTTATAGGCCGGACAAGAACTACCTTCTTACTTAAGTAACATTATAAGTAAACCGGGTGATATATATTTCAGTTACCTTCAAAAGGATGGATGACGCCATGACCGTCCAATTTAACAATGTGGAAGGAAGGAAGGCCTAACTTACACATCACGGACGTGAAAATAACCCCGGACGTCACCTTGTCTTATCGAGAGTGACGCCGCCCGCTTACCATGTGTGCGTTATTTTTAGTGCGGTCCAACGCCGCGACACGGTAATGGCGGCCGATTAATAACAGCATGGTGTCAATGTGTGCGTGTGATACTTGTACGAATAGAAGAGTTGGAATTACTATGGGTGCCTCACGGAATTTGTTGTTGACATTCCGTCTGTTCTTTTTTTAAGTCTGTACTTAACATAAGGACCTAAAATCCCTCTCACCCAACACGTTTAAATTAAAATTGTAAATTAAACATTTTAACCGGCGTTAGTTTCAAACTTAAAAAATTATCTCTCTCGCATAGGTTAAACAGCGCGAATCTCCGAGGAAATGGCACCGTCCACTTTTTGGAAAGTTACATTAACTCCATTGGGTATGTTTTGCGCAGAACGTTATAAATGACTTGGGTTAATAAAGAAAATTTTATATTGCTAGCATTTTATGCTTTTAGGTTCTAAGTAAACTTCTTTTTATTGTGTAATAAATATCTAACTTTGTAACGCACCCTTAAACGTACGTTGTAAACGGGGCTTAAAGAACGCCAATATTGAAATCATTCGACGCTCACGAATGGTACGTGTCCCCCCGCGCCCGCGCCGCTAGGCAGTCGGCTGTTGGTTTTCGCGATAGTTACCACGCTCGGACACGCCTTCAGCTCTAATTTGCAATTTATTTCGTTCAATGTGATTACTGTGTGTGTGAATTAAACTTTTCAATACAGTGAATCGCATTTCATTTAACTTTATGTTAAATTGGCGCCCAACGTGGGGCCAAAGGATCCTCTGCCGCGTTCGAGTCCAAACCGCGCGCGCGTCGTAGTTACTTAACGCGGGCGCCTGGGCGATACCAAAAAAACGGGCGAGTCCATTTTGGTGTGTAGTGCTAGCCGTGGTTTTTCGTGTGTACTGTCGTCGGTGTATCTGTACGAAATTACGAATAATTGTCGGTATTCGGTATGCCTCGTCGTGTGAGGAAAAGTGGCGGTAACGACAGTGACTTCGAAGTTGATGGTGGACCGAGCAAAATGGAGGAGAGGATGTCTACGTGGATGGAGGCGTTCGCTCGGGCGCAGGCGGATTCAAACCGTCAGCTCGTTGAAGCCCTCGTGGCGGCGCAGTCCTCGCACTCAGATTCCAGTCCCTCTCCGTCTTCGGCGACGATAGCGGCGTCTCCCGCGCCCCTGTGGGCGACGGCGACGCATGGCGGTGGTAACTTTTCTAAATGTACAGCGCGATTCAGTGGAGCAGTCCAGGACCCTAACGTGCTCGAGGCATTCATTGATGCGATCATCATATATAAGGAATGCACGTACGTGAGCGACGAGCACGCGCTGAAGGGTCTTCCAATGCTGTTGGAAGGTGAGGCAGCAGTGTGGTTCCGGGGTATAAAAAACTCCATCACCACCTGGACTGATGCGCTCGTGCGCCTACGGGCGATGTATGGAGTTCCGAGGCCTCCTCATAAAATATTTAGAGAAATATTCAGCGAAGAGCAAGGAAGCGAGCGGGCCGAAACATTTATTGCGCGTATTCGCGCCCTCCTCGCTTGGTTACCATACAAGCTAGAGGAGCGCGCCTGCATAGACATAATCTACGGCCTCTTGAACCGCGCAATAAGAAAACGTATAACCAGAGAAACGTGTGATAGTTTGGATAGGCTCTCGGAGAAGTGCAGGGCCCTAGAAGAGATATTGGCAGATCATACTTCACTTCACTTCACTCATACTTCAGCGACAGCCATACAACCGCGCGCGAACGCGCCCGTGCATACGCACGACGGCAGCGCGTCGCTCGCGCGGGGCGCCGTAAGTACATCGCGTGCGCCGAGGGCGGTGAGCGCGCAGTCCGTTTGCGCGCCAAATTCAACGGACGGCGGCGGCGGCGGCAGCGGCGGCGGCGGCGGCGCGTGGTCGGCGCGCGCCTCGCCGGGTCGTCCGGTTCCCGCGCCGACCGCGGTTGGCGCGACTGCGTCGAGCGTCTTGCCAGTGAGTACATCGTCGGCGGCCCCCGCATTTCAAAGCGGGAATGGACAAAAAGGTAAACTTTTTTGTGTTTATTGTCGTAAAAGTGGACATTCTCGTGCGCAGTGCCCTAAGAAAGCACCAGTGAAGTGTTACGGCTGTGGTGCAATCGGTGTTATTCGTGCACAGTGTGAAAATTGCAATAAAGACTCATTCTACTCATGCGATTTGTTTTCCAATGATACTGCTGAGAATAATAATAGTTCGGATATAGCAATGTACACCGAACCAATATTTTTCAATGTAATGCCAACTAATATTTGTGATAGGTCGGATACAGCAATGTACACCGAATCAACATTTTGCAATGTAACGCTAACTGATGTTTGTAATATTTCTAAGGCAACAATGTATAATGAACCAAAGTCGTGTAATGTAAAGCAAACAGAGTTGAACGCGTCTTCGGTAGTCAGTAGTGTCGACGTCAGCCGTCCGATATTGCGTATTGAGATTAACGGTTATAGTGGCACTGGCTTAATAGATACAGCTGCGAAACGTAGTGTAGCGGGTTCGAGTTTATACGCGTTGCTTCAAAAGCAAAATTATACTTTTCGAGAAAGTGCATTGAGTATTAAATTAGCGGACGGGGTAGTACGGGATATCACTGTAAAGCTTGTCGACGTTGATGTCAAACTTGCGAGTCGTGTCATACCTACTGCATTTATTATTTTACCGGACGCTATAAATAATGATACACTTTTAGGTATAGATTTCTTACGCGCTGCTCGGTTGGTTATTGACCTTAGTTCAGACTCTTGGTATATGGCTGATCACCCTCAGGTCCTCCACACCTTGCGAACGGAGCGGAGCAGGAACTACGTGGGCTGTGCTGCTGCTGATGTTCTTCGTGAGGAGGAAGGGGTTATGCTGTCTTCACCAGAGAGGAGCCGTCTTGCTGAGGTGTTACAGGAGTATGAAGACGTTTTCAGTTCAGGGGGAGGACTTCCCACTCCCTTTGCAGAACATAGGATTGATACAGGTGACCACGTCCCAATTTCTATGCCTCCTTATCGATTAACACCTCATAAGAAGGAAATAATGAGGGAGCAGTTGGACAAGATGCTTAAGGAAGATATAATTGAGGAGTGTGAGTCCGCATGGGCTGCACCTGCTTTATTGGTGCCTAAGCCAGATGGCACTTTTAGGTTCTGCGTGGACTATAGATTAATGAATGCAATTACAAAAAACGATTCATACCCTTTACCTGTCATAGACGATATACTTCAGTATACTGGAAAGAGCTGTTTCATGAGTACCATAGACCTGCAATCGGGGTACTGGCAGGTAGCAGTCAGGGAGTCAGACCGTGACAAAACTGCATTTGTTACGGCATTTGGTCTATTTAGATTTAAACGCATGCCGTTTGGGTTAAGGAACGCGCCGGCAACCTTTCAAAGGTTAACAGACAGGTTTCGCTCTGGTGCCTCTCTCAAGGATGTCACGATACTTGGGTACATTGACGACCTCATAGTGATCTCGACGACCTTTGAGCAGCATCTGCATGACCTCCGCGCTGTGCTTGACCGGCTTCGACTTTTCAAGCTCCGTGCTAACCGCTCCAAATGCATGTTCGCCCGAAATAAGGTGAAATACCTGGGACATATCATCACACCCGAAGGGGTATTACCTGATCCGGATAAGGTTGTGGCCATCGCAGAGATGAAAGAACCGCAGACTCTCAAGCATTTGAGGACGTTTTTACAAACCTGCTCCTGGTTCAGGAAATTCGTGCCGAATTTCTCGAAGGTGGCTCAGCCGCTCACTATTCTAACAAAGAAAGACCAGACCTGGAAATGGGAGGTGGAGCAAATCAACGCTTTTAATGAGCTCAAGAAGCTACTTACCTCTGCTCCTATACTTACCCAGCCTGACTATAATTTACCTTTCATTCTCAGGACCGACGCAAGCAACTATGCACTTGGGGCAGTCTTACTTCAGGGGGAGTCACCGAAGGATGAGCATCCGATCGAGTATGCCAGTCGCCTGCTGTCATCTGCAGAGCGGAACTACTCGACAACGGAAAGAGAAGCTCTCGCCGTCGTCTGGGCTGTCGAAAAATTTCGTGGCTACATCGACGGGCATGAAGTCCAGGTTGCCAGTGACCATCAACCCCTGAAGTGGCTGCTGACCCTCAAGTCGCCCTCCGGACGATTGGTTAGGTGGGCCATGAAGTTGCAGTCATTTAACCTGAAGGTAGATTATACTCCCGGAAAGGCGAACCTAATCGCTGACACGCTCAGCCGTCCTCCATGTGATGATGCAGAGAGGGAGACCTGTGGTGTGTGCACTGTGCACATCGACTTACCCAGGTGGAACCCCACGACGGTTCGCGATGCTCAGCTTGCCGACACGGAGATTTGTAAGATTATGAAAGAGCTGGAAGGTCAGGAGGAAGTAGCAATCAAGAGGTGGACAGACCGCGGGTATTACCTCAGTCAAGGTGTCCTCTACCGTTATGCAGATCCGGAGAGTGAGGAACCTCAGCTGGTCGTACCCGAAAGTATGAGGAAGGAGGTAATGGTAGAATACCATGATGCTATGACAGCTGGACATGCTGGAGTAGAAAAGACGTTACATCGGATATCACGCCGTTACTATTTTACCGGCATGCGTCGCTATGTCGAAGACTACCTCCGCTCCTGCATTGAGTGTCAGCGGTATAAACCGTCTAATCAGAAGCCCTCCGGTCTTCTGCAGACACCAGCGCCCGCTCAACGCTTCGAAGTATTAGCTGTTGACTTATTCGGGCCCCTGCCGAAAGGACCTAGGGGCGAGAGATGGATCCTGATCGTGGAAGACTGCGCCAGCAAATGGGTCGAGGTGTTCGCCCTCATGGAAGCGACGGCTGAAGCGTGCGCTAAGACGTTAATATCGGAAGTCTTCCTGCGTTTTGGAGTGCCGAGACGGGTGATCTCGGACAATGGTGTCCAGTTCGTTGCTGATGTCATGCAACAGGCCATGTTCGTCCTCGGAGTGAAGCAGAATCTGATCCCGTTTTATCATCCGGAGGCCAATCCTGTGGAGCGTCGAAATCGTGATCTAAAGGTACAACTGTCTATCTTTGTAGGGAATTCTCATGGACAATGGCCAGAAGTTTTGCCTTTCATCCGTTTCGCACTCAACTCTGCGATTTCCAGTAGCACGGGGCAAACGCCGGCGTACCTGATGTTTGCTCGAGAGCTCCGCTCTCCGTTGGACGCGCGCTCCGATCTCCGTGCAGTCATCGACGCAGAAAACTATGTTCCGCAGGTAACCCCTTACCTTTTTAAGCTCGTCGACACGTTGAGTGTTGCTAAGGAAAAGATTGAACATCAACAGGATATCAGAAAGGCTCGGAAGGATCACACCAGACAAGAAGGAGAAGAGTACGAACCCGGAGACCTGGTGCTCCTGCGCAGTCACGTCCTGAGTAACGCAAGTAAGGGCGTTACTTCGAAACTGGCTCCTAAGAGAGATGGGCCTTACCGGATCGTAAAGAAGGTAAGTCCTACCACTTATCTGCTTGGTAATTGCGCAACGCCTGAGGAAGTATTGGGTAAATACCACCTGTCGGATCTGCGTCGTTATCATTCGCGGGAGGGTGGTCAGCCTGAGCCAGTTATACCACAGAGAAAGCGTGGCCGTCCTCGTAAAGTCCGCGTGTAGGATTTTATGTATGCGTGTCAATAATCTTAGGCAAGCCTTTAGTTTCCGGTGGTGGGTTTGACCGTCCGTGAGGGCACATTGTCGGTCAAAAGGGGGAGTCTGTAACGCACCCTTAAACGTACGTTGTAAACGGGGCTTAAAGAACGCCAATATTGAAATCATTCGACGCTCACGAATGGTACGTGTCCCCCCGCGCCCGCGCCGCTAGGCAGTCGGCTGTTGGTTTTCGCGATAGTTACCACGCTCGGACACGCCTTCAGCTCTAATTTGCAATTTATTTCGTTCAATGTGATTACTGTGTGTGTGAATTAAACTTTTCAATACAGTGAATCGCATTTCATTTAACTTTATGTTAAAACTTACATTTTGTTTAAATGTAGTCTAGCACTAACTTAGTTTTTTTTATAGTTTAGTTATATTCAGTCATAGGCATTTAATTGTGAAATTATTAAAACCTCTTAAATATATTTTTAACAATAAATATTATTTATTTAAATCATACTCACGATTTCATTACCATAAAATTGCATATTTATTTGAAGTTATGCAAACATAAATACAGTATTTAGGATTTAAATATGCTCAGAAAATTTGAGACATTTTGAGAATGCGCAAGTGAGAGGGAACTACATTTTAAGAGACTTCCTTTCATAGCCATAAATTAACTTCAGGTACGACGAAAGTATTCCATCTTTTTTACAAAAAAATCAAGGCAGATTTTAACATTCTAGAAATATAAATACCAGAATAATATTCATCCATTCATTTAATGCTTTACCACAAACATTCTCTAATAAGCAAACACAAAGTATAAGTACCTACTAATAGAGCAACGAAACATTCCTAACTGCTAAAGCTAGATTCCGTACAAAATCAAAAACGTAGCGGTCCCAGAATTACGACGCAATGGTTATCAGCCTACACGTTGTGGTAGAACTAAATTCAGAGCGTGAACTATTTAATCAACTCATGAAATATGCATTCGCCGAAATTCAGCCCGAACCAGTCCATCAGGCGAAGCCTTATCGACGACGACGCTTATCATCAACAGGTTCTACTGCCGGCTCGTGTGCTGTTATCTCTTGCTACAAATACTCGCTCCCACTCTCTCTGACAAGGTAGTAAGCAACGACATGAGCTTAATAGAAACTGAGCTTCAACTCACTGAAGTTAGAGTCCGTTTCGGCATGGCGTTGAAGAAGTAGTCTAGGGTATAATCAGGGATAAACGCATTGTCACACTGTATTACGAGTACGAGGCCAGTCTCTTAATGCATCTAATTCACGACAATATAGACTATGTTGCAATGCTTCATAAGGAATTGACTGAATATGTCCATTTTCATTCTGGTCCGTACCATGCAATTTCGCTAATCGCTCGCCATAATACTGCAATTTAATAAAATGCCGGTAATCACATAAGAGAATACGAGTATCATTTATTTTATTAAATAGAACAGTGTTTTAATAGCTCTATTACGAACGGCGATGGTAGATAATAACAGCGTAATTTACTTTAAATGAAAAGGAAAGAGTAAAAAAATAAGTATGATAAGACAATAAAAACTTCGTTTCTTTACACATTATTCTAAACGTATTGTCATATTGTACCTAAAATGTAAACCGTATCTATTCGGTTTAGAATAAGTATTCTACAGTACAGGGGATCAGTAGGTAAGTACTCCATTCCATATTTATAATCTGAATTTATACCTATTATAATAAAATATAATATTTCAGAATAACGTCTGTCAATTAAGTATGTTGTAGACTTAAATTATTAATACGTAATCAAGTCATGTAATAATAAAATCTGCAAATCCCATCCAATTTATGACTATAAAATAACTACCCGTACAGCTAATGAGCCATAGGTAAGTACTAATAAATTATTACTTCCTAAAGTCTATTAAAAACTAAGTTTATTTTTTACATTTATAATCTTTATAAAACCTGTTAATTGCATAGTTTCCGTCGCAACAAAGTACAATTCATATATGATTTAATGATTAAACCACATATTTCTGATTTAACTACTTTTATAAAGCCCTTAATTACGCGATACATTTATTATTGTGGCTTAACATCGTTGATAAATGCTATTAAACATATGGCCCAATAAATTACTTACATAATTACTTACACCCGCTCCAAGACTTAACAGATGTTACTATAACTAGGCATAATAAATTATGTTACCACAATTACTACCTGCGGATAAAATACGACACCTGTTTTGACATACGTGTAATTTTTTTTTTTTATTTAAAAGAAAAACTTTTTTATGCTATGTTTATTTAAGTGTTCTGGTAGAGCGGTTTACAAGTACAATGCGTCTAGTAACTAGACTTAATTAGTGATTTTTTCAGCCTTATACTCGTAGCTTTCCTCATGTGGCTATCATACACAATTTTTTCAAATCCAACTGCCAGTTTCAGCGTGTTCTTATCAAAGAAGTATAGAATACTCTTCCATCTTCTTATATTAATATGAAATGCAAAATGTACAACATATACTACGAAAATATTATTTCATCCTAAAATATTATCATCAATTTCACATCAAAATCTCAACATTTTTTATTTGCTTCTAGAAATTATGTAAAAATCTGGTATCAGAATTAAAACGGTAAGATACTTTTAAAATATAATATTAAATGAGGTCCATAATATTTTAAATGAACACCCACATGCAACTTTATTTATTTTGACTATTATTCTTGAAAGAACAATACTGATGCAGGTAACAATAGCGAAATAGGAGTTTCAAAACGATTAAACCTTGTGCTGTTTATTCTCGCATTACGATTTGCTTTGTGAGGTGAATGAAAACCCATTACAAAGTCTGCTGGAATCACGACCGCAATCCGGTCAAATCTTGCACAACGTTTCATCTAGTAAATCGTATTTAGCCATCTCTTATTGCTTTGTGACGTACAAAGGTTCAAACATCCCAAGTTTGTTCTAGAGCGAGAACTTAATACTGGCTAATTGTGTACTGATGATGTGTATGACATTAATATCCTTATTACTGTTCACAATTTTTTATATTTGATCATATCATGATTCTACACAAAAAAAATTGTCAGTTCACAGATTACATAAGACATGAGATTGACAGTATGTGAAAAAAAAACCTATCAAAAAATAAAATCAATATTCGTGTGCATTCACTTACCAAGCAACTTCGGTAACGTATTTCGTCGTCTAGAAATAAATTGTATCGCAACGATTGATTGAAAGAATAAGATTAGGATTGTACCCTCGTTGGCGGTTCGAACAGTACCTTGGGAACACAACACTGATCTATGTTCTATGTGCACTGTGCAGTAAATCTTAAGACAAACTGTAGCCCTGTACGTAGTGATGCCTTTAGATTGCATATAACAGGTGAACGTCCGTTTTTAGGTCGTGAATCTTGATACACTTAAGTACAATTACGTGCTATCATGACATTTAGGACTTCTGTGACTTAAGCCACTTGACTGTAAGTGGTTACTGTCATCCATGGACATCAGTTAGGCTTCAATGATGCATTTTCTGCCAAGACAGAAAAGAGAAGAAACATTGAACGAAAGAACTGTTTCTCTAGAATACGATGAGTCGTTTAGCGGCTGACTCGAGCCAGACGCTAGCTAGACAAGGTTCACCGAAATCAAGGAAATATAATAATCATGGAAATATAATAACGGAAATATAATAATGGAAATATAATAATTTTAACGAGTTTATAAAGAGACTTGTGATGCCACCCACGACAAAGCGAATCCATATGCGGGCTTGTAAGCGTATGAGCGTTTTGTATATTTGTGATTTATAAGGTCTCGTTCATTTATATAAAATAGAAATCGCATTTTTATTCGTCACCAACGATGAATTTCGAAACTATTGGAAGGGAAAAGGTGAAATCTGCTATTTACCTATATTAATAGTTCGGTAATCCAGAGATGGATGGTGAAACTGTTAATACATACACATACGTATAAATATTCAGATCGATCATAATAAAGTCAAGTGAAAAGTTAAAAGTTTTCGCTACAATGTAGCTTTAATTACCTCCTCCCGATTGCTCGGGGTTATGGCGCGTAAACAGGAATATGGCAACTGAGCAACGCCCGTAAAACTGCTCTGTATTATTGTTTGCTCAACAGGTACCAACACGTAGATAAGTTGGTTTGTCTTGCAGCATTGGATCAGTTTACATGCTCGGTGGAAAATAAATTGGGCGCAGCGCTGGTTGAATCTAAAGTTGCTCAGATTTTAGGATTTTTGATGTGACGTACACATTTTATCTAAGTGCAATTCATTTTACACTAGACACAAACACAAAATATTATCGCTATTTTTAATAATTAGCACTAATATACACATACCTTAATTCTGTTTCTGAAATAATATATTAATAATGAATATTAGAAAATATTTATCTTTCAGACAAAATATTTCTTACGCGGTACAGAAATCGCAAAATAAAATATGTTTATTGACAACGTTGACAAAGTGAATGAGCATACACCAAAACATAAATAAACCGCTGAAACCACATCATAACTTTCTTCAAGAGCCGCAAGTCTAGCTGCAGACTTTAATTACGTTCCCTCGATTGCCGCAGGGATGACTAGAGGTGCACAAAATCCTACTAATATAATAAATGTGAAAGTTTGTGAAGATGTTTATACAACTCTTTCACGCAAAGAAATACTGAAAGAATTTCCATGACATTTAACACAGAGATAGACCATGATCTTGAATAAGAAGTGGGTACAAATAACCCGGGAAACGCAGGCAAATCCATAGGCAGAGTAATCCACACATAGATTAATCCACAACACGAATTTCACGTTGCGGGCGTTTTACAGATGCAATAACGCTGTGAGCTGTTAAGCGTTTTCAGTCTTTGAGCGTAACAGGTACAATAAAGATAAAAAATCATTTGCTCAAATTAAGTAGCTAATTTGTTTAAAGAGCTACGAGTCTATATTCTGATAGTTACATCAGTTGAAATTACAAGAGCGCACTGCTTACTAATATTTCCTCAATTAAAATGGTTAGCGCTGCCAATGGATATTCGACCTACCCAAAGACTCAATCTATTATGGGTCAGAGAAGAGAAAATTTAGAACCGCATTCTACTACATATCACAGTAACCTAGAACAAAATCAATAATTTCACTCGTAATGCAGACATTGCGCTTCCTTGCAATGAAATGTGATCGATTTCATACTAATTGACAGTTGCATTTTCACTTGCATAACGCCTTCAGATTGGAATATTTCAAAGGAATAGATTTTTTATTCAACATATAGAAACTGCTTTTCGAAATGCACAGGGTGTATATTTATACAAATTAATTAATAAATGAAATGGGGGTACAATTGGTAGGTATTTAGTCCCCCGCTCCCTAGACCACCAGTGATCCACCACTCATGTTATACCCTGTATAATTTATTTTGGAAGAAGAAGGGGTCCAAATACTATTTATATAAGTAGTGCAAAGATCAGAACGCACATGGATATTGGCTTTTACCTACTTTTATTTATTAATCATTAGTTTCCGCCCACGGCCCAACGAAAGTTTCATCTAAAAACCGTAAAATGTTTAACGCATGATTAGAAGACAATTTTATTAATAGTCATGTTTCGCAATCTTTCACATTTGTAATATCAGAAGAAAGTAATAGGATACATAACCTGATTTTTGAAATCTTTTAATATAATAAAAAATATAAAAATTTTAATATAACAATTTATTTCATGATATAACCTATACACCATATTTTTTTGTTTTAAAACATGTAAGATATTATAATTATGTTATCATAGCTTCATGGTAATACCTGGTATTACCTGGTTGTATATATCTAAATTCTAAAATAGTGGATTAGAACTACTAGAGTAGTCTGCAATCAAGCATATCCGTGTAAACTGGAGAGTGATATAAAGTTAGGAACTTGTCCCACTAAAGAATAAGCTTCGAATATGTAATAGAGACTTCGTTATATGCATTTTTAATTTGTGATAACTTAACTAGCAACTTGAACGTGTGCATGTCCATCTAGTTTTTCATAATGTTCTCAAAATTTGTGAAGTCTATGTATACTTGGCCAGAGTGATGGGCTCTATAATTTAATGGTTGAAAGAACTCAACTGTGAGTGAATTTCAACCGGGATTATACGAGATGTTGCATCCGAATAGAATGAGAAGAGTTAATGAGTAATAGTCGATAAACTTACTACTTCGGAACCCTACATTGCGCTTCGCCTGACACGCACTTGCCCGGTTTATTTTTATTATTATTTGTTGTTGGTTAAATAAACAAAGGATTAGGTTGTGATGAAAGAAATATCCGTCTCGCTATGCTTAGCTATACTAGCCATAGTACGACAAGTCAATAATAGACTTGCGACAATATGTAGTACCCGAGGCTATTGAATGTTCCATTGCACATACTCGTAAGTGCACGTAAGTACACATAAGTTTACGCTTGCGCTAAACCTCCGCAATGGAGTAATTTAATAATTTATGGAATCCTTTCTTGACTACCTACCGTTCCATAAGTTTGTCTTAGGAGTATTTTCCTGCACGAAATCAGAAGGCAAAGCTGTGCCTCTGGATATTGTTATACTAGTTGTATGAATTAATTTTGTCGGAGTACGTTTTGTGTTAGATTGCATGTCGTTTATATTTTATGTTTTAAGCCTTAAAATATTAAGTAGCAGTTCGAAGCAAAGAGCGGTTTTGATTCGTTTTGTTTGTTAATTGTATAGGCTGAGAAAAAAAACGAAGATTGAAGAGTTAGTATACAGATTCGAAGCAGTGTCGATCGATAAAACTTGAGGACTTTTTTGATTGAATTGATTGTTTAGTTCAAGAAAAAATTGAATAAATGGCAGTTAAATGCTAATGCTAAGACATTGCCTTTTTATACCTTATCATCCTTTAATTTCAAATGCAATATTAATCACTTAAAAGCGCGTTACTAATATTCAGGGCTCAAACTGTATCACTAGCTCTAAAATAGCATCGTAATCGACCTGCTGTCACATACAGCCGCTCTTTCCCAAGAATAGCCCACACTGCCACAATCACATCACTATTTACACTCGGACATGCTGAAAACAACATTATAACAACGCTATTAAGTACTGAACGACCGCAAGTAAAACTGTGACCAATTGGTTACACGAAAGATTCATGTGGAAATGAATTGTATTTTAAGGCCAATAAAGATGAAATTGATGGCATTTTAAAACTTTGTAAGGTGTCAAGAAAATGTAGTGACGACTGTGATGTGTATTGATTTAAACAAAATAATTTTCACTTACATTTCCTGCGGACTTTGTTAATTTGTGGTAGTTATTTTATTCAAATTGCAAAGTTGAATCATGTGGACTTTTCAGCAATATACTTAAGTACTTATTGAAAACACTTTATTAATATTTCATATTTCGACTGGTGCTACCTACGAGCTTTTGACTCAGTAAAGAAACTTGCTAAATGGTGTTTAGTGATACAAATTATTTACTAATATAATCAATGATGTTTAGCGTAAGTGTATCAATCATACCTATAATCTAATATATTATGTATGATCTATTACAATTTATGACTAAGTATATGATTTTGAATTTAAATGATAAATTATAAATCAAAGCCAGCTAATGAGCACAGGTGCAGAATACCCAAATTACCCAGCTTTATGGTATTCTACAGGATAGATACCTTAATTTTCAGATCTTAAGCAGTATTTTTACTAAGTATTGCTTACTTAGTATTGTTTTGAATTCTAAGTTAAGCAACAGGAATAAGCCCTATTAAAACATACCACATCATATTTCACGTCGATGGTACGAACAAGGAAGGTGAGCAATAAATATAGAAAAGGGCGTGAAATAGGTACAATAAAAGTGAATTATTAACGCAAAACATTATTCGTGCGAACCTAACTGGGTATTTAATTTTCATAATACTCTGTTCCACTTTGGTTCATGACAAAACAGCGTAATTGTCTCCAATAGCGCCGATGATTTATTGTTTATAAATTAATATTACTAAAATATTACCAGCTTTGGTATTTGTAAATAATGGCGCGAAAACAATTTTGTAACCTACATTAATTATGCGTACTTCAAGTCACATGCACTTTACGGATCTGACTTTTTAAAATTATGGAAAATCTATTTGAATTTGCACTGGAAAAGGCGTTAAATTATTTCTGTACTAAAGTAATATTTTACGTCAATTAATTTGAATACATCGTGTATAAGTCCAAGATTTTGGGTGAACGATATTGATGTGGTTTTATTTCCAAATTAAAAAATATGTTGGTTATTTGGTTCTACTATTGTAGCATCAATTCTCTACCGCTAAAAAAATACTCAATTTAAAACATAATAATTATGTTAATAGGTCATTATGTTCCTACGAATAAATACCATGTATTTTTTGATCTTGATTTGAGAAAATAAACGGATTAATGAGGATGTGAACCAACGAAACAGAAATATTTAGCAGTAAACAAAATCTCAGGGTAAGATACATTTTAAATTATTAACAATAAAATATGATTTCTTATTTAAAAACAAAGATAGGCATCCGTTCCGTAACACAAAGTACCTAGAAGCATTGAAAAGTTGCAATGAGCGTATACACATTATCTGGTTCGTGTTGATAAAGCGGAGCGTCTGTCAACTTAGTCGTCATTAACTAATGGCAGTAATTAGGCCAGCCTTCATAGTTCCATGGTTTTAATACAGATTAAAACGTAAATGGAATGAATGCAGCAAAGATATACAAAGCAAGGTTTTCAAAGTAAGTTAATCACATTTTCTACGCTCCCTATAACGCACCCTTTAGTGATTGGCAGGAATATGAGAGAGAAAAATTCCTCCATACATACAACCGTGTCGCCCAGTGAAGTATTTTGTACTTAAAAGTCTCTCAAACACTTGAATTTCCCAGCAATTCGCGTATAAACGTATTTACGATTTATTTTTCAAACACAAAACTCAATCAAAAGTTGAGCTTTATAGGTTCATAATTATATGTGGAAAACGTACGTACGTTAAGGCACGTATATTGAAAACTTCTTTATGTTCTGTGATGTGATAACGGTAATACCTGGTTTACGGAATTCGAATTATTTTAAGTTAATTTAAAAAATACTTAATGTTAACTGGTTATCTTATCGTGATATGATATGACTTGATATGACATGACAGGTAATTTACGGATAGCGAACCGGACAGTAAAAGAATTCTACCACCATGCAAGAATAGGTAAAACCTAGTCTACCATTGGGAATAAACTGGTGGAATAGAATTGAAAATTGGACAAACTTACCTAAGTGTAGTCCAATTGTAATTTTGTGAACGTTGATCTGAAATATAATTGATTTACAGTGTTGTTTTCCTGTTCGGTACTCATTGGCATCGCGGTTAAGAGTTCTTCTTCTTTTTTTTTTTTTTTTTTTTTTCAACTCGAGTCGTGTGAACCCCAACGTCAAATGTCAAATGTCACTACTTCAGAGCTTAAATTGGATTACCCATTATGCCTGGGACCAGCTGCTTATGTCCAAGCTGCAGGGTTGGGTGGGTAATTATATTTCAGATCAACGTTCACAAAATTACAATTGGACTACACTTAGGTAAGTTTGTCCAATTTTCAATTTTATTTCACGTTGATCTGAAATATAATTGATTTACAGTGTTGTTGTTCAGAGTCAACTGCATAATGGGTATGTTGTTTATATAGCTAGCTATGTTGGCGTATACCTTTGTAAACATGGAGTAATTATGAAATAATAAAGCCTGAAAACTGATTATTGTTTTATTTCAATGAAACATTTTAATCACCCTTAGTTAACAGTTAACATACTTTATATTTACAGTTAATATACTATAGATGTATAATAAGTTTTTAAGGTCTATCATCTTAATATGTGAATCACACTTTAAGTAACGGTCAGGCTTTGCCTGCATTATACAAGGTTTGTAATGTTTTTAATCATCCATTAACATAATAATATGTTACTAGTCTATGCTAAAAATGGATTGGACAAAGCTATCATTTTCGTTAGTATTATGTAAAGGCAAATTGTAAAATTTTGCGAATGTTGATGATCCATCTGTCCAGCCAGCAGTTTTTCTAATGACATCTATTGACACCCCTGCTCTGCTGGCTGAAGAGGTGGCAGAGTGACGAGTGCTGTGTGAGGTGAACTTATTTGTATCAATCCCACTCTCTGCCAGGGTGGTTTTGATCCATCTGCTAAAAGTTTGCTTAGAAGCACGGTGATGAGGCTTTTTTATAGTAATTAGTAGGTATGTTTCTAGCCCCCTAATGGCTGCTGTGTTCTGGATATAAGTTTGTAATGTACTGGCTGGGCATATTTTAGGCTCTTGAGGGTAAAATGGGAGGTCTATGACAGTGTGCTTTTTTGTGCTTACGGATGTTTTTACCAAGTCTTTGATATCAATTGTAACTTTTGTATTGGATGTAGATATATAATCGAGCTTAATTAGTGAGATAGTTTGCACCCTTTGTGCAGTTGCCAATGCTAGCAAAGTAACAAGTTTTTTGGTAAGAGATTCTAGATTTAGCATGGAATTTGGTGGTAATTTGGCCAGATGATTCAATACAATACTTGGGTTCCAAATTTCTGTGTAGCGCCCCATGGCAGGTCTCAACCTGAACACCCCCCTTAGGAATCGCTTGATTCTGTCATCTGTGCCAACCTTCTCGCCTATGAGAAGGGACAGAGCAGACTTGTGGCAGTTTAGGGTGTTGTACCCCGCACCGCCTTCAAATTTTTCAGTGAGAAATTTAATAACAAAAGGGATGGAAGTCAAAACAGATTCTTGATTATTTAAGTGACAAAATTCCCACCAACTTTTGTAAGTAGTATTGTATTGTTTCATTGTACCTTCTGAGATAGACGCTAACATGATGTTTAATGAGCTTTCTGGCAGACCTCGGCGTCTGAATGCTTCCCGCAGAAGGTGCTCGCTGCCAGGGTAAGGTGACTGCTCAATGGGTGTGCTTCTCTGAAAGGAGAAATCAACAAGTCAGAACTAGGTTTGAATATGATTGGCTTGGTTACCATCATACTCATTGCTAGTGGGTACCAGGGTTGAGAGACCCAGACTGGGTAAACTAGGATGCCTTTGGCTCTGTCACTTTTGATTTTATGAAGGCATTTTGTCAGGAGAGAAAACGGGGGAAAAGCGTAAAAGAATTTTCCTGCCCAGTTGAGAGTAAAGGCATCTATATTAAATGCATAGGGGTCCTTTTTCCATGAAACATATATGTCACATTTTTTGTTAATTCTAGATGCAAATAGATCAATATGTGGAGTTCCAAATTGATCCTTTATTAAACGAAAAGCTTCATTGTTCAGTTCCCACTCAGTGTCTATGTTAGTATATCGAGATTCTTCATCCGCATACAAGTTGTCTTTTGATTTTATGTAGGATGCATAGATATTTAAGTTACGATTTTCGCACCAGGACCAGATATCTCTGGAGATTTTATTTAAGTGTGGGAATTGAACATTGCCCATTTTGTTTATACATGCAATGGCGGTGGTGTTGTCGATTCGCAATAGTATGTCACAGTGACTGTGTGTCTTTGCAAAGCACTTTAAGCCAAAATAAGCAGCTAATAGTTCTAATTGGTTAATATGTAACTGTTGTTCTGAATGTGACCATAGTCCACGAGCACTCTCGCCATTGCAGTGTATACCCCAGCCAGTTAAGGATGCATCTGAGAATATCTCTAGCTTAAATTGTGTACAGCGGATGTTTCTATTTATGTATTTGATATTATGTGCCCACCACTCCAGGTCTGGCATAATGTTAGGATGTAGCTTAATGATTGTGTTGTAATTGTCATTGTTGTATAACAAAGCTAGGTATTTTTCTCTTTCCATTATTTTTGTGTGTACCAGTCCATATGGTATGGCTGGACAAGCTGCCACCAGAGTGCCAAGCAATTTTGCAAATTCCCTTATTTTACACCGCTTGAGGGATTGAAATTTAATTGTCAATGATTTAATGGCATCACGTTTTTCTTGAGGTAATCCAAGGGTCATATTATGTGAATTAATGATAAAACCAAGGAATTTGCAAGCTGTGCTAGGCACTAACAAACTTTTTTCATAGTTTACTATGAGGCCCAAGCATTGGAAGATGTTAAGAGTGGCATCTCTGTTGGCTATGCATTCATCATAAGTGCGACCAATACACAAGTAGTCATCAAGGTAAATAGTTGACAAAAACCCCCTTTTACGGAGTACACCAATCACAGGCTTGAGCAATTTTGTGAATACACTAGGAGCCGTACAGAGTCCATAAGGCAACGCTTTGAATTGGAAGAGTGTACCGTCGAATTCAAAACGGAGATATTTTCTATGGTCTGGGGCTACCGCTACCAAAAAATATGACTCTTTCAAGTCTATTGTGCACATGAAAAAATCTTGGTCAATAATTTTTATGGCTGTTCTAATGTCTTCCATTTTAAAATGGTCGACTTTTATGAATTTGTTAAGGGGTTTTAAGTTAAGTATGAATTTGAATTTTCCATTAGGTTTGGGTCTTAAAAAAATGTTTGAAATGAACTGATCATTGCTGTAGTTACAAGTCTGTACTGCTCCCAGTTGCAACAAATTATCGATAGCCTGTCGCATGTGGCAGAGTTCTGTGTTGGATGTTATTTTGTTTGTTGGTGGTGTGGTTTGGATTGGTGTTCTGAGGAAAGGTATGTGATATCCTCTAACCCATTGTAGCAGTACAGGGTCACTTGTTATGTGCCGCCAACAAGAGAAATAATTGGTGATATTGCCTGCATGTACCTGATTGGTTAACGCCTGCTGCGTGCTCCACGAGTTGCAGCCCTCTCGGGGCGTGTCTGGCTCGGGCCTGCTCGTTGCTGAAATGTTGTGCGGCTCTTCGGTCCACCTCGATATGCTGTCGATCTGGCTTGTTGGCTGGGTTGAGTTGGAGGTGGACCCTGTCGGTTTCCCGTCACCTTATTCACGTAAGATGAGAGACGAGGAACAGTTGTAGGTCTGCTAGGTCCAGGCTTTGGTACATTCTTTTTAATGTGTGAAGATGATTTTTTCAGTTCGTGGTTGGTCTTAATTTTTGCCGTTAGGTCATTCCCATATAAATTTTCGTCCCGTTTAACTTTTTCTATTAAATTATTAAAATTTTTGTCTAGTAGTGGTGATATCAGAAGTCTTCTGGTTTTTGTGTTGTGAAAGTGGATATCATTGGAGAGTTTTGTGGCGTCAGAAAGGGCACCTATGGCCTTTACTTTGTCAGTGTCCTTGTTCTGTATCAAATCGGACATAACTTTGCCAATTATGGCTGTCACAGTCCCCAATTGGTGTTGCATCACTTCTATAGATCGGTCCCTAATTTTAGAGTTTTCTGTTAAGACTGCCTTTACCTCTTCATTGAGGATTGGTGCTTCCAGCAACTGACAATTCTCTGGTAACTTATGTTTTTTCAATAGAGAGTCTCTTTCATCTTTGGTGAGTCCATTCACAAGTATGTGGTTCCAGCGGTTTGCTATTTCAGGTTGGATATTTCCTTCAAACTTGCTGCTATCTTCATATTCGACGCCTAGTGCTTCTCGATAAGCCGCTAGCGGGTCTGAGTTGTCCTCGACAATCGCTTCGTCGTCCGTAGAGTGTTTTGTATTGGTAGATATCATTTGTTGAGCACCTTCAAGCTCGCTTTCGGCGTTTGCGGGGGTCTCTGCCCCTAGATAATCCTCATGTAAGTTGTCTGGAAGTATACAAACCATACTTAGTCCATTACAACAGCATATAATTGTGCTTTGTATCTCGTACAAGGGTATCGCGTACCAAATCAAGGCTGTGGTATCTCGTACCAAGCTTGATCTTCGTGCCAAAAGAGGTATCGCGTACCGGCACGGAAATTGATGTGGGTATAGCAGTCAAGGTGCCTAGTGTCACCTTAAGTAGGGCGTCGATAGGTATCACGTACCGAGTCTGACGTTAATTTGACATGCGTGTGGCCGGCACGAATGTAGTATACGATAATTTCGGTCAATTAAGATTGTCTGAAAGTAAGTAAGAAAGAAAAAATCGAATACCTTGCGGGTCCATAGCTAAGTCCAGGGGTGGTGGACTATATTGGGATGAGCTTCTCCTTCTACTTCTACTTCTGCTTCTACTATTGCTGTGATCGTTGCGTGCGCGACGCTTGCGGTGGAGTCGGTCGAGACGTTTTTGGTATTTACGGATTTTTTCCGACAGATATCGATCACTGGACATCTTTTTTATTAATATTAAACTCGATTACTGGAATATTTAACGTAAATTACTAAGTAAAGTACAAATTAGTAAGTAAAATATGACAAAGTCTGCGCAACGCACGATGCCGGTGAGCGCGCGAACAAAAAAGTGACATTTGACATTTGACGTTGGGGTTCACACGACTCGAGTTGAAAAAAAAAAAAAAAAAAAAAAGAAGAAGAACTCTTAACCGCGATGCCAATGAGTACCGAACAGGAAAACAACACTGTAAATCAATTATATTTCAGATCAACGTGAAATAAAATATACTGATTTCCTACCGGAACGATTACATATTATCTGATGAAACGGCATTCGGCAAGGCAATACGGAACTAACTTAGAATTAAGGTCATCTTCTTCTCATCATCAAGTTAAGTCCTAACACCCCAAAATGAGAAACCTGTACTACCGCATGACAATATTTTTTTATAAGTTCTTACGTATATTACTTTAAAACTATTAATGAAGATATTAAACTTGACATGCTGGCGTTAATTATAAATGTAAGATATTCTGAGGAACGCAGACAAGGCATATTGAGCGCTCATTTACATGTTAATAGCAGGTTCGCTCAAAGACGATGGCTCGAGAAAACTCTGCCGATATTGCACACGTGTCGCTTACAAGCGCTCTTACTATCGATTTTATTATGATCAAGGTGATAGAAAACATGGTATCTATTAGTTAGTAATAAACTGGGGCTCCGTGAAAAATATTTTTCTATTTTTGAGTTTTTTTTTGGTATTGAATTATTCAATCTTTTCATACTACAACTGGACTTCATTAAAATTAACTTTAGCAGTGACACTTGAAAGAGACAATTATGGGATTTAAAAGGTTTTTATTTTAGAATATCCAGTTCTTTCTTTCTTTCTTTTTCTTCTCTCTTTCTTGGCCGGCAACGCATCAGGGATACCTTTAGTGATGCTGATGTCCATGGGCGACTACAGCTGTAAATTCAGCTCGTATATCAGCTATTTCCATAAAAAAATTCCTTTAGGTTTCCGACTGATTTCATATTATGGTATTTTTTCTTAAACTATAAACCCACTTGGCAGCTCTTTGGCGCATATGGGGAAGATATCCGATGTTATTTTAGCTCGTAAGTACCTTCTGAAATCATAATAATAATTAAAAATTGGCTTCCAAAAAACAAAACCTGATAAATGAACCTGATAGTAACTATGTTATTACTTACGAATTTAATATTAATAATATTAGTTGACTTAACTTCACTAAGCAACAAACAGAACAACGTTCGTGCACAATGGGCGCGCTTGTCAACAGCACAGCTAATTAACGCCATTCAGATTGTCTGATTAATATGCGTATTGTCTCCCCGTCTCGTTCAACTTGTATTTCTGGTACCTATCGATTGTTTTGATATAAACGCGCTACGCGGGCAAAGTCTACGCATACTTATGTGCTAATTGTGCTAAGTAACGTATTACTTGCAACATCCTAGGAAACTTGAAGCGTCTTAAAGAACAGACAAGACATTTACGATATTCTGTGGTCAAAATTCAGGCTTCGGCTTAGCTTGGACACCAGATCTCCGACAAAACATATTACTATAGTATAAATATTAATTACCTAATTGATTTTTATAAATGTATTTTTAGTCCAATTAGAACATGTATGTAATTTTTGTGAGAAGATGAATAAAAGTTATTGTATTGTATTGTTCTTCCATCCAAAGATGTCTTTAAATTATGGCCAAGCAGCTTAATGTGTATTATTATCAGCGCTCGGGCCATAATAATAGGCTAGTTGACAAAATTTGGAAATTAGTTTAAAACTATAGCTTAGCATCTATTTCACCCCAATAATATATTATTCTAAGAAAAATAAGTCTTTTACATTAGTATTTTGAGTTTTTAGAAATGAACTTGAAATTGACCGCGAAAAAGGCCAAGACTGTCATGGCGTTTTGAATGACGTCACACCTCGCGAAACAGCCGTGTTTGTGTATGACAGTCAATTGTGTTTTTTAATAAATAATGAATTCCTCGTATTATAAATACTGTATAGTGCCCCAATGTAAAAGTACAACGATAAAAACGCCAAACGAATTATTCATATACGTTCCAAACAATAAACAAATACGTAGAAAGTGGTTAAATATGGCAAGGAGGCAAGATGCTCTTACTTTATCAACTGATTCCACAATTTATTTCTGTGAAGATCATTTTGATGTAAGTAATAAACACAACTTGATGTATCTATTTATAAATGTATAGTAAAAGAAGTGAATTTTGCAAAATCTACCATAACCATACACATAACCTATAAAATGTTATGACTTGAGTAGGGTTTTATGATTTATTTGAGTTAAAATATTATTTTCGTTTTATAAAATGTAATAATTCATACTCTTCTTATTTTTTTAGTTGCCAAACGATATGATTAATTATACAGAGTATCATAATTATTATGGGTAAAGTTGCGGAATTCCGATGAACAAAAGTCGGTGTTTATTGCAAAAAATTTGCCAAGCATAACGGCGTCAATTTTGGGCAAATTACTGCTGTTTGCTTTGTTAAATCCTGATTCCATAGCAAATTATATCTGTCTTTCAAGATTAAACTAAAAACGAACTGTATTAATTTAACGAGAATTGCTGAAAACTCCAAATAACCTGTTCATTTTATACGAAAATGACAGCTACAACGTAGTGTTTCGCGAGGTGTGACGTCACGCTTCCATGCGCTTCACTGATTGATGTTTAATGTCACGTGATTAAACGCCTCAATTTGTCGATTTTATTTTCCAAAAATATTATTAATCTTTTATTATTTTAATAGAAAAGCTGCATTTTTGTTTACTAATTATCATGGTTAATCATTAGAAACTCTAAGCCATTCGATTTATTCTTAGTGGAAACAAGCCTATTGTTTAGATGACATAATTCTATATTAATATACAAACTTCACGCGTATCCAAAGACATAAAGAAAAATTAGAGAAACACGCGTAACCACATGGAAATGTTAATTTATGATCCCCTATGAAATACTCGTACTATTTATAGCAGATATTATCGGTCGAATCCAAGGGGGTTACAAAGTGATTCAAAGAAGAAAGTCAAACCAATCAAGCTATGTATCGCGTGACCGACCGTTTTATTTGATATGATTTCCGGGGTCAACGGCATTTGGTAAACACTTCAATGGTGATTTTACTACTAAGTCGAAGAGATCGAACGCCATTTTTTAGCGTAGTAATAATGGTATCATACTATTTATAGGGCAAATTTCAGAAATATTTGTGCCACATAATTTTAACGTTTACACGCTTTACAACAATAACTATTTATTTTGATTTCGAATGATATTTTCAGAAGAAATATTGTTAATTAAAACGATTTAATGTTTATAACTCGGCATATTATAACAAGAAAGGATACTTTAAATTGCACACATCCAAAAAGGAAAAAATAAAAACTGGGCTATGAGTTTCCAATAGTACCTACCTACGCTTCGCAAAAACGTTAAACTTTTCTCAACCAGAACTACTTCACTACGTATTATGAGATAGAATTATATAGAAGCATTAACTTTAAACTTTAAATAGGAAAAACTTTCGTCATTTAACCTTCAAATATGAAAGTCGGTAGGCTGCATGATTATCAAGTCGACGGCATGCTTTGCTAAGCCATGAAAAGCGAAAACTTCACGCATAAAGCTCTGGACGTTTCATTTAATTTGACTTCCGAGGTCAACGCACCAAGCCCTTTGATGGGCCGACTGTAAAACTGAATGAATGTTCTGGAAAATTCCGGAACACTTGTCCAGTCTAGTTGAAATAAACTTTATGTTATGCTAACGTGTATGATCAATTATTTGTACGTTCTTTTTTATAATTTACTTGTTTGTCTTACTTTACATAAAATATGAACTATAGGTACTTAATGTGAAAAAAGAGCTTTCTCAACAGCAAAAACTAACAAAACAAGTAGGTACACTTAACTTAGTTGACAGCAAAGGAATCACTGATGCATTGCTAGCCAAAAAAGTAGTGAGAAGAACGAAGAACTGGCTCCAAGCCCCCAGCTAATTACTACTTAGCGAAGCTCTACAAACAAGCAGGAGGAACAGCTTATGTCGCCTCTTACGACACCCTATTCTGCCTACATGGAAAATAAAATGCGAAGTGCCTTACTGCTGACTTCATAGTGATACCGCAGCTAAAACAGCAATATTTTAATATAAGTAGGTACCTAAAATAAATACGGGTATAAAGTAAATTTGGCTGTAAAGTGGGAGAGTAAAAGAAAAGTTAGCTTATTAAATTTCAGCATAACAGGGGCCGTGACTGTTCACTAATTTTCGACTTAATCCTATTGTAGTAATGTTGTAGGTATAATTCAGAGGCTTTGTTGGATCACCCTCAATGTGCTGTTTATGTCATTGTACTGTACATTGTCACTGAGTTGTCGAGATTCTTCTGAAATGAGTGAAAGTAAGAAAAAAAACATTCCTTCAGGAAAGCAAATTCAAAGCAATTTTACTGTAAAGGAAAAACCTTAAAATTAATGTTGAAACAAACAGTTTCAGGAAGATGCGCTGTTATGGAGGAGAAGAAACCGGGCAAGAAAATCCGTACTGGAGTAGCAGAGTGGAGTAGGCTATAATCCTTCTCACTCGTGCTCTGTGATGAGGCTATTAATAGGGTGAAGCCAGAGTAGTAATGTAGTTTATTTAACATATTTTTGTTATGGGCTGGTGCTGCCAAATGCCACCTGTCAGCATTGGATTCAATGAAGAGGCTTGCTAAGAGACTTATTGGTGACCCTAAATTGGTTGAGACCAATCTTCAGAGCCTCGAGCATAAACGCAGAAGTCATTGTATCCTGAAGTTTTAAGAAGTTCGTACGTCGATCTATGAATCTTCATTGTTACTAAAGATGATAAATTAAAAAAAATCTCGGTGTTATTATTTACTATTCTGAATGAACGTGAATAAATTCAAAATCCACCAAATAGGGAAGGAATCTCACCATGCCTTAGACCCTAAAAATGAATAGAAAATACAATGCTGTAAGGCTATTGTTTTGGTTCACAGAAGGTTATTTTTATTAGTTTATACATAGTAAGTGTCTATGTCTGTAATAAGTATTAAACTATCACGCAGGATCTGCAATGCAACGGGCGCTTGTTTCACTGCTGTCACAAACAAACGGACCATCTATCTTCAATTACGTAGTTGACTTTAACATACTTTGTAAAAAAAATACTGTCTCCGTTGGCCACACGATCGCTTTATGACAGCCCTTACCATGATTTTAAGAATGATGTTTCATGTTTACTTGATCAGATTTTTAAAAAAATATTTAAGTTAAAATATAGTTTTAATGAACTTACAAAAAATTTGTCCTTAGTCATATTTATTTGCAAGATTAATGCAACAAAAATATGTACTTAACTCGATGAGTTTATATATAAAATATATAGATTATGATTAACTTTATCAATAATAAGTAAACATATTGAATGGTAATTATTATTATTATTTCATCCATATTAAATTTATTGCCTATAATTTATCTTATCATTATAACAATCTTATCTTGTAATCAGTTCTGAGTATGATTGATGATATTACAGAATTATCACGCAAGTCAATTCATTCATCACCCTGAGGCAACTTCGAAACGAATAAAAATATATAAAACGATTTTAAACGTAATCGACAGACATAATCCTATTCAGATCCAAATCCTATCAAAAACCGGGAGCCAAACCGGGTAAATCAATCGATTTGAACACGATCTCATCCCGATCCAATTCCTATTTAAAAACGAGAACCAGTGGTTATGAGCTAGTCATCATACAACCGTGTGTGCAATACGTAAGCAATGAATAAACGGTCGAGGCGAGTGCGAGCGATAAAAATGATATATGCGCTCCGACGTGGACACGGCGCAACTACAACTTTATTTGTACCAGGACCGTAGTCTAGATCGAGATATTTTTTATATTGATGTTTATGGCTTTGAAAAATTGCTCCTCGACCTCTTTTTCTCGCTTTAGTGCTAGTAAACTGCACAAAGAAATTGTTCAAACAAGTTCCAAGCTAGCAAGCTTTAGCTGTGGACTTATTACATTGACAAGTAACGCGGAGTAGCGGGATATTACAACATTACAGAAGATGATAATATCTAAGCCGTGTGGAGGTGGCGAAATACTTACTAACCCCAGTCCAGATAGGTGTAGAAGAGGTGACTAAATCTGATCCGCTAGTGATCCTATAATAATATATTTTATGAAAATCCATTCTGTAGTTTTTGCGTGAAAGAGTTCAATCTACAAAAACATCCACATATCCTTAAGAACTGTCATATTTATATGGTTACTAGTAGGATTTAGCGTCAGTAGCGTTACAATTTAATAAGTCTGTGGATCGCTGAAAGAATTACAGGCGGAAGACTATTAGCATTATTAGCGAGATAATCATGCACTTTGAACCAACCTGTATTGACCTTCCTCTCAATCGTGACCTATTTGTGAAATTGATGACGTAATCTACCTTTAACTGACTTAATCTAATCACAGAAGATTTTTTGCTAATACGTATATTGTTGTTCTACGACATATTTGACGCAACTCGGCACGGAAGAAAGGCATTTGTAATAAAAAAGTTATAATCTATATTTACCGCTATAACTTTCACACATAATATTATTTATCTTTACCAGATAGATGAAATCGTGGGCAAAAGATCAAGGAAGTTATCAATAATTATCACTATCTTATCTTACTTACATAAATATTCCTCGTGTTAAAGAACAGATGATCACAACACTTGACGCCGCAGTGACCATGTTAATTCAATAGATTGAACTTACGTAAGTTTTTAATGTAAATAATCTCGACCATTTCTGTTAAATATGCAGATAGATCTCGGATGAAGTGAAACGCAAGCTAGTTACCAACGCACTGTTTATTCGTTGTCATGGTAAACTCAAGATGGTGGTCGCAGCCACGCACACATATGTACATGTATATATTACATACATAACATTCCTCCCCCTAGTATAATACTATTAACTAAATATAAAAATAAATTGTAACATATGCTAAAGGATAAGCACGCTCAACATCAATCAGATAGTTACAGTGACTGAGTCGGAATCCTGGGTATGCTCCTCAGCCGCATGAAACTCGTCATCGGAAATCTCGATAACTTCCCCAGTTGCCATGTCCAACTCTCGTGAGCCCCTTGTAGCAACTGGTTGCTCACTGTGGTACTCATTTGCATCCTCGGTATCTGAGCCCGGTTCATACAATTCTTCTCTCCTCCCCCGGGCCACACGTTCTGATATAAAACCCGGTGGAGATTCGACCTCGTTCGGGACGGAAGGTGTTGAGGGCACGATGCACGGTGGCGGCGGCGATGGCGGCGGAGGTGGCGTAGAGGACTGCTGTATCGTGGACGGCAGGACCGACTCAGTTCCCAACACGTCTGTGGTGCTGTCATGTACATTGTCCCACTGATTTTTACTATAACCATTGTATAACATTAATTGGTTTACGTGCCTTTTAAGATGTTCCAAAGTGACAATGTCTTTTACTAAATATAAAACTTTCCCTATTCTCCTTAAAATTACTCCTTTCCTCCATTCACTATTAGTTTTACTACTGTATTTTTTATAAAGAACAATATCATTAATTTTAAAGGTTCTCGTAGTTTTGTTCCCTTGGTGTTCAGACTGCATACACTGTTGATCATGTATACGATCAGATACCGCCGGTGACGACGGTGACGATGACTGCGGATTGATCAAATCTAATCGCGATCTCAGTTTATGACCGAAAACCATTTCAGCTGGAGATAACCCAGTGGTGGTATGAACGGAGTTCCGATAGTCCATTAAATATTTAAGTAATTTTATTGATGCATCTCTAATAGTGTTGCACGATATAAGGCACGACTTTAATCCCTTTTTAACAACTTTAACGAAACTCTCGGCTTGGCCGTTGCTAGGCGGATGGTAAACCGGTGAAGTGAGGTGGGAACAACCGTTGGTTGCACAAAACGTTTCGAACTCCAACGAACAGAAAGCTGTGTCGTTATCGCTTACAATCGTTTTTGGAACCCCAAACCTGGACATAAAATCACATAACTTTGCAATTACTGCAGCTGATGTCGTATTGCTATTCATTGTATAAACTTCAACCCATTTTGTATGCGCATCGACTACTACTAAATATATACAACCTAAAACTGGACCTAAGAAATCGATGTGAATTCGATGGAAAGAATGAGATGGATATTCCCAAGGAGCGGGCGGGGCACGGGCGGGCAAAGGCCGTAGCTGTATACAGACCTCGCATGACCCTATCATTCGCTCCAACGCCTGGTCAATACCAGGAAACCAAAATCGGGAGCGGGCTTCAGCTTTCGTTTTGACGATGCCTAAATGTGATGAATGTAGCTCTTTTAAAACTATTTCTCGTAAACTTACTGGAATAACTACCTTGTGTCCCCGCATGACGCAGCCACTCTCGTAGGATAACTGAGATTTACACAAGTGATATGGTTTTAACTGCGCGTCATTGCAATTTCGCGGCCACCCTGTCAATATTAAATCCGTTACTCGTTTAAGAATCTTATCCTTCTGAGTTTCTTCACGTAACTGATTTAACGTTATCGGCATACTGCCGTCGGCCATGAAACAAACATATGTCGCTCGGTCGGTCGGTACTTCGCACCGGCACTGTTCGGTACACGTGCACTCGCCGTCGGGAACCGCGACTACTCGCACGAGACAAATAATCGGCACTGTTGTCGGCGCTACGTATGTACTCAACAGTGTAGTTGTAGCTGCTTAGGAATAAAGCGTACCTTTGCAACCTATTTGCTGACAACTCAGGTATTCCTTTATAAGGACCAAATATGGACAGTAAAGGTTTGTGATCAGTTCGTAAGATAAACGGTTCTGATCTACCATACAAATACTGATGGAACCGTCGCACGCCATATATAATTGCAGTGGCTTCTTTTTGAATTTGAGCGTATCGTTTCTCGGCCGAGGTTAAGGTGCGAGACGCATACGAGATCGGTCTTTCCTCGCCATTCGATTCTCTTTGTGACAGAATAGCCCCCAACCCATTTGGTGACGCGTCTACGGTTAAAATCAACTTGGCATTTGGATTGAAATGTGCCAAAACTTGATCTGACGTCATAATCTTTTTAATTGTCACAAAAGCCTCGTTATGTACTTCATTCCAGTTCCATTTACAACCCTTTTTTAATAGTTCATACAAAGGGCTTAATATGCTGGATGCGTTCGGTACAAAGCTTCTGTAATAATTAATTAATCCTAGAAAGGACTGAAGCTGAGCAACATTAGTCGGAACAGGCGCCTTAACCATAGCTTTAATTTTTTCCGGCGACTTTTTCAATCCGTCCTTAGTTATAATATATCCGAGATAACTTATTTCATCTTCAAAGAACCTACATTTATCTTCTCGTAACGTCAACCCTGCATCTTGTAACCGCGACAGAACGGCATTTAGCCTTTCCAGGTGTTCGGTCCGGTCCTTCCCAGTAACTAAAATATCGTCTAACAAACAAAGAACTCCATCGAGCCCCGTCAACAACCCCTCCATCGCGCGCTGAAATATCGCCGGCGCACTGGCCAATCCAAACACCAGACGATTAAACCTATACAAACCTCGACTTGTGTTTATACAGGTTATGTTCTTAGACTCGTCGTCTAACATGAACTGGTTATATGCCATTGATAAGTCTAGCTTACTGAACTGTTGTCCTCCGTGGAGTTTTGAAAACAGTTCATTAATCGTGGGGAGCGGGTACTGGTCGATTAGTAACTGTTTGTTTATACTTACCGAATAGTCTGCGCATAACCTAACAGAACCGTCTCGTTTTAACACCGGGACTACCGGTGACGCATACGCGGAATGTTCCACCGGCTCTAATATCCTTAAATCTACTAATCTCTCTATTTCTTGGACGACTTTTTCACGTAACGCGAAGGCTACGGGGCGCGCTTTATAAAAAACCGGTTTGGTATTATCCTTCAACAATATTCTAACTTTGTATTTATTGAAAGTTCCTAGTTTATCGGAGAATAATTGAGAGTAACTTTTCCGTAACTGTTCGATATTCGTGTCCGCTTTTTGACAAAAATTAACCGGCGTCAATTGCAAATTAAATTGTGATATAAAATCCCTGCCTAGAAGCGGCGGCCCGCCGTCGCGTACAACGTATAAAGTAATAACATGCGTTTGCCCCGCGTAGCATACAGGTAGCTGTATGGTACCTAAGCACACAATGTTCCTACCGTTATACGTCATCAGCTGTTTACGTGTAATCGATAACGGCAGCTTCCTGAAATTAGCCTTGTAGTATCCCTCAGAAATAACGGTCACGGCAGAGCCACTATCTATTTCAAACTGCAACGAAGTATTATTTATCGAGATAGTCTCCACCATGGGTTCTCCCCTAACTGAACGTATATAAAAAATGTTACCGTCATCGTCACCCTCGTCACCGCCGGCTTCCATCTCCACGTAATTCACCTTCGGGCACATTTTACGAAGATGACCTTTAACGTTACACTTTTTACATATATACATTTTATATTTACAGTCTACCGCTTTATGATTTGTAAAACCACACACACTACACTTTATTTTTCTCGCACTGCTTCCATTGTCCGAGATTTTGAACACGTGTGGGGCGGCCGCGGCGCTGTCGGCTAAGCCGCCACCGGCTGCCGCTGCTGCGCGGGCACAGTTCAGGTTCTCCGCTAACTCCACGACCTTTGCCAGCGTGAGGTCGGACAGGTTTTGTGCGTAAAGCTTCTCCTTTTCAGGTCCTGGCCGCATCCCCATGATGAACTTGTCACGGAGCGCCTCTTCAACGTTTAAGAACCCGCAATGTGCTGTTAGCCCTCGCAACCTTGCTGCCCATTGCGTGTGTGACTCACCCATCTGTTGTACGGCGGCGTAAAAATTATGCCGCTCGCCAAACCCTACTCGCTTCGGAGTAAAATGTCCGTCGAGAAGGTTTATTAAGTCTTCGTAGGGCACATCGTTAACCTCTTTAGGCAGCGCCAAATCCGTTGCCAGTTTATATGTGCCCTCGCTGAGTGCGCTGAGGAGAATCGCTTTTCTTTTCTTTCCGGTACGATCTGTCTGCTCGTCGATGTCATTGGCAATAAAATATTGGTTCAACCGCCCTTTATATGTTTTCCACGTCTGTGTATTGTGGTCAAAAATGTTTATAACCCCAAATTGCACACCAGACATCGTAATTTTATTTCTTACACTCGCGGGTAAATCGTCGCCACTGTTAAATATGCAGATAGATCTCGGATGAAGTGAAACGCAAGCTAGTTACCAACGCACTGTTTATTCGTTGTCATGGTAAACTCAAGATGGTGGTCGCAGCCACGCACACATATGTACATGTATATATTACATACATAACAATTTCTAAAATATAACAGCTCATTTGTGCCTAATGCCTCCTCGTATCGTGCTTCCGGGAGATACCCCGCGGCGCGGAAAGGTTGGCATTTTGAGCCCGCATTAGCTGGGATAGTTACCCTTTACAATGTACATCTTATTGTATTAAACGTATGTACTTTGTTAATCTGTACCAGCATACGATAGTTTTTTTTAACTTGTTCTCCAAGCGTGTTGAGGCTTATTTTTAGTTCTCTACTTTGACGAGAGTACAATATAAAAAAAATGATGCAGTTATACCTACGCGGTATTTTGTATCAATACGTGAAGCGGAAACTTTGTACCCCTTTTTAAGACAATGACAAAGCAGATAAAGTACCATCATAGAGGAAAAGAAATGACGTAAGCAACTCCTGAGCACGTGTATAAAAAAATATTACAATTATTTATTACAGAAAATGGAGCCGCAATAGTACTGGTTGCAGAGCTGGTCATTTCTATGCATCCATTTTATTTATACTACTTCATTGTAACCCTTGCCTACGCTACGAGTTTAACTTTTACACATTTTTCAACAATTCCATAGGCAAGTCACGTATAAACACTTACGCTTACATACTCAAAACCCCGCACTAGTATTCTTTGCGTCGCGGGGAGCATGGACAAAACAAATAAGATATCACTAAGACCCACCACCCGAGAAAAGACATTCATTTTTCACATGAATGTCTAGCACGGCTGGGAATCAATACCAGGATTATTTTTGGTATTTAGTCACAATATATTATCAGCTTCACCGTCACCTCTCATTCGTCAATTTAATTCCAACCTAACGATTTCAAAATATTTAATTACAATCCAGTAATTAATTTCAAATAACACCTTAGTAATCCTTGTAAGATTACTCTTAGATTTCATTTGCTGTATCGATAAAATAATGTAAATCAAAACAATCAATAACTATCCTACTGTTAGGCATGTCTACATTGTCTACTCTGTGATGTGAGTGAACCAGTTCATATCCCACCACACTGGCTACAGATTGGTAGCCTACATATTCACATGTTTGAGAACATTACCTATGGAGAACTTACTTACTGAATACGAGTAATGATATTTTCCTCCACTGGTGCAAATGATCATTAATTCGTATCATACATACCAGAGGTTCAACATGAGAGGTTCCAGACGCTTTCAAACACCTAGGCTATCACCACTTGCTATTGGTAATTTGAACCTACATTACTTTGAGCAATTCCTTTCGTTTTAAACGCACCGGTTCCAAAACGGTGAGTTTTGTACCGGAATAACCACCGGAAAACCATTTTACGTGTGTAATTGACATAATAAAATATGATAATATTCGCGAAGCGGGTTTTATCTGGCGAAATCTTCGAGTGCAAGCGCTAGAATCAATTGTTCGCTTGCGGCTAACGGGCTCGCAGGCGATAAGCTAAACTTACGACGCCTTTTGTACTCTGAATACTTTATTGTGATCTTCGTTTTCGATTATTTTTCTAAATTCCTTTACATTTACTGTATCTAAAGCAATGTGAAAATGCAAGGTGAAAAGTAATTCCAGCTTCAAGTAGACGTTGCACAATGCTGCTACTGTAAATGAAAATAATGGAGGTAATAATCTCCCGCTCTGCTTTAGCCGAAAACGCATGATTGATGGCTTTGGCCATATTGATGTAATGGTTGACGGTCACCATGGCCAGTTATCCGCTCCTTTGTGGCCTATTTACATACCTACATATTAGAACTTTGGTGAAACACCTTACATTGACGGACGTCAAATTGAAATTAGGATTACCTATTAAAGACTATTATTTGAAATAATATGTACTACTTCAGATATAGTTTAGCCACATGAAAAGTTTAAATTCGGAAATTGTTCCATAACATTTACAATACGGAACTCCATTCCATACGAGTTAAAGTAGACAGAATTATTATTAAAATAATAATTATAAAGAAATATTATTAAAATTATAATAAAAATCATTATTTTAATTTCATAAGCGCTTTACCGAAAGGTAAGATAACAACCATAATACGATAAGACCTTACCTCCTATTATTTAGAAGAGAAGCAAAAGTCACTGAGGAAATTTATTTCTAATACTCTAATAATAAGTTACACAACTAATAAATTAGAGGTATGGAGAATTGGACGCGTGCATCTATGCGTGAGACGAGAATTGTTGTAGCTAACCTAATTATAAACCACGTTGAAGCTGGTATTCGAGATCGATAACAGATAGATCATATTTTAGAGTAGAGATATACCATTTAGCGTAACCAGTAATAATATAAAAAAACTTACCTGCAAGGAGATCCCAGGTTCAATTTCCGGGGAATAAAATCAAGTTACACATAATTTTAAATTTTATAACGCTACACAATTATGGGCCACACTAAGATTCCCTGTGTCGTGAATGCCACAGACAACATACAATGACCAGATCACTCACTTTTTTAACTGTGTGAAAAACAGCTAAAAACACGTTGTGGCATCTGTAAAACGTTCACATCGTGAAAATCGTGCTGTGGCTCTTATAAAAACGCCCACAACGCATTGTAGCAATCACAGAACATGCTACCACGAACCGGGGAATTTATATGTGAGATTATGACTGCTTTAACGTTTATAAGTAGTATTTTTGTTTATTGAGTAGTACCGCTTCATATAAAAACATTGCTCTCTCAGACACTAATATTACAGAAACACAAGATTGAAGCAAGCTCCTTCACATCAGAATCTGGTGTGAGAATATTCTTCATTCACACAAACGGTAGAAATTTTGTGTAACAAAAAACAGCTCGCAAAATGCGGAAGTGCCAAGAACAAGTTCGGAACAATTTACGGCACATGGAAAGCCATTATGATTGTGCGACCTAAAAAGCCTACTCGCTCTTAAAAAGATGCAGGTTATAGTTACCAGAAACAAAGAAGAAAGACTATGAGCTGAAGATACTTTCCTAATGCTTCGACTGAATTAACTATTGTTAAGCAACTGAATAAAAGCGCTTGGCCATTTTCAGCAAGAGATTTTAAGTTAAAAACATTTTTTGAGGATTCAGCTATATACGTACAATTTACAGGTGAAGACACAAAGGAAAGAATTTTTTAATAAAAACTTACACATTTTACTACATAAAAATTTTATAACGCTGACTGTTTTATTGAACTACTTTCTATTTGAAAACAGAAGGCTATTAGCCAATAGCCAATTTTACATCTTTCTATAACTTTATATATAAAAATTAATATTTTTATATAACTTTTGGAAACTGTGCAAAACTAAAAAAATTACAGTAAAACGCTAAGTGAAGACGAAGTTCTGCATATTTTATAAATAACTAATATGATTTCTTTTGAATTAACCGGAGAGCTCAGCACTTTGGCAAACTTCGTATCGCCTAAGAACCAATGAATGTAGTGATACTTTTAAATAAACTTTTATAGTTTTGGTTGGTTTAACAAATTAGAGATCATAAAAATGACGAAGTCACGTACAAATTACAACCCTATACCTTTTCCCCCTAGGGGATGAATTTTCAGAAATATCTTTTACAGTTAATTCTTGTTTCTAACTTTAAGCTTACATATTAATTTTCACATTCTTGAGTTAGAAAATGACGAAGTCACGTACAAATTACAACTCTTTACCCCTTAGCGGGTGAATTTCAAGAAAAGTGATATAGATATTTTTTTGTGTCTAACTATAAGCTTATATATATAATACAAATTTTCACCCTCCTTACTTCAAAAGAGACGATGTTGCCATACTAACTTACATCACTATTAATCTTCTAGGGGATGATTTTCCAAAAAAAACGTAATTCTTCCAAATTTGTTTTCTAATCTGGAGCTAATATATAAAATTTCATGTTTTTAAATTTAAAAATGACGAAGTTACGTACTAAGTTCCATCCCCTAAATGAACACTTTAAGGGACAATTTTCCAAAAAAATGTGTTAAAGTTAACTTTTATTCATTAACATAAACTTTCATAAAAAATTATTATTAATTAATTACCATAAATTGTTATTAATTAATAATTAAAAATATATTTAATTAGTAATCATAATTCTAAGACTGACGAAGTTGGTTTGTATGAAAGTAACTTCCAACCCCTATTTTTCCACTCAGGGGATGAATTTCCAAAAATGCGTTTTTAGCTGACGTCTCATTAACATAAACTATCTCCCTGCCTTCATCATAATTGGTTCGGTAGTTTCTGAGATTTTTTGTTTAATCAGCAGTGTGCCGTTTTCAATTTTATATATTATTATATTAATTAATTTTATTAGGACAATCGATGTTCGACCATTTGTAAGAACTTTATCATTTGCACGACTTCTGTATTTCACGCTCCTTACCAATAAAGATAGCGAAGCCTTGAGGTTGCAAATAAATTTTATTGCGTCAATTCATGGACTTGTTCTTGGCAACTTTTCGCTCTTAAAAACACTGGCTTACGGTAGAGTTGCGTGTATTTTTATAGCTTTTGATAATATTATAGAATACATATTATCTACACTGTTTCATATAATTCTGCGAAAAAAAGATATGATTAAAAAAGATAGGTATTTTATCCCTGTTTTTTCGCATTTTAGAATATTATCAAGTTGAATAAAATTCAACAAAACGCCTTTAATTCTTAAAGATAGCTTTATCAGGGAATAAAAACTGTTAAAGAAAACTTATTCAACACTAGACAATACTGGTGAAAAGTCTCCTCTTTGGTGAAAGATCTTTTTATACTCAGATTATACCTATGTATTGTACATTAGAGTTGTATTATTGGACGGTCTATTAATTATAAAGTCAACGCATTATGATGTCGATTTATAAACAAATCCAACAATCTGGTACCGTATTCATCAGTATTTTTTTATATGACTATTTTCAGTAGTACATTACGATACGGTGCGTACAGCGATACACGGCGATGCACGGGCGTAATGTCACCTTGCAATAATAGACTCACAATAGACTACTTAAGTCACGTGTATCGTATACTTTTTCGCATTTAAAAGTCATGCTTTTTCGTGACATAAGTAGTACTCTTGCACACTTTGCAAAAATTTGTGACTTAAGTTGTCCATTAAGCTGTGTATCCACTTGAGCAGCCTCGTGACGAGCTGCCTCATCGCGAGCGTACCGCGAGCTGCGAAAAGTCACTGCGTCTCCACTTGAGCCACATCAAAGAGCATCGAAGCAATAAGCCTCGACCCGAGCTATAGTTCTCTCAGTTTCGTACAATCGTCTCGACTGAACACGCGGCTCACACTGAGGAGTCTTTGAACAAGGCCGTTTACTGACATGGTTTGACTCGCTGCGCGTCCGCATCGTTTAGTTCAAGTCGCGGCAAGCCTCGACTCGCGGCACGGTCTCCACTTGCTCTGCCGCAGTTCGAGGCAGATGCTCGACCCGCGGCTGCCTCAAATGGATCGTCTTACAGTAGTTAGCGCATGGGTGTAGCGATGGCCAAAAAGACCTACTTAACGTGTGGAAACGCGTGACCTTAGTGTGGATTTAGGTCACAGTGTGTTATTTTTGTAGTATGAAATATATTTTGTACCACTATTTACAAATATACTACAATTAGATAATACTAATAAAGCTTCCAGATAGTTAAATATTATAACTTTACCCATTATAATGCTAATAATGGCAGAGAAGCGACCTCGGAGGCAGAAACGGAGAATTGAATTTGGTCGTCAAGAGTTAGGTCTCAATTCACGTTGCAATAACAGTACATTAACAGTTAGATCGCCGGAGGATGAATAATAACGTATTGAATAGCAATACTGCTGTGGGCTACTCCCACAATACATATATACACACACATACATACACATACATACATATATACACTTACATACATACATACACATACATACATACACATACATACATACACATAAATACATATTATACACACATAAACTTAATATATGATATTTAATATAACTAGTAGCCGTGCAACCCGTTGTCGGGCGCAGTGGAGACATGCCGCGCCGGCGGTACCGTTATTCGTGTCACGCCACCACCAACCGTCGCCTGCGCGCGCGCCTCAGTCACAGTCTCACTGCGCCGTGGCGAACCCGTGTTGCTTCGTTTTCTAATACGCCCCGCTTGTTTATGTTATTTTCAACTGTAATTAGTCTAATTCTGCATACCTTTCTCTTCTGTACTTCTTTCGTCTTGCTACCTGCGTGTATGTGCTGTGCTTTCTCCTTCTGAACTTTGTATTGTGAGATTTGTGAGTGAATAAAAGAAACTGTGATCACGTAAGTGTTTGGGACTTATTTCCTCTCGACTCAACAACTCACATTCTACATTGGTGACCTCTCTGAACATTAATATGAGTGCCGACCACAGCAGCAGCAGTGAATCCGGAAAGACGGCCGAATCACAGCGAGGCGTCAATACCAAACCACGTAAAAAGCGCGTGTCCACTGCACCCGACGAAGCTTCCGTAAATCGGATACTTAATTTAAAGGTGCCCGTTTTTTCGCCGGAGGACCCCGACATTTGGTTCGCCTTAGTGGAGGGCCAATTCAAAAATTATGGAATTACGGAAGACGAGATAAAATTTAATATTGTCATCACTAACTTAGACATCGTTCACGCCAAGGCCGTAAAAGACATTATAATGAACCCTCCAAAGGACAACTGCTACGGAAAATTAAAATCCGAATTAATCAAGCGACTTACCATTTCCCACGAAGAGAAAGTAAGGAAACTATTGATCCACGAAGAGCTCGGCGACAGAAAACCATCACAATTTCTCCGCCATTTGCGCGACCTAGCAGGATCCAATGTCCCAGAAGAATTTTTGCAAACCATCTGGAGTAACCGACTCCCACGCAGCATTCAGACAGTACTGGCATCCCAAACGTCCCTGAATCTGGAACAGCTAGCTGAACTCGCCGACCGTGTGCAGGAGATATCAGCGCCCGCAAACGTCGCAGCCACCTCCGCAGCAAGCAACGTTCCTGGACTCAACAGCAACACCTCCAACGAAATCGCCGAGTTAAAACGAATGGTGGAAAGTTTGGCTGTCAAGTTGGATGAGTCACGCCGCAACGCACGAGGCAGACAAGAGCGGCGTCGTTCACCGTCACGCAGTGCGACCAGATCAGCTTCCATGTACCGAAAATACCCGATCTGCTGGTACCACGCTCGTTTCGGTTCGAGCGCATACAAATGCCAAAGACCATGTGACTACAAGGAGACGGAAAACAACAGGGGCAATCACTAATAATGGCGACCGACGATTGCCCAGCAGTACCTGGTCGCCTTTTCGTACGTGACCGTAACACGAAGACCCAATTTTTGGTGGACACGGGTAGCGATCTCTGTGTGTTTCCCCGATCTCAGCTGCGAGAGCGGCGATCACCTACAAGTTACCAACTCACTGCGGCTAACGGGACCTCCATAAGCACGTACGGCTACGCGCACCTCAACCTGGACCTGGGCCTACGACGAACTTTCCCCTGGCGATTTGTGGTGGCTGATGTCACAAAACCCATCATTGGTGTAGATTTTTTGTGCTATTATAATTTGTTGGTAGATTGTAAAAACCAAAAATTAAAAGATGCTACTACCACTTTATCCACACCAGCTTCACTGGATTGTAATTCGAATAATATCCATTCAATAAAGGTTTTAACTGGTGATTCGAAATACCATAGCTTGCTTACACGGGAATTTCCCGAGATCACACGACCTGCAGGTACACAACGCACGATACCACACACTACACAACACCACATTCGCACCACACCAGGCCCACCAGTGTCTTGCACACCTAGGCGCCTAGCGCCCGATAAACTAAAAATAGCTCGCACCGAATTCGAATCAATGCTAGCAAATGGTACAGCTAGACCTTCTGAAAGCCCATGGTCATCGCCACTACACCTCGCAGCTAAAAAAGACAATGGTTGGCGCCCTTGCGGCGATTATCGGAAACTTAACGCACGCACCATTCCCGATATGTACCCCATCCGTCATATACATGATTTCAGTCACAATATCGCTGGTTGTCACGTATTTAGCACGATTGATCTGGTCAAAGCGTACAATCAGATACCCGTGTGCGCGGAGGACATACCTAAGACGGCAATTACAACGCCCTTCGGTATGTTCGAATTTCCTTTCATGACGTTCGGCCTGCGTAACGCAGGCCAAACTTTTCAGCGTTTTGTGGATGACATGATGCGTGGCTTAGATTTCGTTTATTGCTATTTAGACGACTTCCTTATATACAGCAAGGACGAGAACCAACATGAAGACCACCTGCGTCAAGTATTTACCAGGCTTCGAAATTACGGTATGGTCATCAACGCATCAAAATGCGTTTTTGGGGCTTCTGAAGTAAATTTTTTAGGATTCCACATCTCGACGCATGGTACTAAACCCATGGAGGAGAAAATTCAGGCCATTCAAAATATTCCCCCTCCCAAGGACGTAAGAGGTCTCAGGCGGTTCCTAGGCATGGCCAATTTTTATAGACGCTTCTTGCCTAACGCTGCCCAAACCCAGGCACCCCTCAACGCCCTGCTCACTGGAGCAGTGAAAGGCTCCACACCAGTCAACTTGACCGGCGATTCCCTTAAAGCTTTTTCGGAGACGAAAGCAGCTCTATCCAACGCAGCTCTTCTAGCTCATCCTAATTGCCAATACAAACTAGCACTGGTGACCGATGCATCCGATACAGCCATTGGTGCCGTTTTACAACAGCTCAATAATGACACATGGGAACCTCTTGCTTTCTTTTCACGAAAGCTCAGTCCATCACAATCAAAGTACTCCCCGTACGACCGGGAGCTTCTCGCTATTTACGAGTCCATCAAGTACTTCCGCCACATGATTGAAGCAAGACATTTTACGGTCTACACAGATCATAGGCCAATTACATATGCCTTTCACGAACGCAAGCAAAATTACTCACCGAGGCAATTTCGGCATTTGGACTATATCGCTCAGTTCACGACCGATATAAGGCACATCTCCGGCAAAAATAATGTCGTAGCTGATGCTTTATCACGGGTTGATGAACTAGTGCTGCCAATCAATCTCGCCGATCTTAGCACAGCTCAGGAAGGAGACGAAGAAATATCCAATTACCTCAGTGGGAACTCATCACTGCGTTTACAAAAGATGGATTACCCTGGGAGCCAAAAGTTTTTGTACTGCGATGTCAGCACATCATCCCCCAGACCTGTTATTTTCAACTGTAATTAGTCTAATTCTGCATACCTTTCTCTTCTGTACTTCTTTCGTCTTGCTACCTGCGTGTATGTGCTGTGCTTTCTCCTTCTGAACTTTGTATTGTGAGATTTGTGAGTGAATAAAAGAAACTGTGATCACGTAAGTGTTTGGGACTTATTTCCTCTCGACTCAACAACTCACATTCTACACTGCGACGTTCAGCGACTCAAGACAAATTAAACTTCAGATATCTCTTCAGATCTGTAATAATAAATAACAATTGATGTCAATTTGTAATAAAAATTAAAATATATCGGAGAAATGGGTACTTTCGGAAATGATAAGACAATTGGGCGTTTACATAATTTTAGTCAGAAACTAATTACCACACAGGTTTTACATTCGTTGCAAATTTAATACGCGATTACCGCTGATATAAACGACTCTGAAAAGATTAATATGTGACTCGAATAAGAAAACCAAGCACTAATGGAACGCGGTGAAGTCGGATTTACAGCGCGGTACGGTATTTAGGATAACCAACAATAAATAATTGACAGGTTGAGTTCCGCTTAGCCCGGAGGCTATATAAAGGTATGAACCATGGTGGCTGGCAAGTCAAGCTCTCCTCAGTTATTCTGCTACCGCGTGTACCCAGAAGTACACAATTTGCATAGTGCTGCCATCTTCAACATCCGAATACACCCAAGCTTGTTCCAACTTGACGTTCCACTTTATGATCTTCAACAAATTACAAACAAATACATTCTACTGTATATACAAATACTAAAAAAAATACTTGTTTTACATACAAATACTTATCTTAAAACTTCCAATCGGAGTGCAGCAGCCGGCGCAGTGATTTGGCGAAATTATTGTCAAACAAAATAAACGTAATTTCCTCTCTATTGGGTATGTGCTCGATGGGCAAGACCTATGAAATTGCGGCCAAAAAGGTAGAAAGGAAAGAAGAAAAATAGAAATAAGTGGCTCTCATCATTTAGATAAAAACACAATTTTGGTTCCAGAATATAGAATTTGTTAATACTCTCACCACAGTGCAGTGCCAATATGGCGTGTATATTACACGACAAAATAAATATCTCGTGTATTAACTCAAGTTGAGCACACGATTCATCTTTAGATTGGTTCCAGAATATAGAATTTGTTAATACTCTCACCACAGTGCAGTGCCAATATGGCGTGTATATTACACGACAAAATACCTAGTCTGGCCATAAATACTGTTACATAAAAACTTTTCTTTTTTTCAGCTTTTTAATTATTTTGAATTTGGAACACGTATATTATTTTAAAAACTTCTTTCGATTTCGCGCCATTTCACATACTTTTTCGTGTTCATTATCAAATTACAATATGGAATGGGGTGTTAAAGAAAATAGGATTGCAGTGATCGCCTTACACAAAGTGGGTATGGAGCCGTCGGTCATATTCCAGACACTTCAAAAGCTTGGTATCAGCCGTATGTTCGTATATCGTACAATCAACAGATACAACAATACTTCGTCTGTCGAAGACCAGAAATAACGGGGCGGCCGCGTGCTGTTAGAACTACAAAGGCTGTTAATGCTGTTAAAGCCAGAATTCGTCGAAACCCCATTAGGAAGCAAAAAATCTTATCGCGAGAAATGAAGATTCCCGCTAGGACTCTTTCGCGTATTATAAAACAAGACCTGAAGCTCGGTGCTTATCGTCGATATACAGGACATGCCCTAAATCAATCTTTACAATTAAAGAGAGTGGATCGATCAAAACGCCTTCTGTCGCGATACGCAGGTGAAAGGCACAGAAATATCCTCTTTACCGATGAAAAAATTTTCATGATTGAAGAACACTACAATAAGCAAAATGATAAAGTGTACGCTCACAGTTCTAAAGAAGCTGCTCAAGTGGTCGGGAAGGTACAACGTGGTCATCATCCTGCGTCAGTGATGGTTTGGTGGGGCGTGTCTTATCAAGGAGTCACAAAATTGCATTTTTGTGAAAAAGGAGTGAAAACTTCAGCCAAAGTGTATCAAGATACAATCTTGGATCATGTTGTGAAACCCCTCAGCAATACTCTTTTTAAAAATATACCGTGGACTTTCCAACAGGACTCTGCACCTGGTCACAAGGCACGAACTACCCAAGCCTGGCTTGAAACCAATGTTCCGGACTTTATAAGAGCTGAAGACTGGCCCTCATCTAGCCCAGACCTCAACCCTTTAGACTTCAAATTATGGTCAGTTTTAGAGGACATGGCCTGCTCTAAACGACACGGCGACATTGAGTCACTTAAAAAATCTTTGGAGCAAGCAGTGGCGAAATTTCCCTTGGAAACAGTGCGTAAATCCATAGATTCGTGGCCAAACAGATTAAAGGCCTGTATAAAAGCCAAAGGTGGCCATTTGGAATAGAATATTTTTTTATTTTTTGCTGAGACTTTAATAAATATGTAGGTATACATTTTATTAACATTACATTACTTCATTTAAAAAAAGAGGCATTTTCATTTGTAACAGAACTTATGGCTGGACTAGTTAAATATCTCGTGTATTAACTCAAGTTGAGCACACGATTCATCTTTGGACAGTGGCATCATGGACATCAGTGACACAAAAGGTATTCGCCGAATTCTAAGAGGTATTTCTTTCTGAATCTTCCATACTTGGGAGAGAAACACGTCAAGACTGTTAATTATATAGAAAGGGGGTGATAGATGTCCTCACCAAAAACTCTTCCAACCTCCATGAAAACTGGACTTAATTATTAAACTGTGGTACATGAGTCCTGGGACCTGCAATAGAAAAGAATAGGAATTGTCCACACGAATATTTGGTAGTGACCAAGAAATTTATATATACATCTGGACGGCAAGTTTTAAAGAGGTACCTGAAAATTACATTGAACGTTACATTGGAATTTGGATGACCAAATTGAACCAATCATTGACGTTGATCTCAAGATTCACAGCCACTCGTATAGTGTCGGTGTATAACTTCGACCAATGATAGGGCGCCGATACTCACCCAAAATCTTATCCATCTTCAGGTATCTTCGAAGCTTACCGTCCTCACGAATATACGAGTAAATTGTTCTTGGTAGTGACTGTGCCTTCTAAGCTAGGAACTTTGCTTCTGATTCTCGACAGTTCTTGGCTGTTTATGATGTCTAATTTGTGTTGTATATGCCTCTAGGTTTATTTTACTATGTGATTAGCTGTTGCCCGCAGCTTCGCACGCGGAAATTATGTTTTACCTAATTTGTACCCTACTGTAGAACAAAATTAGGAAAAAGGTGAATTTATATTTAGGAATTTACATACTGTAACCCACATAATTTTTTTTCGTTTTGATGCAAATATTTGAAAAACTGAAAAATATGTATTCTACTCGTATCAATTTAAGTAAGAAACATCTGTTGAAAATTTGAAATCGATTGATGTTTTAGAAATATTCCATGCAAACTTTTATACTCTTTTCCCGGGAAACCTTTCAATTTTACGGGATGAAAAGTTGTCTTAAATATGACCCAGGGTACAAGTAATAACTTTACCAATTTTCATTGAAATCCGTTCAAGCGTTTTCATGTGATGCCCGGACAGAAAAACAGACAGAAATTAATTCTAAGAAAAATATTTTTGCGCTCTAACACGTTTTTGAAGTGCCACCTAATCAAAATTTCGAAAAACTATTCAATATACAGAAAATGTTCCCTTTGAGTTTTATTATAGTAGATGAGTTTTATTATATAATATTATAAATAGTACTTCGTTTATACCTCGGATAAGAGGTATCCTGATGCTACAATCACAATACTGTAATTTCCGAATTGAAGGTAAGTTATCTAGCAATAAAACACACCATTTGTCACATCCGTTTAAAGTGTATTATAAATAAACATATTTTAAGTATATAATTAAGCGAGGTAATTGATTATAATGGCCGCGTGACCCTTATTAAACCGTTAAAAAGATAAATAAATCAGAGAACATGCGAGCTGCAGCGTAATTTAACCGGACTGCCAACAATAAATCTGCCAAAAAATATTAAACTTTTTAATCGGCTGAATTAACAGTTCGAGTACCGGGTAATATCATTACGGAACCGCTCAAGCGGTGATAAACTATTTTCCATTTTCAAATTGTTTAACTGATACTTTTATATATGTAGGTAATTATCATAAATAGATTAAAAAGTAAAATATACTTTTAACCTTTCAGCTTCATTGCTAGATCCTGGATAACATCTAAAATCAGAATACCTACTTCTCAAAACAATTCAAGTGAGGCAAAAGTTTATAGGCACGTCGTATTATTTCAGAAAGGCCAAAGTAGACCTCCATCATCAGCCCATCAGCAAATAAAACTATTTATTTTTCATTATTATAATATTAGTAGGATGTATAATGGGTCAGGAGTGTTTGAGGTTGAAAGAATCTCTCAATTTATTTTTATTTTCTCAAAATATGTGATTTTATCCATTGAAGTATAATGTCATAGAACAGACATCTCGAACAAAATGTGTGTCCCGCCCGGGAGGTTTCATTTTCAAAATTGAGCCCCCGTTTTCCTTTCAAATTCGAACGAATCCATTAAAGATTGAAGCCATGTGGCGCCAATGCATTGGGACATACAAGGTGTTCGCGGTGTCGGTTCTATACGCTAGTAATAATACTTCAATAATTTTATCCACATTCTATCACATATATTTTATTAACGTAAAGTATTATGATGTAGGTATAATAAGTAAAAATAACCAGAATATTTTCTTGAATACTGTGCTATACGATTCACGGATCACAATATATTAAATGTTACGTTCCTAAAAGAAGAAATCCTCATACGAATAAAACATAAAACTTGTTGCAAAGAACTGAAGTCCTTATATTCAAGTAAGAGCTACGAAAACAGGGTAACACATGAAAAATATGACACGAGGACCATAAAAATGTACGCATTTTGGGGACCGAAAACGTATCCCCATAAGCCTTTTATACAATCGTTAATGACCACGTTGAAAGCCCGCCATTTTTAAGTGTTTTGCGTTCTTAAACAGGGATTTTGGGCTCTTTATATTGTATAAGTGATTTATGAAATATTTTACATACAAAAGAGGGTATTAAATATATTCAATAAGTGTATGTTTAATGTTTTTTGACCAAAATTGTTTTTTACACACACTCGTTGTTGAAAGTCCTTTAAACCAGAAGTAGTCCTTAATTACTAAAATTTATTAGTAAACGAATGATGCAGGTGAGGTATAACCACTAAGCCCAAGAAGAGATTCTTGGATTTACTCGAGCTCGGCAGATTAATATAAGGGAGGATATCTTACATATTGGTAAGTACTTCCAGCCAATATGACTCCTTTATATTGGGGAGTACGCTCAGAGGAACCCGTCAGATTATAATAGTACGACGATTTGAACTTAACCTAAGGGAGTGGGAGGGTAACAAAGATGCAAAAAAACGAAGTCTTGGCTTACTCGAGCGTGGTTGTTTTTTTTATTTTAAAGGTAATACCAGAATAACAAAAAATATATAATCTGATGATCTCCGCAAGCCGAAACTTATAAAAATTGTCAATTAAGATCAGAGAATGCAGCGAGGTTAAAACATGTATTCCTTACTCCGCGCCTGTCACTTTCACTTTTTTCCCCAGCTTTTTTCCTATCTCTGACTCTCTCACACCTTCCCCACACTGCTTTCCGAGGCCATGAAACCATTAAAAATATTTTTTTTTCAAGTATTCAGATTACTAATATCCCTTAAAATGATCGTCAGATTTTGGTCACTATGGCTGGGACATCAAAATGAACCTTCAATATGCTAATCTAATGCACTCGAGTCAGATGCCAGATGGTGATTTTTTTACATTTTAAGGAATTCGCTGCGAGCTTGCATCACTTCCAAATCGTCAGTCTAAGAAATGGGAGCATTTTTAGGTTTCACTGAACACTCCCTCTGAAAATCTGACGCACTCGAGTATTTTTTTTTTCTTTTTCCCCCTTCTGCATGGCCACCCCCACCACGTAAATCGGGAGATTAAAATTTATATCATATATTATGAGGGACATGCTGGAGCATGAAAAATAGCAAATAACTGAGGCGCTCGAATATTTCCATGTTTTTTTCCAATTTCGAAAATCTGTAGACGTTTACCCCACCGCTGAAAGTCGAAACATTATAGGACCATTTATTCTTCCTAGCATCTATGTAATCTACCAAATCCAATAGGTTTCCGCGACGCTTGAGTAACTACACATTTAGCATCATGGGCTCCCCTACTATCTGTGGTATTACTCTATCATTTGTACCATCGTCATGAGCGGACGTGTCCCAATGCAATCGTGAGCATTATGGTGCATTTGTGCAATTAATGCGGTTATAAGGTTCAATTTGTTTAAAAATCCTAAAAAATCTCTAGTCCACACAATTTGGCACCGCCTAATGGAATATTCTATGCTTCGACCTTTCGACGTATGTAGCTGTGATAACTGCATGCTACGAAAAAGTGCTACGAGCTACGGGTCGCAACGTCTTGAACTCGATCGACTACTAAGTTAGTATTCTACTTTGCAACAATCCACGGTTAACATGACATGTATGATGGTATATACTTCGGCACCTCCCTTCCTCCTACAACGAAAATATGCACTACACTAATTAAAAGTATATACCAACATACATACCAACACCAACGCCCCAAAACGGAGTATCATCAGGATAAGTTGACTCTACGATGGTCAGTCGCAAAGTGACATATTAAAAATTAAGTATAAACGATACGGTAACTATTGTAATAGTCATCACAGTGGATAGTAATCACAGCTGAAGTGGATAGTAATCACAGATGAGGTGTATAGTACTCACAGATGAAGTGAATATTATTTACAGATGAAGTGGATAGTAATCACAGCTGAAGTGGATAGTAATCACAGATGAAGTGGATAGTAATCACAGCTGAAGTGGATAGTAATCACAGATGAAGTGGATAGTAATCACAGATGAGGTGTATAGTAGTCACAGATGAAGTGAATATTATTCACAGATGAAGTGGATAGTAATCACAGCTGAAGTGGATAGTAATCACAGATGAGGTGTATAGTAGTCACAGATGAAGTAAATATTATTCACAGATGAAGTGGATAGTGATCAAAGCTGAAGTGGATAGTAATAATAGCGCGTTTTGAAGATCTATTTTATTTTTAAGTATGTTTTTAAGAAGTTTATTTGAATTGAATATCGAAATTTAGGGAAAAGTCGCAAAAATGGAAATCATAAAAATCACACAAAACCTAAGCAAAATGTACCTAATATAATTGATTTATAATTCATTCTATATATTTTTTATAAGTTTGAAGACATAGGTAAAATTTCATATTATGGAATTTCATATTATGAACGTGCAGTATTCGCAAATGTTTGTCGCTTAAATGTTTCAACATCATTACTGCTCATATGGACGTACGGGGCTTCAAAGAGCAAAACGTTTTCAGAATTTACTCAAACTTATGATAACATCTAGTGGAATAAACATTGAGCTAAGTTTGCGTTTAATTACTATAATTAGGTATGTCGAGTAACCGGAAAGGCAAGCTCCGCTGGAATATTTAGCACCTTAAATGAGTTCCCGAATTTAGGGTCCAACTGCATTTTGAAGTATTGAATGAAACAAGTATAAAAATGTAGGTTTTATTTTTTTGAAAACAATTAAATGAGAATGAGCTTAATGTTGTGTACGGAGGGTCGATATTCCTATGTTTTGCGAACCTTAGTGTTTATTAGTTCGTGCAAAATAAAAAATAATAACGCTCGGTCTCCGCAGGTACGGTGTACTTGACATTCGCAAGTTTTAATTGCCACACTCCGCGCCACTCGTGCGGTCGGAGTGAGCGACAACTAAACCCTCACGGAACTATCCACAGAGACACATTCACTAGTAAACACCCAGTTCGCTACTTGTGCTTGGGTTCTCCAGTTACTCTAATGAAGGTCTTGCGGTAACAAAAACGTTTACGTCCACAACCTACTATGGCACTGTTGAGCATTACGGCCATAAGGATAGATAATATACGGCTATACATTATTATTAGTGTGCATCTGGATTGAGGGTACACTTTTTTTTCTTGGCGTAGCAAATTGAAATTTATAGAGCATTTAATTAATTTATATGAAATGATCTTGAGCAAAAATAATAACAATGTTTTATTTTATTTGTGTCTAGTATCTGTGCGTTTATTACCGCTATTCTCAGAAAAGGCTAGATTTTAGCTGACATAATGTGATTTAAAGGATCTTGTCTAAACATTTTTCCGAGTGTAAGTAGTTAAGACATAGATTTTTATAAATAGCAATTGTACGTGAATTCGATTCCTAATAAGAAATAATATATTTGAGTGTGTTTGTAATACTTATTTGTACTTCTTTAAATATTTATGGCATCTGTTATAACTACACTTTGAAAATCCCTACCGGTTAATATCACTTATCAGAAGCAAAGCAAAAAAAAGCGAGCAAGTGCGTGTCAGGCCACGCACATTATAGGGTTCCAAAATAGTAAGTTTATCGACTATTACTCATTAACTACTTTGCTAATATAGCCGTGATAGTTTTTATTGTAATTTCATCATATAAACTATTTTTGAGAATTTTTCCACTTATCCAACTCCAACCGTTTAGCCGGCAGGGAGGGGACAAAATTAGTATTTTAAAGCCAAATATTTCGTATTCAAAAATGGTCTTAGGAGACCCATAATATTTTTTAAAGACCTTTTCAAAGGACCCCACCGATTTTTCTTGTGAACCCTAAAACAGCTTCCAACAAACAGGACCGAGAGCATTGCATTAAATACAGATATTTGAATATTGGATGAACGGACGACGAACAGACATAACAAAACAAAAATATAAGGGTTCCCTTTTGACACCAGAACCTTAAAAACGAAAATTAAAGTAACTCAAGGCGTAACTATTTCGTACTTCTTTAAATATTATAATTTCCCAACATCTATATCTATCAAAGTCTTGTCAAAAAAAGTAAACCAATAAACTAAATCTGTGACTTTAATACTGCAATGTAAAGAAAGGCCAGTAAATAAAACTAACGCAACATTCATTACTCTGCGAAGAAAATAAAAGTTACTTGGTAGTGTCGATACAGCGTGAGCTGTAGGTCCGAGCACGCAGTTTAAAAAATAGCACAGCTTACCAACGTGAGTAAACATCTTCGCAGAGTGATCGTGCTGGGAATTATAATGATTGGAGAACACAAGAAAATAGAGATTACTTAAAACACTGAGTGACTAAAAATAAATATGCTTACACTGAAATATTTTTTAATAACACTATTTACAACATTCTCTCTCTTCAATTATTTTTCACCGACTTCAAAAAAGAAAGAGGTTTTCAATTTGACCGTATTATTTTACATGTTTTACTGGATATACCGATTTTGATGATTCTTTTTATATTCGAAAGCTGATGCTTGTCTTGTAGTCCCATTCAAATTTGAGCGAGATCGGACGAGTAGTTTTTGAGATATCCCTAATATTGATTTCGACTACATTGACGATGTTCTCAAATTTTGTAAAATTTTGATTATTTTATTAATCATCTGTATGTTCTCGAAGGTCTGTCCACCAACTTTTATTGTAATTTAGAGGCATTTTGGTCATCTCTTACCATCTATTATTGCTATAGTATACGCACTTGTATGCGTATACGAGAATATCCTAAGTGAAACAAAATGTACGAGTATCTCAGTTTCATATCAACTGGTCTCTCTGTACACCTAGTTACTCGTAATGCTTACGATCGAGCGAGGGGGTTACCAAACGGAAGGACGGGGGGCGCGCAGTTTATGGACCGAACTGATACCAGGGACCCAGGAAAGTGCTCTAGCTTACTCAGGATTTGTGTGTGCAAGGTATTTACATGGTATTCTCTCAAAAAAATATTATGTGACAATTTATTCTTTGCGGTTGGCGAGCTTTTGTGCAAATATTCTTTCACATTTTGAATTATTTTAGGATTGAAATTGTCATTATGAATAGTGAATACGTTTTTCTATAAGCTTACTTATTTTACAATGACTTCAGTCTTTTATTTACGAAGATTATATCAAACTCGCTATCAATTATACAAATAACGTTAGATATTAATTCAGTACGATGGAAACCTTGGCAATCCTTATTACTTCCATATTAATTAACCGAAAAATAATAGCAAAATTAATTTCTAATTTTCCATATACAACGCCATGGAAATTACCAAAATTTATTGACATATCTTTTACAATTACGATCAGAAAAAACGCAGCGATAAAACATGAATTTAATAACAGTTCCTACAACATCTCAAGACAAGTTAAATGGCTAGTTGTAGTGTCGTGATCAGTTCGTCTTGCTATGGCCTGTTCTGATCGTCGATCATACTTAGCTATCTCAGTGTGGACGGGTAATGGCGCGGGTGGCGGGGTGGGGTGGGGGCCTGTTCTGCGGTAGACATGACTTATTACAACCACCAGGATACAACCCTATTTCGGTCCTAATGACGACGCGCAGTATAGAGCCCTTAATTTCGACGCCCCACGATTTTTATTAACGCCTTCAAGTAGCGTGCAATTTGGGCCGGCCGAGTTTATTGTCGGTTCGTACCGTTCGCGATTAATTTGCACTTTTTGTCTCCTATCCCTCTGATTAATAAGGACGAATGTATCCGCTTCCAATCGTGAACGTCCCTGAACAGTGTCGTTATTAACCCACCCATTTCTTTTATTAACAAATAGACAAAATCACTTTCATGGACTCGCCGAAAGGTCACGGAAATGTTATTCGAATTATGGCCCATTCCGGTATATTGCTTTATACATTGAATCCCTTCATAAAGGTCAAACAAAGAGGGAGGCCTTATACTTTCATTCTTCAATTTGAGCATCGTAACCGCTACTAAACAATTTATGATGCGGCTTCTGTAAAGGTTAAAATTATCCTAACTGAAATGACTCAGTAATTTAAATTGTTTGTGAGTAAAATCTTTTAAGTCCATAAAATACTAATGATAACTTAGCACTCAAGCTCAGTTTTATAAATTTTAGGATTGTAATGAGCTCGTGATGGGACGAATAGAATAAAATAGGTAATGGTATGTAAATGATCTAAGTGACAAATTCCTAGTGATACTAAAGAAAAAGGATATGAAATTTTAAAATACTTTATGACAAAATATGTTTTTTTTAATTTTACTTGTGAACATGTAATATTACAAAATTCAAAATCGAATTCATTTCAAAAGAAACATTATTTAGTTAGTTATAAATTATTTACAATAATATTTTTATATTCGTACTACTACCCCTACCAGCAAATAGTGAGCAAAATGTAACCCATTAGACACACACATTTTAACATCAACATGTCACTCAGGCACGAATCGATATCACAATAACAGTCCGAGGTGTAGTGATGTAGCCCCGCGGTAAATATTCATCGTACATCCGCGGGCCGTGATATGATTACCGCGAATGTGTTACGATTAACCGTTAATCTGGAAAGTGGAATAAATTACTGATTCCCTGTCATATTGGGACATATCTATTCGGTTTCTAATCGATATCTGCATTTTCGAGAACACATTGACAATTTTCGTACAAGATGTGAATAATTTAATTAGTTAACGAAAATTATTCACAGTATATTTTTTTCTTTAGTTTTGTATTTTATTCCTATAGTTTCTGAAAATTCCCATTTCCATAAAAGTGAGTTAAAATGAATACACGCGTTAAAATAACCACCCTGAAAAGAATGCTTTTTCGACTCTCTAACTTATTCACCTCTCGTACGAATATTAGTCAAGTAATGGCCTCTGCTGTATGTTAATGCTTCTGAACATCTCCGATGTCTCCTCCAAGCGACGTCCTACGCCAAGGTTCAATTTTTATATTTTAAAATTTTCATACAAATCTCCAATTTCATAGGTATAGGTACCTTCGCCACGCAAGTCTCGCTGTTCGTGTGGCACCTATTATCTAGCTTTTTGTCTTTCCGATTTGACGTAAGTGCTTCAATGTTGTTTTGACACTAACTCTAAACTAACTAAATGTAGATTGAGTTGGTTCCGCTCAGACTATCGCCTTCAATTCGACAATGGTTACCTGCCGAACGCGAGGCTCGTTCTTCAACTCAAAATTTCCAGACTTAAAGCGATTGAAGCAATAATGGACCGTGTTTATGCAAGCAGTCTTAGGCCCGTACACGTCGTTAATGTTTCGAGTTACTTGTGCAGCATATTTCCGTATATGAACTCATATTCGAAAATTGTACGAATTTTCAGTTTATCCATGGCGCCAAAAACTAACATAATTTCACAAAAACAAAACACTACCTATCTAAAAACAAATGACTGAATTTGAAATTAAAATAACACGGCCTTCAAATAAAATTTATTTCAATTTTGAATTGCGCGCTAATCCACAGATAATTAAATCTGAAAATGCTGGTTATAAAATCTCCAATTTCATAGGAAAAGACCTATTAGTGCCTATTGGTACAGAAGAGTCACTCCGCAAAATCATTTAAATAAATAGCGACTCTTGCTCCGACAATATAAAGTATAATTCTGGTCGCACAGCGCTAATCGTCAACAGACGTTGACATTGACATCTAGACGTTGCCTCTCTTTCTAATAATTTCTTTCTAACCCTTATCCTCTCTGACAACGTCAGGCTTGTCTTTTTTGTGATGACATATGTAATAGATTGCGCCAATTAGAAAGCCCTTCTGAAATTGGCCCAACACGTCGAACGTGGCACGTACTTGTAACATCATACTTGTAACCAAAAGTGCGGAGTGCGCCAGACCTGATTTATATAAAATGCAGCAATAATATTATAATATCGCGATTTTTATTCGAATACCGAACCGATGAAAAATTATGGTGTACGATATGTGATATATGTATATGATATGGATACATTCACTTTAATTTCCGTAAATTAACTACGAGTATTGTTATCAAGGTATTTTCTAGTACTAATTGACGCGTTATTTCCAAATATAATGAGACGTAATTAGCGTTATCAAATCGAATTACGAATATGGGCGTATTGATTGGTAAGTATTTAATATATAGGTAAGTGATACAAACGAAATGAGCAATGATGGCATCATTTCAAAGTTCAAATTGATATTGCAATGACAGCATTAATTCCAATTTCAGGTTCGGTGGAATACCAATAGCATCCAATGTTGCCATATCAATTTAAATTTTAAATCGATATTACTGACGGCATCAGTACCAATTTGGAATTATTGCAATGAAGAGTTTAGTTAAATTACTAGAGACATTCGCGGCGTGCGCACATAATTACTGCAAATGGCCACAATGGGCCGTTAATCCAGTAGCTGGAATAAATTTGCATTGTTAGCGTTTACATGCTGGCTGTGAGTGCACTTGCCTAATCTAAAATTGCTGACAGCTCACGCTGCGTACGCTGTGCAGGATTGATTTAAATATCGTTGTTTTTAACGTCTGCTCTCCGGCGTAAACTATCCTAACTCAATTTTAGGTTCGAGTAAAATTTGTCTACGCTCAAAAGTCAAAATGGAATTTGTACGTTGTCGTCCATTTGTATAACCGATCATGCAAGAAACTTTAAAAACTTTACGTTAAATTACTTCACTTTTTACTTTTCGTATTTATACGTTTTGCATTTTAACATTGAAACTCGTACACCCATTGTTGCGTGGTGGGTGACTGGGGTAGCCAATGTACATCGGAAGACGTCCAGTCACGTCACACTGGGTTTTGCAACCCCCGACTTGACGCTCCGCAGATAGGGCCACAACATCCACAACATTACATTCTACACAAATGTTCTTCATTTAAGCAAAAAATACCGCCATGACACGTAACACGTAAAAATTAAAATAAACTAATAATAAAATAAAAATAGTAAAATAAAATTGTTTTAGTATTAAAGCATAATTTGTTCTTAAATTCTTTTCGTTTTGACTATACATCTGTGGTTGCATTGGCCCTATTGGACCAATGAAAGTGCCACATTTTAAGCGCGCAAGTGCCCTGTCCTATATAAGTTAAAGACCTAAAATAAGCAGGTGTTCGAAATAGATTAAATTTGAATTCCGAATCGTTAAATCGAAATTGGTTCCAGTTAAAATTGTTATTTAATAAGGAGGTATTTTAAATTAAGAAGAATTTGACCCGACCTTAATACCAGCAACATCCGCGGATTCCTCGCGCACTTTATTACCGCCAGTGGTCATGATGGAGGCGATAGAGCGTACGTTTATCCGGTAAATGGAAATTTGCATTGTTCGCAATCCATTGCTGCATATCGGTATATTTGGAAGATAAAATAGCTAATCATCGCGTACTGCTATATGCAAAATTTATTTAAATAAACAATGTCAATCAACATAAACAGTCATAAAACGTAAATTAAAGGCAATTTTTTCCTGGTAAATGTTTGAAGTGCTGTTTGTATGGTGTGACGATTGGTATAGAAGAACTATAAAATTAATATTGTCATATATAGATCAATAAATAAACAGTTCTCATAAGGCTCCGACTACAATCAATTTTCACGTCCCACTCTCATTGCGGATGAAATTACATTTTGTTAGGGTGAATCAAAATTGTATTTCGGGGACAAGAAAATGTGTGTCAAATACTAATAAGTTCCAACATTTTGAATAGAGCGTTCAGTAGAATTACGTCTAGAACCAACAAGATTTATGATTCTTCGGTAAATGATTGGGCCTTTCAAATGAGTTTTTCGAAGTGCCAGACCTCTGCCCAAATCGTTCTCAACCACTGCAATACCTTAGCTCGCCCTGCTTGCTCTAAATAATAAGGGTCTGTTTGAGCGAAATAAATCACCAAGGACTACAAAAATTATGGTAGTAGAAATATAAGACATGAAATTTATTTCATAACCTGTAAGGTTATGTGGGAATTTAATTGCTTGAATATTTTTTAAAAATTATTTATTGGCAGATATTTTTAAAGCAGTTTATATCCAAAAACTCAGCGTATGTTATAAAGGACAAATTAATTTACTCATACTTAACCCAAAAATGGGGTAAAATAACAAGGCTCTATAGTAGTTGGGTAATCCGCAAATACACACATACTTTTTAGGGTTCCGAAGTAAAATCGGAACCCTTGTAGTTTCATCATGTCCGTCCATCGGTCTGTCCGTCTATCCGAAGCAAAGTGCCGCTGTTATTTGGTATGGATACACATATTTATTAAAACTCCAGAAATGTAGAAGTATGAATTTTTTATTCGCCGCACACATTATAGTGTGGGATATCGTTGAAAAGGTCTTCCAAAAATATTCTTCTAGATTAAAAAGGTCTTCTAAGACTATTTTTGGAGTTAGGAGTCCGTTTGCGAAATATTTGACTTTACAGTGCTAATTTTGGTTAAAGTCAACTGCTGCTCCCCCCCCTGCTAATAACTAGTAATAGCTTACTACTCCGGAACCCTACATTGCGCGTGACCTGACACGCACTTGCCCGGTTTTTATACTAATAATAAACTTGACAAGTGCGAATTAAACTCGCTTGGAAAGGGTTCCGTAGGTCGATTATGTATTTAACGTTCTTTTCCTGTTTTATTTATTTTTACCATTTTTTTAAGACTACAGACTTCTTATAGGTTTTTCTGTAATATTTAAGTAGATATTCTGTATATTTTTTTCCAAATTTTTGTGTCAGTAGTTTCGGAGAGGGAGGAATGGTCAATTTTAGGGTTTAATTTTCTTTTTTTTTTGAATAATTTTAAAACTATCCATTGTAGAACTATAACAAAAATATATTTGAAATTCTTACAACAAGCCCTTTCATTTTACATACCAAACAATACGATTTGCAAATCCGTTCTTGTTTAATTTTGATTTCGTTAAAAATAAGTTTTTTTTCAAAATTCAGTTGTTTACTTTATACCTTCGTCTTTAGGTCACAAAAAAGTACATGAGCACTTAATTTCAACTCATTTGGTCCAGTAGTTTCGGAGTAAATTGGGTATGAACGGCGGTCACCGAGTGATCCTATAAGGGTTCCGTTTTTCATTTTTCTGTACGGAACCCTAAAAACTGGGCAAGTGCATTGTAATCACCGTGTTTGTATTATAGTTTAGTGACAGTAGTTAGTGTACTAACACTAAACTATAATACAAACTCAGTGATTACAATTACAAAGTACGCTTTATAAAGGGCGACCTTATCGCTGAAGTTGCGATTTCTACATTATCTACTAGGTTTTGTGTATAGGATAAATAAGCATTATGTACCTATTCATCAATATTTCTATTTTTATCTCTCTGTAGTTCCTTATACATTCGTTTAATTTCGTGAAATAGCCTTTATAAGCATTCACAATTTGTCCATCCAATCAAACGTCACAAAAACCTTACGTAGCCTTACTTAATTACATCTCCAGTATAATCTCGATAGTGAACTTAATGAGATACCCTTAAACGGCTATAAGGAAGTCGTTTCTTCGACCCATGCGGATTTACCCTTCGACTACCGTGATAGGCCTTATCGAGCGAACCATCGGGCCCACACACTCGTATATCTGCGACGGTCACTATTGTTTACGCCGCCTGAATTTTTATAAAGTTCAAGTCGTAATCCCTGACATAACTCTGTTTTTATTTTTTATGTAATATGTAATTATACGTAGGCACTGAATGAATCACTAGTGTAAGAGAACTGATTTTTAACTGGCAACATTATACGAATAAGAGAGGGTAGCAACTGTTAACCGAGGGTATATAAGGAGAAGCCTGCTGTCACCTGATCTCATTACTTTCCGTGCCATATCAGTACAAGTTAAATACAAAGTGTAATTTCTTGAATATTATAAATAAATAAGTATAAATTAGATTCAGTGTTTCTCTGGGCTAACCCTCATAGCTCAGAAGCGGGGATATTACTCACATCCCGTAGTGAGAATTCTATTAATAGCGATGAACATAATATTTTGCCATCTACCCGCATTTCGCGGCCAGTTAATTCTACTCAATGTCCACCGAATATTTCTACCGAAATACATAATGAGCTACCGTCTGCATCATCGGAGGTACACAGAATTCCGTGTAGCATTGCACCGGTGTCAGTGGACATGGCACAAGTAATACCTAAGCCAAGTAACATATCAACACCGGTGATGAATAATGGGAGTCAGGCGGTACCCACCAACAACAACATTCCGCAATATACTACTGCTCGGCCGTCGATTGAAGATCATGTTAATGATGTATCTTGCCAAAATACTTCCCTACCGGAGTATTTTAACCATGTTCCCGTACAATCATCGTGTTCTTCTACCTTACGATACGTGGGGCGTAGTGATCCTTTGCCTGAATTCGACCCACAAAACTCAATTATTACTATGGAGCATTGGATTAGAAAAATAGAAGGCATTTCTAGTATGTACGGTTGGGATGAAAAGACTGTTATATTTAATTGCACTTCTAAGTTGAAAGGTTATGCTCGCCAGTGGTATGAGCAATTGTGTGAATCAAACTTAAGTTAGTCTGTACCCTAATTCACGTAACTTTAAGACGCATCGATTGAGTTGCAGTGACGCTGCAATCGAGTTGGAGTGACGCTACAATCAAGTTGAAGTTTGGCGTCTAAACCGTATTGTCATAATTTTTTGACTGCGCGTCAACTGCACGCCAACTGCACGCAAACTGCATGTGAACTTCACTTCTCCTGCACGCATCCTGCGCGCCTGTCAAACTTTATGAGACTTCAAACTTCAAAAGTTTATGAGAATACCAATCAAACTGCGATCGGGAACACGCTATCTTGACGCGCATTATCAGAATACCTTTTTGTGACGTGAGCGCGCTTGAGACGCGCTCGCGTGACGTGAGCGTGTTTGACAGCGCAAAAGAATACGGAAAGTGTCATTTTGATCGGAACGTCGCTGCAACTGCACTGCGGTCGAACTTCTTAAGTTACGTGAATTACCCTGCTGATTGGAAAGTGAGGTTATTAACAGCTTTTCCTTCTAACCGAAGCAAGTTAAATATGATGCGTGACTTGGTCAATACATTAAGACGTTTTGATCAAGATTATTTACAATTTTATTATGATAAGTTAGCTTTAGGTAACGCATGTGGAATACCCGAGTCACTGATTACGGAAGCTATTATCGGAACTATTAACAATGACTTGATAGAAGTTGGCGCGATTTCAGCTGGATGTCACGATCCTCCAAGGCTCTTGAAATATTTATCTTCATTTGCTCATCCGGTTCAAAATATAGTTGATCGCCATAAAAAGATCGGTAATACTGACTTTAAACCTAATTGTCACATTTGTAAGCGTCGCGGCCATATTGCATCTAAGTGTGTAAATAAAACTCAAGACAAGCATAATAAAAACAATTTAATTTGTTCATTTTGTAATAAACGCGGCCATGTTGAGAGTGATTGCTTTATTAAAAATAAAAAGTGTAGTTATTGTAATAAAACCGGTCACATTAAAGACGAATGCTTAAAGTTAAAAAATCGAATTCCAACAGGTGATAGGAGTAAAAGCAATACAACGCAGAACGTCCGTATTATTAAAGATGCATCAGGCAGTTCTAAATATTATCTGGCTATTACAATTAATGATTATCCAGTATATGCCTTTATAGATTTTGGTAGTTCATGCATTACTATAACTCAGTCAGTTGCTCAAAAGATAAGTTTAAACCATGTTGAGTGTTCATCAAATGTTGTCTTAAGTGGTTTTGGTGGATCGAAAATTATACCGATTGGGCAATGTCATATTAAAATAAGCGCAGATGAAGCAACCTGCGAAACGAACGCGTACATTGTACCTGATAGTGCTCAAGATATCGGTGTCATAGTCGGTCAACCATTTACGGACTATCCGGACGTATATGTAATAAAAACTCCGACTTCATTGAAAATGTATAACGGAAATAACTTATGCGAACTACCCAATTTAGTTGATCCTGTAGATCGAGTAAAATTAATAACAAATAGTGAGATTATTTTAGAGCCAGGTATAAATAAAATTATTTTATCATGTGATCAACCTATCTCGGAATCAGTTATAATTAATAAATCGACATACGAGTCTCCTTGCGCTGAATGTGTGATTCCATCATGCGAAACTGAGATAATTTGTGGGAAGTCTATATTGAGAGTTTATAATATTAGTAACAGTAAAATTCTAATTTCTAAGGGCAAATGTATGGCGCGTGCTACTATTACATGTGGTAAAAATAAATATAAAGTAGGTGAAAATCTAAATCAAGAAGTACGCAATAAGTTAGAAAACATTTTAAATGATTTTTCTGATTGTTTTTCGGGAATTGAAAATAGAATAGGTAAATGTCCAGTCAAGATGCATATTGAATTAACCGACACTAAGCCAATATATTATCGTCCGTATCGTATGTCAATGGCAGATCGTGAAAAGGTTCGAACTATTGTCAATGATTTAATAGATAAGTCTATTGTAGAAGAGTGTAATTCGCCGTATGCTAGCCCTGTAATACTTGTACCGAAAAAGACGGGTGAATCTCGAATGTGTGTAGATTACAGGGCCCTCAATAAGATTACAAAGAAAGATCGTTACCCGTTACCTTTAATCCAAGATCAATTAGATAGGTTATCAAAGCAACGCGTATTCTCCAGTTTAGATGTAAAATCTGCATATCATTGCATACAAATAGATGACGATAGTAAACAATACACGGCGTTCGTTACGCCTGACGGCCACTACCAATATAAACGTATGAGTTTTGGTTTAGTAAATGCACCGTCAGTGTTTCAGAGGGCCATGGATGAAGTGCTAGGCCCCTTGCGATTCCAGTGTGCTACAGCTTATCTGGATGATATACTTATTTATGCCGAGAACAATGACGATGCATTAGAACGGTTGAGATCCGTTTTGGGTAAAATTAAAGATGCTAATATGACACTTCGGCTTGATAAATGTTCATTTTTAGTTTCACGTATCGAGTACTTGGGGCATGAAGTATGCAATGGTGAAGTGAGACCATCCATGCATAAATTGGTTGCTGTTCGTGATTTTCCTACTCCTACTAATGTACATCAAGTACGTCAATTTATGGGCTTAGCGAATTATTTTCGTAAATATGTTCCTGGATTTGCTACTATCGCACAACCTATCACTGTACTTACCAAAAAGAATGAATCGTGGAGACGGGGAGAACACCAGATACAGGCTTTTGATCGTATAAAGTCAATACTTGTGACCCAACCAGTGTTAGCTTTGTTTAATCCCGAGTTTGAAACACAAATTCACACGGATGCGTCGAAAATAGGGTTAGGTGGAATACTTTTACAAAAGCAACCTGACGGTGTTTGGAAACCAGTCGCGTACGCAAGTAGGCAGACAACACCTGCAGAGCAGAAATACCACAGTTTTGAGCTGGAAACCCTAGCTGTAGTTATGAGTTTGTGTAAGTTTAAGGTTTACGTAACTGGCATTAAATTTGTTATCGTCACTGACTGTAGCGCCTTACGATGGACTTGGTCGAAACGCGACTTATCTCCACGGATTGCAAGGTGGTGGCTCGAAGTACAAAACTTTGATTTTGATGTTGAGTATCGTGCTGGTAAGTCCATGGCCCACGTTGACGCTTTGAGCCGGAACCCCACTCCGTCGGTATCGCGAATTACAGATAAAGATTTAATTGAGTCGTTACAGTTGGATGATGATACAATACGGACTACGGTAGAACAGTTGAAAAATGAGATATCTAATAATAATATGAATGGTCTTGCTAAGGATTATGTTATTGAAAATGGGGTATTGTTTCGAAATATAAATAACGAAAAAAGGGTTGTCGTACCTCGTAATTTACGATGGTCACTTTTACAGACTTTTCACGACAATAATGGTCACGTTAATTTTAATAAAACTTATGATGCAATAAGGTCAAAGTATTGGTTTGGTAATATGCGACGTTTCATTCAAAAATATGTTCGTGGCTGTATATCGTGTCAGTATGCTAAGAGACCTACTGGGCGACGCGTGGGCCTTCTGCACCCAATCGAACGGATTCCTGTACCATTTCACACGGTGCATGTGGACCATTTAGGGCCATTTTGTAAAAGCCCTTCTGGTAAAATGTACATTCTTGCAATTATTGATTCGTTTACTCGTTTTATTTGGTTGGAGGCTGTACGTGACGTGAGTTGTAAATATGTTTTGATTGCTTTTGATCAATTAATAAAAACATTTGGTTTGCCTTCTCGTATAATCAGTGACAGGGGTACGGCGTTCAATTGTAAAGATTTTAAACATTATTGTCTTCAGAGACAAATTAAACATGTTATGACTGCTGTAGCTAGTCCTAGGGCGAACGGGCAAATCGAGAGGTTTAACAGAACAATACTTGATACCCTTGTTACTTACGTCGGGGATGACCAAAGCAGCTGGGAACAATATTTACCCAAAGTTCAATTGGGCCTTAATTCGAACATTAATAATACAACAGGAAAATCTCCTCTCGAACTGCTTTATGGTTTTCGTCCTAGGCTGGTTGGTGATATAATTGTACCTGCCGGACCTTCCGGTTTAAACGTATTGCGAGAGGGAGCTCTGACGCGCTCTGCTTTAGCTTCAAAGCAGGCAAAAGAACGCTTTGATAAAAAGCGTCGTGATGCACCTTGTTTTGAGGTCGGTGATAAAGTTTTGGCCGAAAGAAAAATTCTACGGAAGGGATTACGTAGTGGAAAGCTTATGCCTCGATTTGACGGCCCATTTACGGTTGTTAAAGTGCTCCCTCACGATCGATACGTAGTTGAAGGTACACGGGGTCGAAAATGCCCTTATAAAAATGTATTGGCTAGAGATAAATTGAAACTGTTCCAAACAAATATTGCCGATTTAGAAGATTCAGAATAATATTAAAAAAATAATAATTGTGATTTGTAATATTATGTGATTTCCAATGTGTATTCTGAATCATATTTTTATAACCAGGAGTTGGTTTATTAAATTTGTGTTGGTCGAGCTCGTTATTTAATATAGAGGTACCTCTGAGCCTTAAGAGGCCGTGATATAACACACGTATGTGGCTGGTCAAGCCCCTTTGATTGCAATTGTGTTATTGTTAAAATCCGAAAGCATGCCGTAAAGTTACAATAAGCTAATTGGTTGACATTAAGAAGTTAATCAAGGCTTAATGAACTGATTATTAATTGACATTAAGAAGTCAATCTAGCTAGACTGCACGCCATTAAGAAGGTTAGTGATAAATTATTTATTGATTATTATGATAGCGCTTTATAAAGGTATTTCCTATGAGTCATTAAGAAGACTTATTTTTTGATGGGTTCCTACTGGCCATTAAGAAGGCCTAACAGCCATTCAGAAGGCTGTATTGGTTAATGTTCAGATATTCACCTTCAGAGGTGAGTTTACTATTATTATGACGCTTTATAAATTTGGTATTTTTTATAAGTCATTAAGAAGACTTATTTTATGAACTCCTACTGGCCATTAAGAAGGCCTGATAGCCATTCAGAAGGCTGTATTGTTTAATTTTCAGCTATTCACCTTCAGAGGTGAGTTTATTTTCAGCTAAGATGATGATACCCTAAAACCTAAACTTCGCGGGTCGCGCAGTATATCAGGAAGGCCGACTGTAAGAGAACTGATTTTTAACTGGCAACATTATACGAATAAGAGAGGGTAGCAACTGTTAACCGAGGGTATATAAGGAGAAGCCTGCTGTCACCTGATCTCATTACTTTCCGTGCCATATCAGTACAAGTTAAATACAAAGTGTAATTTCTTGAATATTATAAATAAATAAGTATAAATTAGATTCAGTGTTTCTCTGGGCTAACCCTCATACTAGGCAATCAATATATATCAATATATATCAATATATATCAATATATATATATAATATATATCAATATCAATGAATCAGCAAGTCTGCTTGTTCTTTAGTAAAGGATTCAAAATTGAATATAATTGGACTTATCACTTGTCATTTCAACCAGGGAATCCTAAGTGACAAAAATAATTATTTTGTGGTTTTTGAAATTAAATCATTTCACAAGATTATTTTACGGGGGCTTATTTTTAATTTCAGATTAACAGACGGTAAATTAATGTCTTCATTTAATTTTCTTTTGGAAACCAGTGGAGGTTTTAGTATTTCTTTCACAATTAATATAAGTTGGTTCTTGCTTAATACACACACATAGCTACACACACTTATGTACATGTGATAATACATATACCTAACAACGCAAACTGCGACAAAAATTGCGTCATTGAAAACTAAATATTATTTAACACAACTACGGAATATTGCCAAAGCTAATTCAATACGCCATGAAGATAACTTGAGACAATGCAATTTTCTTAAAAATCCTCATTCATTTCGTTCGCAACAATAAAAATATCATCCAAACTTGTTCTGTTAGAAGTTTCTGATATGTAGTGTAAATAAAATTATATCCCTGAAGTTGATATTGACCTGGTTTCTGTTTGGCATCAGTCAGATATACGATGTCAGAATCATTTTAGTGTTCCATCTGAATTTGAACAAAACTCACACATTTTTATGTTGTTAAAAGTTCACATAATTGTTAGTGTATCTGATCAATGTATGTACATGAAAGATGTTTGAGAAAAACTACTACTAGGCCTATTCATTAAAGCAATAGATCCCAACATTTTTAAAAATTTTTTGCCTGTGTGTCATGCGTTTATTTCTCCCGATAGTGGCAAAAACGGTTTAACTGATTTGGATTCGGTTTTCACTGAAGTAATCTTATATGGTTGGCGTATCTTACACGAAATTTTCACAAAGAATTTTCACTATTCATAGTGATCTAATGTCGATCATAATTTGCATCATCATCATAAACATAATTATCTCCTCTGATTAAACAGTTTCCCCTTTTTTGAATGGAGATAAAAGACATATCTTATGAATGTTCAAAAATCACACACATTCCAGACTAGAGCGGACTGATGTGTTGATGCGTTGCCGGCCAAGAAAGAGAAAAGAAAGAAAGACCTGGCTCTCAAGACTGGGAAAGAGAGAAAAAAGGAAAGAAAGACTTGGCTCTCAAGACGACTGACTCTAGCAAAGAGACTGGTAGCTAGCCTTGTAGGGTCTCGGAAAGATAATAAGATACAAAAAATAATTACTACAATTTCTACATACAGAACACTAGTTCCTATACCTCGACTCTCACTGAGCAAGTTTATTTATTTAATTCGATTGGCACATGCCTGTTCCAGAAAGTTTTCGATTTGTCATATCCTACAACTTAAAAGTTGGTGACATTTCTCTTTAAGAGTCTCTGTATATTCGAATGAAATGTTATGATAGGATTCTGAGGGATATTTTCTTCTTAATTCATGTATGCATATATATTCAGGAAAGAAGTGATCAGCATGTGCGGGATAGAACTAATAATTCACCACGCTGAAAATTGGCATTTTCTAAACAATTTCGAGACTATGATATAATAATATGTATGTTAAAACTTCTTAGTATTTCTCTCATCACTTAGCAGTCTTAGAATAGGTAAATCTAGTTCTAAGTAAAGATAGTACTTTGCGAAAGACTTTTGTACTAAAACTACATGTGTGTGTGAGTGAGCGTGTGTGATACATTGTGTATGTATTTTAGATAGAATAGTTTTATCAATAGTATATTACGCAACCCATCCTAATAAGGAAGTTTGCGATTCATCATAAGTATTAAGATCAGACAAAATAACATATATTGTAAAAAATATTATCTAAAATACCATTAATAATACGTATATAGACATTTTTAATATATAATATACATTTTCAATTCTTTATATTACAGTAGCATTTGCCCGCGGCTTCGCCCGCAGTAGAGTGGTTAAAATGATTGATTTATTATAACATTTAAAGAACCACATAAAAATGAAGTGCACCTATAAGTAGATTGATGTATTAGGATACATAATATTAGATATTAGCTGATGATGCCCGTGGATTCATGCGCGTGGTTATCGATTTACAAATCCTGCGGAAACCCTGAACATTTCCGGTATAAAAAGTAGTCTTTGTGGTATTTCAGGCTATCTCCATTCCAAATTTCATTCAAATCGGCTTAGTAGTTATGGCGTGATTGAGAAACAAACATCCAAACATCTTCACAAATTTTCACATTTATACTCGTAATACTAATAGGATTCCGAGTATTCAAGAACCACAACATTACGAAACTCCAAAACACGCTTAGTACAAGTGTCTTCTCAGTAAATACCTCAACTAAATATGTAGAGCCCACTAAATTCACTCGACGACGGTCATTACTAACGGGCCGAGCGAGGTCCCTACTGTTATTTACCTAATTGACCAATATCTACACGAGTATTTACTACGTACAAAAACTATATGATTATTTTGTGTTTTTGTTGAAAATAAATCTGTCAAGATATTATGTAACTGTCAATGGTTTGACGGGATTCTTATTGATTGCATGTGTTCACGCAAATTCACGTGTATTCATTATCTTTAATATAAATTATTAGTCTGTAACCAAATCAGTACGAATCAGTATTAATCTATGTTAAAATGTTGTAATATGTCATTACTCTGTAGTCGCTCTCTGCTCCAGCGACCGCCGTACCGAACGGAAGTGTTCTCTCGGTTTCAGTCTAAAATAATTACCTATTGTAAAAGTTCAGAAAATATAAAGTGATAATTCTGTAATCAGTCATTTTCAATACCCGTTGCCCTGCGATCAAGCCGAGCTCGTCTGGTGGCCCATGCAATCATCTTAAGTATATTCAGTGTGAAGAAAAAGCGAGGCCGACATCTTGTTTGTCAAGAAGCCATCGACCACACCCAGTTGGGAAAATTCAGAAATCAACATCTTAGTAAACCATCAGTCCACATTAAGTAACCCAAGAGAGCAAAAATCAGAAATCAGTCTAACCGCTACATTTTTGGTAGTACCCATGAGAGGAAACCATATAAGCGCCTACATCAGTTAATTCAGTAATATCGCCTACAGCATGAAACAAACACACATAGTTTGGCAGAACTTAATTCTGTTTTTTTTTTGTAAGTCTTCATTGGTTAATAAATTAAAAAAAAACCGAATAACGGCCCACTACTGACACTAATCTCTCCTTTTGAGGAGGCCTAGGAGGCCTTTCCTGCTCAACCATCTAACTATCGACCGTGCCCGCTGTTGCGTACCACAGTAGATCACTCGGAATCGACACTAGCAGGCTAGCAGCTGAATTATGAGCGATGCTTGAGATAGCTCCTACACAGCCTATACTAGTAATTTGTAAAATTTTTGTGAAATTGTATGTCTCTATGTTGGCTAACGGCCGTTTTCAAAATTCTATTATATTTACCCATAATCCTCAAGTCAAATAGTTAGTGTCCGTGGCGCCCCAATCCAAGCAGGGGTCAAGTGGAATACACCAATTACCTAGTAAAGTAACTATCCAAAAGTCACAAAACTACATAGGTATATTATTAGTTGTTTCTTCTTCACCTCTTAACTTATCTAAATAGTTGATGATTATTGATAGATAAAAGACAAACGGTTGTATAAGAATTTCCTTCAAAATGTTTATAATACTACCTGTATGATACCAATACCAATAGACTAGGGTGTGACGATTCTATTACACTTTTTAGGAGCAGAATCATCGTCCTATAATTTGAGTTATTAGATTGGTGTCATAGCTACGACTATTTGAAAATTACATTATTTTTTATTGTGGTTTAAATCTTGTGAATTCTAAGTTCTACAAATTATACTAAAAATCAAAGAAGATATTTCAACAATGCATCTGTGTAGGCTAACTTTGGATTTTTTCCTTATTGGTTCCCTAATTGGCCAGTCTTACTAACACAAAGCGTTCTTTAGGTCAGTGGTTTAAAACTCAGTAGGTATTCTTATAAAGTTGCACTACATTGGTCGAACAAAAATCTTAAACTTCATAACTAGTTTTGTTAACTAACAACCTTTTTAAATGTACATATTTTTTACATAAAAAATTGAGGAAAAAAGTTTGATCGGTATAAAAAAATCCCCATCCTGTCTCTAGCTATTTTTAAGCAACAAGACGCAGTTCAAACAATACGTGGGAAAGATTAGTTCCTCGAGGTCTTGCAACTGAATGCTACCGTAGAACAAATCTCCATTAGAGGTGCTAAGAAAAGCGTGCGTCGCGTTCCAATGCTTTAATTGCGAGAGTTTATTGCCACGATCGCTCTCAGACCGCCTTAAATAGCGCTCATACGTCACAGGCGCTGTGTAATTATTTTACGCGTAGCACTTGAAAAACGACTGCTCCTAACACCTGCGCTTACGTGAGCCCCATAATTTGTCTATTGGTCCACATACTCGTACTTTCAGAGTCTACGACAGGTATGCATGTATCTACACTAAAAATGCTATTTAGGTATACAAACCCTATCCTGCTACCCTGGACTATTGAGTTAGTTTGAAGAAAAAAATCACGATCGAAGACCTAAGATTTTTTCTCAATTGCCAACTTCCATGTTTTAGGCTTTCCATTGCCGTTCCGTGCCTGCAGAGTTGTCATTTATTTGGGAAACATGGATAAACAGTCATATATTAGTATATCCACATTCAACATTATATTATTTAACTTCTATACATCAAACAAATATATTGTTAGTGAAGTACTGTACATAACATACTTCAGAGTTTGTGGATCAGCAATCGGAATTTCATAAGCAGATTTGCTTCATTCCGCGAATTATCCTCTCGCAGTCAATTAGTTGGTGTGCTTAAAGCCAGTTAGGTGTGTTTGGTTTAGCGAAAGCCTGTTTTAAACTCGTGTTGCTTACTCTACCGACGCTTCGTGTACTCGGATAACCATATTTGCAATTTTTTTGTTCTTATTATTTGCCTTTTTATTATTGCTATTGAGAAAAGTTATCAGAGTGTTTAATATTTAGATTCTAACAGCTATTTGTAATACAGTTATTTTTTATCTATCCCTGTGTCAGTCGCCTTGCAACTGTCAAAAATTCATAGTATTTGTTATTATTTTAGCTCCAAATGTTATCCGAAGCCAATGTACAGATATATTATTAAAAAGGCTTTTCATAGGCGATGGATAGGTTGTATAGTAGTTATGGCAATACGGTTAACATCATACTTACATTGCATATTTCGCTTACTTCAACATTTCAGTCATAGAAAATTCGACATTCAATCATGCTTCAACATTTCAATCATGGAAAATTCAACATTCTACGATTTTTCAACATTTCAATCATGGAAAATTCAACATTATATGATTCTTCAACATTTTAATCATGGAAAATTCCATATTCAATTATTCTTCAACATTTCAATCATGGAAAACTCAACATTCAATCATTCTTCAACATTTCAATCATGGAAAATTCTACATTAAATCATTCTTCAACATTTCAATCATGAAAAATTGAACTTCCTATGATTCTTCAACATTTCAATCAAGGAAAATTCAACATTCAATCATTCTTCATCAATTCAATCATGGAAAATTCAACATTCATTCATTCTTCAACATTTCAATCATGGAAAATTCAACATTCATTCATTCTTCAACATTTCAATCATGGAAAATTCAACATTCAATCATTCTTCAACATTTCAATCATGGAAAAACGCTTTACTACATTTCCTACATATAAGAGACTATTGGCCTGCTCGCGGCTTTGCCCGCGTTTTCCAAGAAAGTTCCCCATCTCATTCACAATCATGGTCTACCTTTGTGGTTAATTTCATGAAATTCCGTTTAGCAGGGAGTGAAAGAGTATCAAACATCGATACAAACTATCACATTTTATAATATTAGTAGGAGTAAGATTTTAATCCAAAGAGTAAAAGTAGTCCAAGGGAAGGTTACAAACATGATATTTGGACAATTACACCCTTAATTAATTCTGCTTTCCTCTACGTATTAATTTTACTTAAGTAACTGATAGTATATGGAATAAAAAGTATCTATTTCATTCATTTACATATATACTATCTTTTTCATTTACATAGGAGTTTCTATATAGCTGTCATATAATATGTTGATTCCTATCACGTTACACATCGAGGTGTATTTTATAATCTTAATAAATTACAAAGATTTAAAAATACATCTCATTTCAAATGTTTTTCGTTCCAAACAAACTTTTAAAGCTTTATGTCAACACGAAAAACAATGCGTTGCATGTTTTTCTCTACAAATAGATGCGTGATTTTAATATGCGGCGTCAGTTTTTACAAACGTACTCTGTACGGCAGATATTGCTTTCAGAATATAAGTTTGTATATCTATACTTAATATTATGCAGAGTAGTACAGAGAATTGCAAATTTTGTGAGTTTGTTTGTGTTGGGAGAGTAATTTTCGGAAACACGGCACCTAAAAAGGAAATGTTCATTATTTGAAAGGTTCACTATTCCGAATGGGTGACAGGCATTTGTCGTGTCATTCTTAAACTTCGTCGAGAAACGCGTGTAGATATATTAAAAGCTTCTATGGAATGCCCTACGTAAATAGTCAAAATAACACAAAAATAAAGTGTCGCTGAATTGTTCCGGATAAAATGTTTAAATAAGTCCATAACTGCATTGACATATCTACATCTAGTTTAACACAGTGAACATTTTATCTCTTTAAAATTTTGTGGTAATATAGATACGAAGAGACCGTTGTTCAACAAATATAAAACTGGGGCCGCCTGGTAGTGCTTTAATAAAACCTTTTAGGTTTGTGCCGACTCAGTTTTACCTACGTCCACCCACGTCAGTTTACAGAATCAATATTTGTTTAAACAAATACCTTTCGATTAGGGGCAGGTTAGAGCAACTGGTCGATACCTAAATAGCTAGTATACCCCCATTTCTAATCTAATATGCTCGATTCAGATTTGGACGTCGACGGTGGAATGCAATCTTCAACCGTATTGTAGTGGAAACTATGGCCCTCTCTATTACACCTATTATAGAACGGACTCGGCTGACGGTGACTAACTGCCCGTATACCAGCTTCAATATGTTACAGGAGCGATTCTGTTTTAGAATATAAATTAACCGAGTTTAAATCAACCTCACCGGACCGTTCGAATGCCATTCGGAAGTAAGTGCAGTGCTACTTGATAATTCTATTCCGCGAATGTGGCTCGCTGTCAACAGACCGATTTGCATTCACTATTACCTAATTATTGGCTGAATGGCTGCATGCGAAGTTTGATATTCTGAATGAAATTGCACATTTTATATTCACGTAAATAGAGGAGGTTAGGTTATTGTCGATAAAATTTACGAAATACGTTTGAAACTCATTTTAGGTACCACAATTTCGTAGTAGGTTTATTTTTTATTTTCTAAGTTATGTTTCATTTTATTTGTTTACATTAAAACTATAATTTAAAGTTTGTCTTATTTACATAAATGGATAATAGGTTGCTTCAACTACCATTTTCGGTTTCGTTATTAAAGTAAGCTTCTAAAAGTTGCTTTCATAGTTTGATCATATTAAGAAATTATGTACTTATGTATGAATCTAATACATTTAACGAGCAATTCCTTTATATATATTCTCGGAGTATCAAAAATGGCTCCAACGATTTTCATGAAATTTAGTATGCAGGGGGTTTCGGGGACGATAAATCGATTTAGCTAAGATTCATTTTTAGAAAATGTCATTTTATCCATGTTGTCAGGCAATGAAAAACTGCTACAATAAAATCTTTCTGATATCTATTGGCGAGTAGCAACACTAAAGCTATTTCAGTAGATGGCGTTGTTAAGCAACACTGAACCAAGCAAAGCTTGGTCATCTGGGTACTATCGTTTTAAATATTGAAAATATCATTTCCCTGGTCCATTAGATGGCGTTGGGTTTGTTAACAAATTATAGGTATATTTTTAAACCGATGCTATGGCAATATATTGCAGAGTAAAGTAAAATTTGATTATTTATTTGAAAAGTTATTAAGGTGAACAGCGCAAAAAATTTAAATGTATATAAATTCATTACTCTTCAACGATTGATAATCTCGTTTAATCCCAAGGGCACATAATACATTATCTCTTGCAGACGTCCTGGCGATCGAAATCTAAATAATAAAGATCGCGGGCCATCCCCTTCGCAGGGTAGGCTTAGTCGTACGAAATTGGAGTAATAAAAGAGGAATGCTTGCAAAAGTTTCGCAATAAAGCCAACGAGTATCGACTGTTAAGAAGTAAAGAGTTCTCGAGTATAATGGCCCATGTACATAAGTTGTGGTTATTTATACTAGTTTAAACTTTGTAGTGATTCTCCTCAGTACCGCCTACGAGTTAGAAAAATTTGGCGCAATAAAACGACTTTATTTATTAAGATTTATTTACGTTTTCTTTACGCTATGTGATAGAATGACAGTAAGGTCAGGCCAAAGGTATCTGATTTAGACATCGTTGGATGTGTTGTATATATGAAAGCTTTTGTTTTAAATAGTAGATGTAAATTGTAGATTGAAACCTTCTTGATGTTTTGGAAGATAGATTCGGTCCAATTAAAGCTCGAAAAACTAAAACAAAGGGTTCAGAGCCATGTTCAAACATGTTGTTTTTAGTGTGGTACTGTAAAATAGTAGGAATGCTTTTTAAGTTTTTCTGAATAATAATTCGCTAAGATTTATAGATAAGTAGTCAGATCCATGTTATAAAGTAATGAATCTAAGGCTTTCAAAACTTTAGTCATTCATATAGCCCGGAGACTTAAAATAGCACGTGAGTAAGTCTAGTATATGTGCTTGTTTGTTCAAGATTTAATCTCCGAAATTCCTCGTGGAAAACGCTATAAGTATTTTAGTGAATAGTGGTCAAAGCTTAAGAGCTCATAACGCCGGAGATACGTCATAATAGTATAAAAATTTCATCTTTTTCCATTCTAGTACTGTTGTAAGTCAGAAAATGCAAAATTTATAAAATACAGAGCCACCATTGCGAAAATATTTGAGACACTTAATGTGAAGTGAGTCTAATTTGTTTATTATAATTCTAACCGCCTTAAGCACTCCAAATTAGATTAAGGTAGGTCAGATTAATTAGCAGGAAGGTTGCATTTGTAAATGCGAGATATAATGGAGCCTCCAACGTATATAAATTGATGCGAAACCGCCGGTCAGATATAATGCAGTTAATGCAATTTCAATTTCCTATATACCTACTATTATAATACTCGTATAAGTAATACTAATCAAAGTTATAATACTACAGTACTTGTAGAAGCTAGACCCTATATTAGGTTTAAAAACCTGTGTCAAACGCAAGCGCAAGCTTAAGCAACGATCTTTTTCAGTCAACCTTGTATTATTACACACGATATGGGGACATCATTGGTAACAAGTATTAGCTATGATATTCTGTCCCGTAAGTCCATTCTTTTTTCTACATGCACAGAAATTTTGTAAGTTCATGCCGTCTATTTTTGAAAGATGATATTTATGTCATTATAATGTATCTTATTTTCATTCAACGTAGATAATGCCAGAAAAGGAGTGTATTTATCTTCTAAATGTCATAATCTTTACTTGCGCTTAATATACGTTGTATTTTATTTAAATTTAGATTTACTTTAATTCTTATTATATATTTACTATTAATGTTTATTTACTTGCATATTAATTCGTACAAAAGTTATATTATTATCATAAAACATGAATGGTCAAAACCGCGTTTACGCTACAATTTCGAGAAGGGAAAAGAGATGCCACATAAGCCGCAAATAGGTTAAAGCCTTAAAGCCAATGAAACGAAATGAAGAAGCGATTAACGTGATAACGATTATATTATATCATCAACGATAACAAGGGTAGGCTGACACAAAGTCGGTATACATCAACGAACGCATAAACAGACCGCGTTCAAAATATCCGCATTGTCCGAGAGTATGTAACGTCTCCGTCGACGCAATCGCGGAGACAGTGACACGGGTTGTGGACACCCCCCCCCCCTTCTCTCACCATACCCTCCACCACCCTTGATTATGATAAATGACTTATGAAATTAAAACGGTCGCGTACAACAAGTTGCCATTCAAATGAATAAGCCCTTTGTTGAAATTCATTGCCTTGACAAATCGCTCCTCTGTGCAATATATTGTCCGTTAAATTAAATAGGTCGCCCATAGAAATCGTCGACGTTTCGTAGACAACTTTGATGTGTCAATCGGATTCGAATTGCGTGTCCGTTAGCCTATGGGGAAATGGGAATAGGATGTTGCTATGAAATTAGAATTCGAGTTGTATTTCTAACTGATATTGAATTAAATTATCATATTAATCTCTTTCTTGGAAAATCCTCCACAACGATTTCATTTTCATTCAATACCTAAATTAAAATTAAAATAAAATATGTGAACAAATACTCATTTTAGTTAATCTGACTAGTTCATAATTCAATGTAAAGTTGTTAAGCTTGTGGTTAAGCTCTTAGGGGTAAGACTATTAATATTGGGGGCGACCTGTCGCTGCCGGGCGTCGTGAGAGCCATGGTCGGCAGCGACAGAGCGTGGAGGGCGGTGCTCCGGTTCTGTGAGTGCGTCATGGCGCAAAAGGAGGCGGCGGAGCGGGCGAGGGAGGACGACCCTCTGTCGAACCCAATCCGCCGGAAGAGAGTTGGGCGGAGGCGCCTGGCGCACGAGCGCCGTCTTCCCCCATAACCGGGGTCTCCGGGCGGTGGAACCGGGGGGTACCATCGCCCAGTTGGAGGAGACCCCCGAGGCGGCTGGCGTGTCCCGTGTTCCGACACGCCAGTTTGAATGGTGAGTGGCGCCACAGCTGGGCGCCCCACAAGATGGGCCCGAGTCCCGGGCAACCGTCGGCGGAGCAGCGGAAGTGTGCGAATGCGTCCCCGCAGCTCCGCCGGAAGACGGTGAGGAGGAACACCGCTGGTTTTTAGCCGGTAAGAGTCCGGCATAACCCGACAGCGCCCCCCCGCGCCTGTCGGGTATCCATGAGGATTTTCCAGCGTCAACAAAAAAAAAAAAAAAAAAAAAAAAAAAGGGGTAAGACTATTAAGTCTTAAAGTATTAATATAAATTTATTAAATGGACCTATACATTTACAGATGTGCATAATTAATGATTTTATGTAGAAACAGAACCGTTAATGCTCTAGTAAATGTGGAAATGTCATCTCAATTCTTTCACAGTAAACAACTTACACTACGAAATATAGTGGGCAGTCGCGCGTTTCGTTTTAATAATTTTACTGGCAGCCATACCTAAGAGGGAGGAAACAGTGCAAAGGTAGATAGGTATCCGCAGCGAGCGATCTCTGACATCGTTCCAATAACTTTGACATCCTCTATCTTCTGTCGCGCTTTCGTCTGCTTCCTCCCTCACAAATTTTCGACCAACGAAGACTGTAGTTTGTTTTCTTTGTCATTTCCTTATCACCCTGCCAAAATACATTTCATGACTTACGTCAGCCAACATAGTTCAGGTAAATGTGTACCGCGGTCCGATAGTCTTGAATCTTTTAACGTTTTACTAAAATACGCTTGAATATACAACGGTTCGTTGCAAACGAATCGACTCTGTCCACTCCATTACATTTTTTGCTACAAAACAAAGTTACCGCTCACTCAAAGCGACAACACGCACATTTTTGTTTGGTGCCACAATACAAAAGCAATTATTTACAAAAATCTCTTCGGAAATACCGCACAACTGCTTGTTTCAGGTAACCACAATATCACCAGAAATATTTTGTCGTTTTGAGCACTTTCCCCGTTCGAAATGCGCTTTTTCATGGAGCTTTAAAATGTATTTTGACCTTAAATTAAACAAATAGTGTTACATGTTTTTATTGCAACGTGTCCGCGAATTAAGGCCATTAAAATATTTTGCTCAGAATCATGGCAGAAATGTACCGCGCCGACGAAATACCACCGAACGTTGTTTGCGGAAGCAATACGTATTAAAATGAATTTTGTATCGAGTTTAAATAAAATTTAACATTGTAGTTAATTAGGTAACAATAGCACTGCAATGGCCCGTTATCGGTGAGGACCGAATGACTGTTACTGTAATGTTACTGTGAGTATAGTTCACCTCACCACCTCATACTCTGCAAGTTGTAAAACAACGTAATCTATACTCGAATCACAATTTCTCAGCGGCGAGTGTCAAGATGTTGACACCATTTGTCGCCGCATACATATGCTCTGCGCAGCGCTCCATGTAGCGAAACAACATCTATTTGATTCTTATCTCGACCCCCTCCCCCTCTGCCCCCCGCTACCTCCTAGCCACTGTCCTCCTCTACAATTGTCCAAAATGTAAACAGGTAAAATGTTTTCTTTGTAAAGAACTCAGTCGTATGTATTTCCAATATGACTCCCCCGATTTTAATAAATAGAATTGTTGTTAACAACAGTAACTAACTCTCATGAAGCAAGGTGCTTAAGATGATGTTGGGTTTAGCGATTCCCATAAATGAAACATTTTATGTCATCGCCCAGGAATAACAACGCATATATGTTAGGAACCATGGTAGGGTGAGTGGATACATATCTGCGACATGATGGCGACCACATACCACTGTTTCTTTAAACTTATTTAAAACCCTACAGCTACAGCCCAATAAATGGCCCTGCTTGCCATATGAATTGCAAAGATGTATTAGTGTCGAAAGTTGGTACCGTCCATACCTTAAAATCTCTCTCATATAGAAATAAACAAATCTCCAAATATGTTGCCATGTATTTTCCTTTCTTAAGTCTTAAGTGTTTTAGAGTCGTCGTTAACACTGATTAGTATGTTCTATATCCTTACCCTTAGGTACGTACGTTTCACATTTAATTTGGTACATGTACTCGTACATACAGGCCTAATAGGCGTCATTAAGGGTCTTCTACGCGCCCAACAGATAAGCTTCCAAATACCTTCAGTTATTTATGATTTTAGTTAGGTATATCCTAAACCGTCCGAGATTAGCATTAGTAAAACGAAAATACCCTTAAACGACTAAATTTGAACATCTATAAAGCCGGAGAATAAATTATGTTTGCAGAGTAATATTTACTGTTCAATTCCTTTGTCTCCGCAAAAGAAGTATTTCGAATCGTCAAGGCGAGGGAAACGAAGACGGCTCAAGAAAATTCCTTAACGCCGACATAGTAAAGTTTAGCGTGAGCGCCAATAAAGTGCAAAAATTCGTCGGAACCGTCTAAATAAAATGTGATTTTTATAGAAGTCATCTCGCAAAATGTTTCCAAAATCATAGCTGGCGATAAAAGTTTTATTGGCTCGCTATTGTCTCTTGGGAGGCCATAGGTGAGTAGTGCAGTCGGAAGGGGAAGCGAATCTCGCTTCAATCCGCTTTCTTTGCGTCCACTGAAAACTCTACAAACATTGAACCAAAAACAATTGCCACTTTAGACAACTTTCGACTTCAGTTCGCTAACAATGTTTCCAGTGTACATCGAATTCATTTAAAAACAAGCAACGATACATAAGCAACTTTGAATTAAGTATCGTAGTTTGAAATTGTTGCAATAAAAACTGGTTGCAACGCGGAGGAAATTGCATCGATTTCTATATTATTTTTCGAACGAACTGGAGCGGCGCAGCGCAAAAGGATTCAAATCTAAATTCATCGATACAAATTAAAGTGTGGAATGGGTTCTGATATTCAATGAAATCGGATTTTACAGATAATTTTTGAATATTTGGGGTTTACGTTCAATGGAAAAACTAATAAGTATAGGATCATTTGCACGTCTGTGTTTCAATATCTGACACGTCCATTTCTGTTTGAAGGTGCTGAATGGAATAAGTTAAGCAGAAAAATTGTTACCAATAGATTGCATGTGTTTAATATTATTTAACATATAAAATACTAGCATTTGCCCGCGGCTTCATTTGCGATAGAGATTGATTTTTTATAAATCCCGCGGGAACCTTGAATTTTTCCAGGATAAAAAGTAGCCTATCTCCATTCCAAATTTCAGCCAAATCGAATAAGTAGTTGTAACGTGATTGAGGTACAAACATCCAAACATCTTCACAAACCTTCACATTTATAATATTAATAGGATAGGATAAAATATGATATGCATAAATATTTACATAGCCTCAAGCAAATTAATTCTAAATGGAATCCCAAAGGATTCTCAGGCCATTTTCTGTTGCACTAAAAATAGCAAAATTTCGCTCGAATTTAGGAACACTACCAATATTTTCATCTTGATCAGGGTCATACGCATACAATTTCGAAATTGTATCATTATTTAAACCGACACATGCTCAGGTCAATTTTTCAAGCCTATAACAGCAAGGCTATAATAACAGCAACGTATTCTTGGACACAATCGCACGATGTCCAAGCTAGAACACTTCTTGTAGCATTATTTTTAACGACCAACTATCATAATCCGCTATTCTATTGTTATGTTACAACTGATAGAATTCAATTCTCTTCCCATTGTAAAAACACGTAATCTCTTAAAACTTTAATAGACTCTCTTAATGTAGTTTGGACTAACACTAAAAATTGTTTTTGAAAACAAATCACTCAGCAGTCAAGATAAATCTAAATTTCAAGCCCTAAAGTTCCACCAATTTTATTACTATAGATTGTTACGGTCCCAGACGGATAATTAAAATTCCTCATTGAACTTGGGAGGTTCCAGGTTTTCAACTCTTGACTCCAACGCAGAGATTCTGAAGTAAAACATCTTTTTTAACTTAAGAAAAAGTCAATAAATCTCTTAAATCAAATAATGAAACATTAAATATAGAGGAATCCAGTCTTTTTAGGGGTGAACTTGGATAGTAACTTCAATGGGGTCCGCATGTAGCGTCTCTTACAAATAAACTCGCTAGAGCTGCTTATTAAACTAAAATCAAGGAAGTCATTGCGTGTCTTTAAAGAAATAAGTTTACTTACAATAGCTTCCCAATATATTTATAATAATTTAGTCTTTTATACAAAATAACACAACTGCAATAAAATTGTGACTTCTCAAATCGGCAAACAAGAAGGATGCACCGATTGGTTATCTCTTCGTACCGTCTTTCTAAAGTGCAGCGTTCTTTTATGGGGCTCGATGTAAAATTTTATAATAAAGTCCCAAAGCAAATACGTGACTTGCCAGTGGAATATTTCAAGAAACGTGTAAAAACTCAACTCGTAGGCAAATGTTATTATAGCATAGATGAATATTTAAATGATAAGGATGCATGGAAATGACCAGCTAGGCAACCAGTTCTGCTCAGGTTAGAGAATACTTAAAGTAATAAATATAAATTTTATTTTTAAAAGATGTGCTGAGTTTCTTTGCGGCTTTTCTTCTCCTTCATGATAAAGCACCTTTCCGAAAAGCTGGTAGATTAAAAAAACTACATGCTTAACTGTATCAGTGATACCTACATGAATAAAAGATTATTTCATTTCATTTCATTTCAATGCATTAGGCACATTAGGTCCATTGATAAAGTTGATTTTCCACTTTTCCCGTACAAAAATTTAAAAATAATATGTGAAGATGGCACATAATACAGACTGTCAACACTGATCTGTCATTGTCATTAGAAAAATTTTTTGCGTAGTGGAAGACGCTGGGTATCCACTAGTTATTTATATTTTGGAGAAGAGCAAAAATACTTGGCAAATTGCAATGCGCTGTGTTATTAAATATTTTGTTTGTACTTTATAAGTCACTTGATCCTTTCATCCTCAAACCGAACAACTCAAACAAAACATGAAACTGGCATCTTAAACGTCACATACTGAGGAGTTCGGAGACGAGGGTTTCCCATCAGATATGCAAATATCCTTTACGGATTGCGAGTAGATCTAACTCTAGAAACCATCACAATACTCGTATCTGACTAATGTGTATCAATCTTAAAGAACAACTGTTAACTATTCACGCCTATTAAAAAAGTCATGATCAAAATTATGATCAAAGCTTGTTCTGCACTTTACCATGTACTGTGAACCACCATAATCGTCGTAATCTTGTCTGCCTGTGGCCATAACCCCCAGATCTTTCTTAAATTAACTAATCAATTATTTACAAAAAAAAAACAAAGAATAATAATATTATTGTGATTGAGACTGATTGGCATTCAATTCATATCATGGTACCTTGCCGTATTTTGTAGTTTTATTTATCAAAAATATTATTAATCTCGCTCATAATTATACGATAAATGCGTGTTTTGTAATCCAGTAACAGGGTTTCATTAAATACATAATTGTAGTGATTTTTTCTTACTGTCATCATGCCTATTCACTGGGAATAAAAATACTGCATATTTCACATATGTCATGAATAACGTCCCCAAAATGTAGGGATAAGTTTTAGCAAAGTTACTAGACTGCTAGTCAGCAATATGTTTGAAACAATATGACGGTTGGCACCTGTCTGGAATGACCATTGGAGAATGTTGTAGCAGTGAACGTATTTCTAACTATGGGTGCGGATATACAGATTCTGATAAGCGAAACACGCTTCGTTTATTATTTTAATCTTCTTCATATTAAAAGTTTGGACCGCCCCATATCTTATAAAATTAAATGCATGTGATTTGCAAACGCTATTATTGCACAGTTTTCAAGGTGGATACTGTAAACCTCATTTATTTACTAAATTTGTAAGTGCAAACAGCCCGTTCCATTTCATTTGACCCATCATATTATTTATGATTATAATATAATATGATGATAGAAAATGTTTCTATATAATTGTACCACACGACAAATGCGTCTTTCTGCGACCTCGGAGTAAGAGAAATGGAAAATCATTTCCTTTCATACTATAGTTACTGTTGTGTAACAAAGCAAAAAGAACTTCTATATTCCGGCATTTAGCTGGACTTTCTACTTAAACGCTCAACTCCGCATGTTCTATGCAAATATATGTATGGTGCGTTCATTTCGCTTCACAGAGATTTCCAAAAGAAAATTATTCAACTTCAAATGGATCTTCTAAATCGAGATCCGCCCCATTGATTCATGGTTCAATAGGGCGCCCTTTTCCCCTCTTTCAAATATCAAACAATAGTTTTAAACGGAACAAAGAATTGCACTCATTGGAAAGCTTTCTTTGATTCGTCTCCACGTCGAAAATTGTTAGTAACGGAATAAAAGAGAAAATACACCGAGATTTAAGGACACAATTCCGTGAAAGAAAATGTAGTTGTAAACACTATAGTGGAACTAGATGTCCTACTTAGATGTACGAGTATATACGTATTATCGTGTATTACGGGAAAGATACTAGAATTGTTCGGTATTACTAGTACATTTTGTATTTGAATATGTATATAATATATCAGTTGGGATAGTATAATTTGAATAATTACCTTTACTGGAATTTTATTGTAGATTTATTTAACGCCACGTCAGCTACCTACCTATTTATTTAGTATCTCATGGATGAGTTGCTTCTCTTGATTATTATGTAACCATTGTATAATTTTATTATCCGACGAGATTTCGTTTTGTGTGAAAGCCGCGGGTTGTAACTAGTTATAAATTATACTATTCCTATTAGCTTATGTTTACACCCAATTCATATGTTTACTTAATATGTTACTTTATTGTCAATGAAATAATAAATAATAAATATTATTCTAAATTAATAATTAACAAAGAACACTTGACGGTAAGGCAACCGTTGTCCATAAACATATTACACATCTGCATCATCAAATATCATCTCCATTCTTTTGTCGCAATATCTTCTCCGTGACAAAGCACCTTTCCGAAATGGTAAAATAAAAATAAGTGTATCAGTGATACCTGTATGAATAAATATTTTTTTTTAAATCGATGCGTTGCCGATGCAAAAGAAAGTTAAATAGATGGACAAGAAACCCTGCATGAATACCGTCTGGATACCATCGGTCAAGGAATACGCTTCCAACATGGGAGATCGCCTTTGTCAAGAATAGAAGGACTCTCACTGAAACTTATTTGCAAAACTGTTGTTATTGAAATAATGTTCTCTAAAATTTTCCTACAAGTACAGTTAGTGGTTAAGCGCTCTCGGATTCTCAGTTGTAGTTAAAACAATGCAAGCTCAAACTTAACAAGGAAAGAATTAAGTAGATTACACAACTGGTACCATATAAAGTGGCAACTGCGGTTTTGTAGTACAAATTTAGCGGATCTACACCGCGACTCTCGGCGTATTTCGGTATGTACTCCACTCCAAAGAATCAACCTCAGTTTTAGAGTACCTCGGGAATTATGTTTTTGGAATTCTAAATCATTTAATCGCGTAATCAAATTCTCATTCGAATTCCAAATCGTTAACAGCCTTTTTCAACCGACTTCAAAAAAGGAGGAGGTATTCAATTATTCCACTATATTTTTTATGTTTGTTATCTCAGAACTTTTGATTGGGTGAACCAATTTTGACGATTTTTTTTAAATTGAAAGCTGGTGCTTGTCTTGTGGTCCCACTCTGACTAGTAGTTTTTGAGTTATTTCTAATTTTGAAGTTGGTTATTTTTGTCATAAATTATCAGTATTATCATAGAAGACATAATAGTTCATGTATTATATTGATTCATAATCTCTGGCAAAGTTAGTAGTTAAAGTAGTTTTATAACAATAGCGTTCTACCCGCGGCTTTGCCCGCGTATTCCGGTGTCTTATTCCATATCATTGTCTACCTATTGAAGGCTATACACAATCACGTGTACTTAATCAAGCGTCAAGCAGACTTGACGCGCATCCAGTATACTTGATCGTGTATGGCCACGGTAAGCTATCTGGCCATATACTCGTAGTTATATACACTGGATGGCGCGTCATGTCAAATTGCAGACTTGATCGTGTATGACCTCCGTTAGTACTAAATTTCATGAAAATCTGTTTGGTATTTTTTGTTTGAAAGAGTAACAAACATCCATTATATCCTCACATACTTTCATATTTATAGTATTAGTAGGATTTCTACTACTAAGCAAAAGATGACACTACTTCAATATTCTTAATTACACTATCGCAGTTTCGTTACATCTTACATATCTTAATCATAAGTTTTGTCGTTCGTTAACTAGTTCAAAATACGGTGTTATAGCACACTTTGGGCGAATAATTGTGCATGAAAACTTCAACCATTCTAGACTTCATAAATATCATGTACAGTACAAATTATTCAGAAGTTTATAAATATGCAGAAAATGGTCGAAGAGAATAATTCCATAAATTAAGTACACAAGTTTAACCGTTGGCTCATAAAGCGACGATTGTGGTTTTGCGGGAAGAGTTTAGCTGATCTGAAGAGAACAGATTCAGTTGCGTTAGTTGGTTTAATGCTAAAAGAATAAACCACAAAGAAGCTTTTCTCTTAAATTTATCAAAAGACTAACCACAATACTTATACGAAGAGAAAACCTTTACACATAAAACAGATAACATACTTTCCATGTGTATGTTTTGTAATGTAGATTTAATCATTATTATAAACAGAATTTGTCATAATATTCTATTGTATTGTACATGCCGATATGTCAATTATACTAAGTTGTATTGATTTGATTTAAAAAGTAATTTAAACATCAATCCTCATATTTTCAATCGCTCTGGAATCCCTGTGTGACAAGGACAAAAACAAATGAGACCTCCTTAAACAAAGTTCTTAAACACCTTTGACACGAAAACAAAAATGACGTCTCTTTTAACATTCATTGTCTGCCCTAGTCAGGAATCAAATCCCTTCCCCGCTGCACAGACTACCAAGTAAACTACGGGAACGTCATTTCCGTTGCATTACAATTACAATTTGTAAATGAAATAACAATCAAAAATCCCGTGTAGCAAATAAAAAAAAATTACTGTAATTTTTTTATTTAAAAATCCCGGATGTTTTTATTATCACCATGTTGCATCGGGGGTTAAAAATAACAATAATATTTAACGTAGTATTCCAGTACGTATAACGCAATGTTTGCGGTCGTGCAGTACATCTGCACGTCGCGGCGCGGCACAACAAATTCCAGTGGAATCGAGCCTTGGTTCTGGTCAATTCCACGCTACTAAGATCAAACTTCCGACCATACCTATGTCAGACCACTTATTATCAGATTTGCTAGCTTTGAATCGTGGTGCTAACATTAATTCCATGAACATGTAAAGTCATATTCATTGTTAAAAGAAAATACAATCCAAAAGATTATAAAATACAGTAAAGATGCAAATTAATTCAGAAACCAAGACTTGGTTTTACAAAATAAATAAATAAAAGCAAAAAACAGATCAATTTTAAGTAAACGGATAGATTAAGAAGCTCTAGTATATTTATAAAACACAAAAAATGTTCGTACGGATGTCTTTATAGACTTTGAAACCATCCAATCGATATGCCTCAAAATGATTCAGTTTGAAAGGCATGAGGTGGTTTGAGACCACTACAATAATGCATCAGGCACATTTGATCCATTGGTAAAGTCAATTTTCCACTTTCCCATACAAAAATATGAACAAAATGTGAAGATGGCGCATAATATACACTATCAACACCGATCTGTTATTGTCATCAGAATTATTTTTTTTGCATATTGGAACACGCTAGGTATCAACTAGTTCTTAGTACGGAACGGATATAATAATACAATATAATATAAATAATATAATATAATAGTTGTAACTAAAACAACATGTACGCATATAATGCGGTCTCTGTGGTTTTCTATGTGCACGGTGCGACAAATTCCAGTGGACTTGCGACTTATGTAGCCAGTTCCGCTACTAAGAACTAACCGCGGACCACACTTAGACAAACCTCGTACTAGTAAATTCCATAGCTTTCCGTCGCTGTGTAGTTTCTGATTCCATCAAAAAAAGATGTTGAAAAAAAAGATGTTGAAAAAAAAAAAAAGAAAATAGATCACCTATAAAATAAATGCGAAAGTTTGTGAAAATTTTTAGATGTTTGGGTTAGCATCACGCGATAACCATTATATGGATTAAGCAGAAACTTGGCACAAAGACAGATCGTATCCAGAACTTAAAAAATGGAGTAGATTTAAGAAACCGCATGCGGAATCTAACAATAAGTACATATTATAATATAAACAATTTTGAGCTATTAAAATAAACTTTTCTAGCAAATTCTAAAAGTTTAGAACATGAGACTAGCTAGTAATCAGTAGCCAGTATCAGGTAGCTCTTCAGCTCGTTTGGCGATTAATCACTCCATAAAGGATACCTACCTAAAGATCGCCGAGTCCTAACCAAATATTGTATCAAAGTTGGACTTGTATTCTATGTATAAGTAACAAGTAACAACAGGTAAACCTGTCACATAATATAGAACGGGTCTGTGGTTTTGTGGGTCAACTCGTCGCGACAAATTCCAGAAAACTTGTCTTCTATTCTCCGACTAGTTCTGCACGGAGGATTACAAAACGAAGTTGTGGACCTTAGATACTCGTATATTTTATTACTTAGTTTACACGAAAAGCACAGTTATAAAACTTTTAATCTTGAGCAGTATTTGTTTCATATTTGTAAGCAATTATACTTTTTTCATTTCGAAAAAATATAACTTAAATTTCATTTAGATCAAGGCTTAAACTTTTTTGTAAAGCTGCAAAATAATTTCTTGTTATAATAATTAATCCAACATAGGCATGTTACTCAATGTGTTGCGCAGAGAGTATTTCTATTAGAGAAATAATTCTGCCCTTGATTTTTTTTAATACTCTATATCTATATTGATTTGTATATGCGTTTGAGTTCAATATTTTCTGAACATTTTACAGTGAATATTTATGCACTAACAATATCTTACTATAGAGACCGATAACCGCTTTCTTCTTCAGGTCATCGGTCCACCTGGTCGGGGAGCGTCCTATGCTCCTTTTTTCGAGGCGTGGTCTCCATTCCTGTCTTCCTCAACGTTATCAGTCCTTCAAACTATATGGCCAGCTCATTGCCACTACAGTCGGCTAGTTCTCCGCGCTATGTTGGTCAACTTCGTTCGTCTACGGATTTCCTTTTATTCGTCTACAACTTCGAGAGCAACGCCATCAACAACAACCTTTATGGGTGTAATGTAGATATTTGGCATGATTTTCTGTCCATGTTCATGTGATTGATGTCTTGTCCATGTTCATCTTAAGACCGTTGTGAGGCGCTGTTCAAATCCCTGAGCATTGTACCAGGGAACCTGCCAGGGTGACTATGTCATCAGCATATCGTAAGTGTGTGATGTATTTGCCATTGATGTTATACGTATAAACGTGGCTCAGGAGTGCAATGGGCATGTAGTTCTTCAAAAGCATCTTGTCATCCTTTTTAAATTGTGTCACGATACTTCTGCTCCACGCTTCCGAGGTAGTCTCAGTATTGATAACGAAATCGAACAGCATTTGGAGCACCACAAGGAGGGGTGTCCCCCCAGTTCTCAGCAGCTCTGTTGTGATCCCGTCATCACGGGGGCCTTATTTTTTTAAGCTGTTTCAGAGCCTCTCTAATCTCATACAGGCTTAAGTCCGGGATGTCTTCGGTATAGTGCCGGATTATTTGAGCTCGTTTGTCCTTTCCTCATGTCTTCGGGTTTCGACAAATATAGTTTAACTTGTCTATATCTTCTTCTCTTTTATCTTGTCGTCCGTCCTCAGTGTCCTGGTGTTATAAGTTGCCAGGTGCAGACGTCATCGTTTTGATGATTGATAGCGAGATCTCTACCGACGATTCTTAGCACCCCCTGCTCCACCGTTACCATAACCACTACCGTAGCCAGGAATAGCGGAGCTGTCGGAGACTGTGGTCGAGGCTTACTTTTGGCCGTCATCAGGAGGTTCAGCCAATAGTCACCACGCTTGGCCAGTACATATTGGTGAATGCAGTAGACGCTACTGCCCATCTCCTGGAATATCCTATTAGTTGCCTTTTACGACATCCCAGGATGAGGTGAGAATGGTGCTATTCGAAGTGGACCCGGCACCACATGGGGTATTGGTAACTTGCGAACAAGATTATTGCAATATTCTTCGTAGAATCCCTCCCTCGTTTTAATAAAGAGACACTTAACATTATGAAACAAATAAAAAAAGATGTAACACGCTGTTAAGTTCAAAAAGGATCCCTTTAATATTTAATCACCTGCAATAACCTTAACATATAACAACTACAACAAGATGATGCCAGATTAGCAGCCGGTATGCTCGTAACATACAACCTTATTTCTCCATAAACGCGCCCTAAGGAGCTATCATCAGCTTCGGCTTAGCAATTACATTTCATATGTACCTCATTTACATACACCAGAAATGAGATTTGTACGCAAACCAAATTGAATTGCTCTACCGTATGTTCCGGTCATGGCGTCATGCGCATTAAAAGATAAAACAGGATATTGTAAATGGCTGAAGCCGGGTTTATTTACATATCGGAAAGAGGTTTTCCATTTGAGGACGGATAAATTTATACATTTCATATAAATCTGTATATTAATTCAAAAATCTAAATTCTTCTTCTTCTAAATTCAAAAATCTAAATTCTTTGAAAAAAAATTAAGAAAGCTGAGATAACCGTCCCAACCGTTTTTTATTTCGATGGCGTAATTCACTACAAAGTTTGAATAGAACAATAAATAAGCAAAAAAATTCACCAAACTGGTATGGGAAAGACCCTGCAAAAGAGATAGATTAAAATAAAATATGCTCAAAAGAAAATGAAAAAAAATACGTAATCGTTCTTTTTCCAAGACCTATTTTTATTTATTTTTGGATCCATGCATAGCATTGCGACTATAAAATCACTTAAGTCATTCGTAAGGTAGTATACTACTAGCCAACCATCAGTAATACATTTATACGTCGCCAACGGTACATCTCAATTGGCGATAATCTACGCAATTTGGCGCGCGTTCGACTAACATTAATTTTCTTTGCCAAAAAATTATGCTGACATCGAATTATAGTATAATAACGGTAGGTCGTCTATTGCGAGGCTTTAACGTTAAGTGGGGAGGGAGGCATATAAATATCGTATAATTACAACTCGCCAGACCCTAATCCGTAGTGAAACATCGCTTGCATCCGATACAAGTATTCTCGAGTGGTACCTGGGTGTAGAAGGCATTGTTGCCAGTTAAACAAAGCGAAGAGCTCTTTGCGGTCGGCGTGACCTCGCACCGTCTTCTCACCCTCGCGATACTCTTTGTGATAGCACGTTTTTAGGCCGACACCGCTATATTATGAATTGGTTGTAATGATTACAAGACGACACTTAGCTACCTCGGCCCAATACGGTAGCACGCGCCACTTCACAACTGGAGGACCAATCGCTAAATCCAAATCAGGTCAAATTATATTACCGTGTTATACGACCGTATAACACAGTTATACAAACCGTGTGGCGCAATGGTTACCATGCTGGATCTGCCAAGGATGTGCCAAGGTTCCTGGCTTCGATTCCTAGCGAGGCGGAAATTTGGATGATGAGTTTGAATGTCTGTTCTCGGTCTGGGTGTTTATGTCCTTGTCATTGTGTGTTGTCCATGGCACCCATGATACAGGGAACCCTAGTGTGGGGCTAGGAGTGTGAAGAATTATTTAATGAAATGAAATATAAATACGTTTATATTTCAATAAAATACATTTATAGTGTACAACCCGTTTTTTATTATTTACGGGCTAATTTCAATCGTCACTTTTTTGCTTGAACACGGTTCTAATTATATGTACAACTAAGGGCTTAAATTTATTATTATTTACGTTGCATCAAGAGTTGGTACCGAATCCCCACCCACAGCTTCGCCCACGGAGGAGTTGTGTCACAATTGAAATCACAAATATTAAAACGTCTTAATCATCCCAGGGGATCCAGGGGATTATACAACCCGTATAATATCTTCCCTATTTTCGTTGAAATGGAACATCTACATATTTGACAACTTTCATCCTAATCAGTACAACGGTTAATGCGTGATAAAAAGTCAAACATTCCGACTTCTAAACATCGCGAAAACATCTTCATAAACTTTGCAAATGTCCTTTACCTCAACACAATTAAAATCGGTTTTGAAACAAAAAATAAACTAGCAAAAAATAAAATAGCTTCATGGCAAATATAGCAGACATTGGCTCGCCTGAAGCAAACAGTAAAAAATTTATTCGTCAGACTCCATTAAGTACTAGTAAGTAAAAGATCCTCGTATAAAACACTCCAAAACTCTTTTCAAAATAAAAATACATGTAACATTTGTTACAATTTGTACATCTTGTACCACCGTTATGGAGCATCTTTCAAACCACGTGTTATTATAAATAGCACAACTCGGACTGAGCCTCGAGGCCACAAGTCACCAGTCCAGGTCGAGATTTTGCGGTTTACCACATTTTAACTCTATTTCCATAAGAATAAAGCTCAAAGCTGCTACCCAAAGAAGAGTCCAATTAAAAAGAAATTTGTAATAGAATTGTTATGAAATGAACAGAAACACTCATTTTTATTGTGGAGAAAACAATATTGTCGGCGTGGTACCCCTTTTCCAAGTATTGCAAATTGTTTGGAGTAAACTAAACCCCAGGGATTCAGGAGTTTTATTCATGCTGAAGTTTTCAACTTTAGTTTATGCATGTATAAGTCCAGACAAAAAATTTGTATTTTTCTGAGAATTTTTAATCATTAAAAATAATATCCGGATGACCGAGCTTTGCTCGGTTTAGTGTTGCTTAACAACGCCATTTACTGAAGTAGCTATAGTATTGCTACTTGCCAATAGATGTCAGGAAGAGTATATTGTAGAAGTTTATCATTGCCTGAAAACACCGATAAAACGACATTTTCTAAAAATGAATCCTAGCTAGATCGATTTATCGCCCCCGAAACCCCCTATATACTAAATTTCATGAAAATCGTTGTAGCCGATTCCGACATTCCAATTATATATATATATATATATATATATATATACAAGAATTGCTCGTTTAAAGGTATTAGATTTTGCTCTCAAGAGGAGACATTTTTGTAATTACGATAAAAAACGACGACGTAAACATCTATTTCACTCTCTTACTATATGTCTGTCTACTATTTTCGTTACCATTTAAGAACGTAAGCAGTCACATTTAAATATCCGTTTCAAAACATTAAATCTCGATCCCAGCTTATTGACGTGATTCTAACTTTTTACGCGAAAATTTTCATAACAATTTTTCAAACAACGTAAAGTTTTACCGCACTCCGTGCTGTGAGAGTCGACTCACTTATGAAATTACATTTTTTGCTTCACTTTCTACTTTACTTTTAACTACAATTACAAGAATAAAATTCTTGCGCGTAACAGAAACTGTAATAATCCTATCATTGCTTTTAGAAATCCTTCGTCCTGGAAGGAAACCCAAATATTTTAGAAACCGTTATTTTTTTCAGTACATTTTTCAGACTTATGTACTTTCTTCTCTATCCTGAACACCGCCAAATATCTTATATTATAAAAATTGAGATTGCTTTAAGCTTTCAGCACAGTAGCTCACAACGAGTTAGCAGTGAAGATAATTAAACGCCTGATGCAATTTAACGTCACACAAGTTATGATAAATTAGACCTTAAACATTTATTATGACTACGAAACCCAATACCGAGGAATCCACACACACTTTTTTTACTATCGATAAATGCTTGTTGCCTAATGGCTGCAACAAATGCACCGAAGTACAGATATAATTCACACGCTTTTCATTATCGTTTTCGATTAAGCTTTAAATTGAAAAATGTACAATAATAATAATTTTGTACAAGGCATACTTCACGGTTTAGTCAATCAAATGTCATAGAAACTTTTTAAATTATCATTTTTTTGATAAAGTATTAAAAATTAAGATAAATGCCGCATTTAATTCATTAATTACCCGACTGCCCGACGCAAAGGAGGGTAATGTGTTTATCAGTCTATGATGTGTGTTTTTTCCTATGTAGCGTTGTAGAAACCAAACGTGTTAACTAATTTTGATGATTCTTACGTACCGATTCGTCATAACTTTGCGAATGTCACTAAAGTCATGATAATAATCAAAATTCATCAAGCGACAACCAGACGTCATATTATTGTCAAAATTTAAAAAAAATATCGACGAACTAAGTTATAAAGTGGGATATCGTTGAATAGGTATTCAAAAATATTTTTTAGGTTTCTTTCGTCATTTTAAGTAACAGTTTAGGATATATAACAATTTAAAGTTGTTTAAACAAACATTCCCACTAATTTATTCGACTGTTAAATTGACTGTTAATCCTTCTATGTTGTAGTTGTTCAGTATTACTTTTAACAACATTCTAAACTACTAGGCTTGTTTTTTTAGTTTATTTTACTCAGTTTGGTTTTCTGTTTTCTTTATAATAATACATTTTTTTATGTCTAGTTTTCTTTTGCTTGACTAGCCCACTTCTTGCTTGAGTCAGCCGCTCAATGACTCGTCATGTCGTCCGCGTCAGCCAGAACTTTATTCTTTCTCCTTTCTTAGCCGGCAATATATCTATGATGTTTTTGGCATTACTAATGTCTAAAAGAGACGATTATGTACCATAATAATAGGTGACTTGTCATTTGTCCACTATTTACATGAAAAAAACTTATAATTTTCCAGTTTATTATATTTATCCAACCTCCTGAATCTATTTGTAAAACTGCATTAGTTTTCGATGTTATGACGTTCAGACAGCCAAATAAAGACTTAATACCATGTAATACCAGTATATAATACTTGTACCTACAATCACCACAGGACAATCTACTTTAGCTCAAATTCACGTAAAAATATATAGCATTTAAAAAACATGGTCGCAACAAACTCCGTTGGCAGCGGCCACTCGAGGTGCGCCTCAAGCGCCCTCACACTTACCCCAGCGGAATTACTCTCGCCCCCACTCCACGCGAAATAGAAACGTGACGAAATATCACCCTAACAAACTTTTTAAAATTATAAAAAACAAAGAACATTTTTTTGTTCTGCTTTGACATTCTAAAATTTGTTACTGCAAAAATGTGAAGTATAGGGTCGTTTTTAATGAATACATTACGTATTTTGGTGAGCCTGTAGACCATTTGGTAGACTGCCTGCCGAGAGATTACAGGTTTGATTCCCGCCTGTGACAATCATTACATAATTATGGTGTAATCTTTATGATGCGTTTTTTACCTTAATATTATTATACGTCAGCAAAACAGTTAGATATGGAGAAAAATTTAACTGAACGTTCAATCTGTTATACGTAAGTATGTTTGTGTATAATTTTCGTCATTTCTCTTACTGTAACATAATCATATTATGTTATTCTTGCTCAAAAGAAAGACAACTCTTTTTAAACTGATTTCAAATAGTCAGTTTTAAACTGAACTATAATCGATTAGAGTAACATAAATGAATGTATTTGCATTTATTTTACATAATAAAACTAAATCTTTTAATTACACAAGAACTCTTAAGGTTACTTTTGTACTGACATTGCAAAATCTTCATGCAGCAAGCTAAAACTGCTGTCTGTTCAGACAAAGATTGTTAATTATTTTAAGCTGAAGAAGGTCTCACTTATTCATAGTTTAGTCTCCGTGTATTTATTTCACTGAGTCTTCAGTCCGGCTTAACTGGAACCGGTATTATTTTAGAGATTATCACGGTGTCTGGGCCTCGCTGAAGAGGAAAGGATCTCTGACAGAATATGTACTCTTCTTAAAACTTTATTCTTTTTATAACACCTCCATCGGAATTAAATTATTCTTCGCTGTCAAATCAGTTGCGCTACAGTATTCTTTGCGCTTAAAGTTTTACGTAACTAGCGAATTCTTCCCCAATAAATTAAGATTTATCCAGCAATAATTAAAATGAATCTTAAAGTTTTCGTGAAATAAAAGTTTCAGGAATTTTATCAAATCGAAGTAACATGAAAAAGTGCCAGAATGTTTAACGCGATTCTTGAAAAACAAGGGTTGTTTTTTTAAACTTTGCTAAAAACTGCCAAAATGTGTATAACGATTTATAATCGATACTTATTTGTAAAAATTGTTGTTCTCATTTTTATTGTTTATCTGCCTATAGAGAATGCCAATAGGCATTAAGTTCACCCTTTGTATCTCCTAGCTTAATCTATGAGATGAATAAAATAAGGAATAAATAAATATAACCGTATAGGCGTAGAAATTTTACTTTTAATATTTGTTATCGATTTAAAGATGCACGGTTCTCAAGTTTTGCTATTATAGTACCCTAATATCCAGGGTAGCGGACTATGACCTGTACTCCTAACATTGCAAAAGACCTAAATCCAGCAATAGGATAATATTGAGTTGTGACTATGATAAAGATATCTCTGATATAATTAACTAGAGCATTGTTAGTCTTGCATCCATACTATTATAGTTTGACTAGTTTGAGTCTGTTTATTCCTCTTCCGGTTCAATTTGGGTTCCAAAACTGGCAAACCACCCACCGTCGCTTCGTTTTGGGTAGAGGAGAGGTGTGTCAATTGTAACGGTGGGGCAATTGTAACACTTGTGTTTTAAGGACATCTCTATTGTCTAACAGCGGTAGCTCATGATCGCAATCAAAACTCCATAGCGAGCTGTTGTAACGAACGAAATGACAGTCTCAAAAAGACACGTATGTATTAGTCTAACAAAACCAAAAAAAAGTGAAATACATTTGAATTCATTCTCTCTCTCCCCAATTTTCAGTGCCTTAAAATAAAAGTATACTCCAATAATTTATAACAATAATTATTTTCGCATAATAAACATTTGATCTAGGTGGGAAGTTATTTATAATGGTCAAATTTATCATTAATTTTATGTTAATTAATTTCCAATGCTCCAAGAGGACGGTGGAACAATTGTAACATTGCAAACAGTGTCAATTGTAACGTGTAACCAGCTGTACCAGTGACCGATAAATATGACTAAAAACGACTAAATAATGATACTGACGAAGAAAATAGAAGATGAAGACGATGACTATTACTGTATTTGATATCTTGTAGCTTATAAGAGCAATACAGAAGATAGGTTGCAATGCGTAGGCTGCCATAAGTGAATCCACTCTAGCTGTACAAAAAACGATATTTTTTATGTTTAAATTGCTTGTCAAAATAAATAAGTAGTATGTATGCCTTTAGCGACAATGGCTGTTAAGTTTTCAGTTTATTTGTCTTTTTATTTTAATTTTTTGTTTTTCAATCGACTCTCTGTACTGTCACAATTGACCCCCTTGGGGTAACAATTGTAACACGAGGGATTGATCTCAATATACACATTTTTAATATTACTTACAATGCATATATCATTTACTGTGATTAATAAATGATATGCTATAAAATATTGAATTATTTTTGTTACTATTGACACACCTCTCTCCCTACCTAAGTGTGCTATAATGTATTCTGTGCTTAAGTCTTAATACCAGTACCACAGAAGCAACTACATTTTGTCAGGAATTATAATAATATAGCCAAAAACATTTCTTATTAATGTGGTTATCATTCACAAAATATCTTTTTAAATCCAACTGTCAGTTCCAGAGATAAACGTATTCAAATAAACAAAAAAATCTTGTCAGCTTTATTATATTAGTATGATTTATTATCACTCATTTCAGTGAGGAAAACATCGCGTTAAAACCTGCATATCCGCAAGTTCTTGGAAAGAGCCTCAAGCCATCGGATGGTTTTATGTTAAGATGAGAAAAGGAGAGAGAAATAACCTTGTTTTCAATATTTCACGTCTAAAGTTAATTACATAGATGAAGTTTCTTGAAGTTTATAACTAATTAGTTCTTGTTATTATATGGGTTTTATTTAACTTAATCTCCATTTTCTGTCATTTGTATTCTCTGCCTAAACTCCACTATGAAAATGAAACTTACCTACCGTAAACTTGTATTAAACAATACATTTTAGTCACACGAAGGGTCAGAGTGGGCCTAAATGTGTAATTTCAGTAACAGGCCCAAATCAAATCAGGCAGTACTAAGCGGCAAATCGAATCAAAATGGGGATTGAAAGGATCAGTAACTAAAGGGCGCAATAACGAAATTCATTCGGGTGAAAATCTAAAAACCAAACTTGCTGGACGCATGGACGTAAGGAATGTTTTGTCAAAGTTTTCCGACATTTATTGAACTTGCTTCGAAGTCATATGGATCCGACATCTCGCATCCCATCCCTTGCAACTTGCTGAATAAGACATTCGGTACTTTTAAACTATGTGTTTGCAGTAATATTGGTTTGGTAAGAAAGTTATAATCTGTTTTAACAAAAGAATTTTGTCTGCGATATGCTTTTGTTGTATGCTCTATTGCAGTCCTTTTATTTCGAAGTAATAAAAGTTGTACGAGCAATATCATGTACCACGAAGAACAAACTCGATTACTCATTCTTACAGCTAATATAATAAGTTATGTCACAATGTTATTTATAAGCATAATTGTTCAAATACAATTAATAATTGTAATGACATGGCCGGTTGTGTTTATTAGGCGTGTTACACATAATTATGTTCAATTCGACAAAGCCGAGCGGCAAAGTGTAATATGGCAAAATTTTATATATAAAATAATATATAATAACAAAAAAATATCCTTAAAAGCCATTTTTCAAATGGGCCTACTTATTTTTATGCGCTTATTTTCGCAAAATAGCTACATTATTTTTGCTAAATTAGACTAGTAATATTAACGAAAAATCTTTAGTTGCATAGATTTGTATTACGAAGCCCAAATTACATAACCAAAGTCGTAGCTTGCGGTGGGCGCTGCGAGATATTAGTTCTAACGTAGCACATACGTATGATCTTATCCCGTAGCCGCGTAGCATACATGTTGTTGCTACATAAGGTCTACCACATCTCGTAGCTGCGTAGCATGCCCGTAGCCGTGAAGTTAAGTACGCTTACAATAAATTATATAGTACAAGGTTTATGTATTACTACCATTCGACTTTCATGGAAACAAAATCATCGAGATGTTGACTGGCAAATGGCAAAATAAAAATGAAGGATGAACTTATTATGGGCTCGATACTACAACCTAAATACGTTAAAAACAAAATTTCAAAGATATATTTAAGTTTAAATTAACTTTTATTTCAAAAGTCCCCTTTTCCCTGTATATTGTAACTGTTCTGGGATAATATAATATGGTAATTATATTACATTTATACAAATATTTACAGTTACTTCTAAAATGGAGATAATAGCTTGCAGACCGGTCTGTAACTTGACCGTGCAAAATAAATGTTTGTAAATGTAAATGTCGTCAAAATAAAATCGGTGGAAAAGGAACCAGTGACCTCAAACCAGGTCTATCCAGGTACAATCTTCTCGTCTCTTGATCAACAGGGTGTACCAATACTTCGATGATTGTTTTAAATTATGTAAAAAAAGATTGTTATTAGCACACTCTTTCTAATCCACCTTTAAATATACTTTAGAAAACAGAACTTCTTTGTCAGAAAAATCTTAGTAATATTTTAAGTTATATAAGGCTTCAAACCACGGGCAGGCAAGCGCGATATATTTATATGTTACATACACATAGACGTTAATATGTAGCAGTCTTGCAGCGTATATTGGACGATGCGGCTCACCTCTGCCACCTCAACTATATTCACCACGTTTAGTGTTAGGGGTCAAACCGTTTATCCGAGGGCAGGCGTTATGCAATAACAAGAACTGTTTCAAATATCAATAACTGTTTAATTTTCCACAGTTTACGGTGCATCCTTTTAACCCTGGAAAATTCCATTCTGTTATAATATGGGGTGTTTCCATCAGCAGGGATAAGATAGAAGCAGCCTTATATGAGCGACTTAGGTTGTTTTTGAGATCAGCCAGAACAAAATATATTGGGGCGTATTATATCCCACCAAAAACATAAATGTAAAAAAGGAGAGCCAAGTTCAATACAAAAATTATGCTTGGCTGTGGGCTTCGCCGCAAAAAGAATGGAGATCTAAATGAGTGCCAAGTTCTATGCAAAATCTAAATATGTATTTATAGGAACAAAATAACATTATGAACAAGTATTAAACTCTATTTCTTTGCTTTATTGGATACCTATATCAATTGCTGTTATTTAAAAAAGTGAGATCTTAAAGTAGGTTAGATTTGACTTGGCCAGTTTTCATTACATTAGTCATAAAAGTCAGTCTGATAAAAACTGGCCAAGTCAAATCTAACCTACTTTAAGATCTCACTTTTTTAAATAACAGCAATTGTTATACGTATCCAATAAAGTAAAGAAATAGAGTTTAATACTTGTTCATAATGTTATTTTGTTCCTATAAATACATATTTAGATTTTGCATAGAACTTGGCACTCATTTAGATCTCCATTCTTTTTGCGGCGAAGCCCACAGCCAAGCATAATTTTTGTATTGAACTTGGCTCTCCTTTTTTACATTTATGTTTTTGGTGGGATATCATTACTTTTTGTAAAGAAAAATATACCCTGTTCACAAATCTTAGAGACTAAATTGACGTTTCATGGGTGGAAACGCGTAAAATTACGGGTGGGGCTGCGGTGCGGTCTACAACAGCTATGTTCGAATATCTATTTGACGGACACTAGCGCCATTGATTAGGGTGGCATAACTCAGCAAACTTCACTCCGTTTACAACAGCCATGTCCATATACACAATAAAGGTCGTACTGAAAATCAGTAGCCGTGGTTACCCTTTTTTTTCTCCGGGGGGGAAAATGCATTACGCATACCACCCGGGCGCAGGGGGTAACCAAGTGGATATGTGGGACTCCCGTATAGGCCAATGAGACCCACGGTATACCCACTAAAAACCCCCCCCCATCTTCCTTCTCGCCGCCTTGTGACGGGGTTACGGGAACGCTTTCGCACACATCCGCGACCCCGCCAGCGGCAGCCGCCTACAAGCGGCTCCATTGCGAAAGCCCTCCACGATGGGCGGACCAGATGGTAAGGTGCACCTCCCCCCTCGGCCTCCACCAGTACTGTAGCAGACTCCCCCCAAGTTTGCTACTAGGAGGCCATGGATACCAGATAACTGGTACCCGGTGGAAGATTAGGTCTGTGGTTCTTCTACCGACCACACCTCGGCCGCAGAGGATAGGGCAAGCGGCGCACCGTCATACCGACATGCCTCTTCTTCTGCGACCCCACCAGTGCCGTTTCGGCGGAACGGCCCCGCCAGATCGCAGGGGGTAGGGGGAGTGGCGCACCGTAATACCAACACGCCTCTCCCCCTGCGACCCCTCCACGGCCGCAGAAGATAGGGAGAACGGCGCACCGTAATACCGGCACTTCTCTTCTTCTGCGGTCCCACCTCCACGCGCGTTCACAGCGAACTTGTTCAGCCCGCTGGGAGCGCCCTCCTCGGGCAAACCGGCGGCCCAAACTGGCCGGCCCTGGTTGCCTCTTAGCTTCACCGTGGGTGACCAGTCCACGGTTACTGAGCCCATCTGCCACGACAAGGCGGGCAACCCCCGGGGGGGAGCCCGCGGCATATGCTGAGTGCGTACCTTTTCTGTTGAGCAGTGCTGCAGCAGGTTATATCGATTTTATAACTTATAATATTTTGTAAATGATTTATTTAGTGTAAATTTTATAACTTGTTGCAGTGCTTAGCAAAATAAATAATTTCTTTCTTTCTTTCATATATTTATTTGTCAAACACTAGCGCCATTTAGAAATGGCCATTATTGGAACCTTTATTTTTTGTAAACAGCTGGAAACTTTTTCAACTTTCCCTTCATATGAGATGGCCCTCGTTCTACCTCAATACTCCATGCGCTGAAGTATGTCATATTGAGCCCCGCGTGCACAGAGGCCTTAGTGCGAGTTTTACGTGACATAACGGGCTCACAATGCAAATGCGAGTTGGCTAAGATTTGTATGGGACCGAAGCTTTTCTTTTCACTGCCGCTAGATGGCTCTGCTTCGGTCCCATACAAATTTTGTATGGGGACACCACTTATTTTTCGACTTTTTTTAATTTTTTGATTTTTTCCTACGCTTACACACAATTACCGAGCTGGATTCCAAATTTCATCCTTCTAGGTTATCTGGAAGTAGGTTAGATTTAGGTACTGTATGTCAGTCAGTCAGTGCTAAAATTTACGACTTTTTGACCTTCATATCTTTGTAACCGTTTGAGCTAGCTTCATGAAATTTGGTCTTCTACATGTCCATATGGATATAATTAAACACACGTAGTTTCATGTGTTTACGTTAAAGAGGTTTTGAGTTATAAAAGGGTCAAAAGTGGCACCAAGTGGTTCGTGTAATATTACACTCGGCGCTGGCTAGCCAGTTCCTTTGCTTGAACTTGGCTTGACACGCTGCCGCGTGTCTAGATATGGCCGTATTGAGTTATGACGACGCTTTAATTAAATACCCATATTGCATTATTCCATTTATTTTTATTTTTTGATACTTCAAACAATAGCATGTCATAGCTACAACATTTGTTTTTTTGTAATTTCCCATTAGAACTGTCAAGACGCATCTAACGATATTATAATCATATAGGATCGGTGCAAAAGTTTGGAAAATATGAGGTAATAAAGAATATTATGTAATAATGTATCTTATTTAATTCTAATTTCAATTATTATTATAATTTATAATTACAATGTTAGATAAAATTGTATCACATTTGTGCTTGGTCATTGACTGTAAGCAAATTGTTGAATGAATAAATAAATAAATAAATTACATGCATACATACATGCATACAAGATACGTATGAAAAACATACCTCTTCCTGACAGTCAGGTAATATTTACATCTTGCCTGAACCTATATCAGAAGCCAAACTAAATTTTTCATTTGAATATTGAATACCATGTAGTTTCGTAGCGTCGTACATCGATGCATTTGTAGGGACGCTGCGTCGTTGTTAGCTATATTGGGTACACGATACACGCTCATGCCAGCCATGTCCATAGCTATGGACAGTATAGCCTTGTAGAGCCTTGCTGACAATGCTGCGAATTGAATCTGCCACGTAAATTCTAACACTACACTCTCTACATATAATTTTGACTAGGAACTCGTCCTCGCTTTGCTTTGAAAATGCTACATATGTTTTTTGTTATGTCATAATTAAAAATAAAAATTCGTATTTTCGCTTGGTGTTAATGTCCATTGTATCTATTGACATTGAATAGCAAACCTTACTGAAAAACAATATCAAGTATATAAATGTTTTATTTTATATTTGTTTTGTACTTAAGAGCACTCACATAATTAATAAGATTGTATGTGTTATTTTTAGGGAATAGGTACGTTACGTTTCAATAATACGTAAAACCTAACCAACCAAGGTTTCAGGTAATGAGTGAACTTATTGTTCGTCATCATAAATAAGAAAACCTTATTTTTTATAGCATAATTAATATCAAAACGATTCTAAAATTAAAAACCTAAAATTTCATAATTCATACATTCATAATTTGAATAGCTGTTAGTATTGAAATCTTACTTAAAATCATAATTTAATTACAGTCTATTCAGACGCTTATGACAGTTGGCTGCCTAGACTCCCCGCGGCAAATGCTGAATATTCGCTATAATGACAAGGGAACTCCTCGGAGACTTCGGTAGGTGACACCGTAAGTGCATTCTCCATTCGTGACTAATAGACTAATACTCGTGTCATATAGACGTGTCTATACAGTGGTACGTTCTAGGATATAAGAAAGAAAATTTTCATTTTATTCATTAATTTCGTAATTAATTACGTAATTAAATTATTTCATTAATTTCGTAATCTTATCTTACAACTTTACTCTTTTTAATTGACATTAGACCTCGTCTGTCTGTGCGTGCGTGTTGTGTAAAATAATTGTTTTAAATTTTTATTTAAAGTCAAATTTAATAATTACCCTGTAGCCTAGTTGGTGGCGACTCTGCCTGTGAAGCCAAGGACCCCAGGTTCGAATTCCGGCCGCGGCAGATATTTATGTGACAGAGAAATATTTGTACTCGAATCATGGCATTATGTACTATTATGTCTTCTGTGGTCATGGGTGTTATTGTGATGTGTTATATGGGTTATAATGTGTCGTCCATGCCACCCGCGAGACAGATAAAAAACCTACTGCGGGGGTACGAGTGTGTAAGCGTTTATTTCTTTATTTATTTAAAGTTAAAGTTAAGCAAATGAGTGTTGGCGAGCTGGCCGAGCTGCACCGCGATGAGCCGCGCCGCGCGAGTATCTTATTCTACCTACAGATAGTTTGTTTTTTATCACTCTAAGATAAACTTTGTAGTTTTTAAGAGTGATGTAGATGCACTAATATTAAGATGAAATCTGTAAATGAGTAAAGTAAAAAAAAAAAAAAAAAAATTATTCAAACATGTTTCATACACTTAAGGAATGTTATTCAATAACATATATTTTAGTTTAACCCATAAGCAATCTCGTAACAAGACTATATCGGATAAATCCGAGCGATAACTTACAACTACATATTCATGTACATATAATATTATTATGTTGGGAGATAATGGATAATTTGAAGCCTGTTGGAAAGCTCGAGAGGTTTGTTGCAGTTTGCCGCTGAATAATTACCGTCTCGCAACGCTCCGTTTAACCAATTTCAGATAAACGTTATTAATCTCACCCAATCTGACTCAATCTGACTCAATCTGCGGTTCATAAACGCAGATCAAATGGGAAATTGTGTTCCCCTGGCATGACCGTTCTACAGAACTATTAATATCAATAAAACGTCACAATTTTAACAATACTTGTATGAAATAATTTCCAATAATTATATCGGTAACTAAATTGTTTTGCGTTGATACTTTAACTCGTTACACTTGATACAAACGTAGACTGGTACGTAGTCACGTATTGACACGAACAACAGTTCCGAACAACAGCTCCACGAACAGTCGCCAATGCATTTTACGCCTCTCTTGAAGCTCATTCCATAGGTGCGCGGCAGGAACGCTGAAAATTGGATCACTTTATATGTTTTTGTAATTTCCTCCACATTATTCGTGCACCTTACCCCATTTAATCTTACTCTAATCAGCTCTCCACATCTTAAGGTTGTCTGGAAGAGATCGCTGTGTAACTGATAAGAGCGTCTTTTGTACCTCATATGTTTACATCGCTTGTCTACTTCTAAATTGTTGTTGTATTATTTTATTGGTGTACAATAAAGAATTAAATATAATATAATTATTATAAATAAATGATGTATTTTTTATGACGTATTTTTTGCATTAACTTATGGATGATGGTAAGTGGCGATGAATTCTAAGATATTGAACCCACTAACTTAATAAATACCTATTAATTTTTATCAGAAACATGTTTAATTACTTTCTACCTAACATTTCGCGGACGATTTTGCAAGGAAAGTGGTGGCTAGCCAGGCGATTACAAATCCCTATCACCATGCATATTGCTACTACGCTACAACACAGTCATTGATCTTAGTATTAGTTATGACCTTATTATTCTCTCATCATAATTGCATAGACGAGCGCGCACGAGTAGGGATTACTGTATTATTACAGTGACATTATTTAATTTGAATTTAGAATTAATTATCTGCGTACTTATGTAATGATCCTCGCTCGCAGCTGGAAGTGGCCGTATTAGGCACGTCGTCGGCCGCAATGCACACAACGAGCAATCTTGTTTGCTCATGCTGATTACACACCTGCTAAAATGAGAAGCAGTTTACTGGCTATCTGACCCACAATAATTTCCTTTCAGCACTCGAATCCGCGATTATGAGCTCATTGCTGGATAAATATTGTTTGGTTAAAAACATACGCTTGTCACAGTTTTGCCTGTAACGTCATGATTTTCTTCAAAATAAACCCATCTCTTCTCTGTTAATCTCATGGCCATCTATTTTTGTGAAAATATATGTGATTGAATTATTTCAAAGTGTGTGAACTATAGCCATAGCCTGCTCATTACTGTAAATTTATATACGTCTTGTTGCGATTGCATCTTCTAATGTTCCAGTTAAATTAAAGAAAAACAACTAAGTCTGAATGACGACATGCATGCGAGGGTACTCATTACATTGAATTAACGGAGGTGGTAACGTTACAAATGGTTATCGATTCGGTTCAGCTTCCCCTCATCGATTTTACATCCAATATAACTATTTAACACTGTTTAATTTAAGAAATAAGGTAATAGTACATGTGGAATAGAAATAACAACACATATTCTCTCTTTGGTCGACAACGCGTATGCGATGGATGTAGAAAGATGTTTATTTGCTAAATTATTTTATGTGCTATTTAAAAAAAAATTATAGTACATACTTACTTCAACATTGTATTGACATAAGTGACGCAAACCTTAACAAGAATCTGCGTCTTTTATATGATCGACATCGAAGTACAACCGTCGCGTCGAAAAATCATTTTGAGGAGACATCTCGCTTTGCTTAATATTACTTATTTCTGTTACTTGTATGAAGAAACACGACATATGATATTAACTTTCAGTTAATTTTTGTCATCACAACAGCCAACATGCGCTTGATAACTGATAATCAGGCTATAACTGATTTACAGTACCACACTCTATAGCCAAATGCCAATCGCTCCTACTTCTACAAGGCACTTAATTCGTAAAGCCAGCTTCACACGTTGGCACGACCGTGCCAATACTATAAGTCAACGATATTTAGGCCATCGATATGTTATATCGACGTCTGAGGACATCGTTTGTGGTTACGCCAGATCACGTAACATCGTTAACTTACGTCAATCCATTTAAATTCTATTCTATAGATAAGCGTTGTCTGTAGAAAGGTACTTTAGCGGGAAGCAGGTGTAATTTTGTTGCATTTAATTATAGCGTATTGAATGAGCGCTAGCGGTTGGAGGTGGCAACGTAATAAATAGACGCCGATCCAGTTTCCAGCTGTATTGAGGATCATTTAAATACGCGGAAGTTTCAGACTTTTGCGTTCGTTAAGTGCACCGCTTTCAATTTAATGTATGAACTTTCTTGCACCGTGTCCCATAGCAAAACACTTTGGAAGCGATGGAAGTGGTATGAATATTTAAGAGTTACTTTATACAATAATATACCTAATATTATTTTAATGAATCTGGGATTGAATGAAGTAAACCATAATGTAATGTACGGTACATTAACATTAGTAATTTCGAAGTCAAGGCTTCGCTCAAAGATAGATAAAGCCCTTTACAAAACCTAGACAAACACGTTAACGAACACTTATTTCGACAAAGTGCATTATAAACTTCAGTCCAAAATAGGCTATTCAACAGGATACATTCGGTTATATCGGAACTTTCCTTAAGAAATCGGAACACGCAAGAGCAACAAACCGGACTGTTGTATCTTACAAGTTATCGCATAAATGACGGCAGCGGAAATCGACAATCGCATTCGATGTAAAAAGTTCGGCGGGCCGAGTTTTGAAACTCTTGCAAGTTCGAGGGAAATTTTGAAAAATATGATATAACGGAACGAGAGGGTGGAGGGTCGGCTACAAGTTTGAAGAGGAATCGGTCCCCGGGGGGCTATGATGAATCTTTCAGACGGTTTATCGTGCATCGGGAATCGAACCTTGAAGCGCTCTTAACTCATATCCGCGCTGAGAAATAAATTGAAAGCCATACACAAATCACTGTGGTTGGGAAAATAAAGAACTCGCTACAGAAACATAGCTCTTCATGTTATTACACGCATGGAGGTAAGTACGTAAAAAATGTTTTGGAAAAACAATTAATTATATCTGTAGTATTTATTAAGGATAACACAGATTTTTAGACTTTTTGTCTGTTTGTCTGTGCATTTGTTCTTGCTAAACTTAGAAACGGTTAAACATTTTTTCAATTGGATACTAAACATACAGATTTTCTCGACGTAAGAAAGAGTAGTAACTCAAATAAGTGTTACTACTCTAACTTATCGATTAGGACAAAGAACCATCACATCTTACTGACAGCATAGCGACATGCCACATCTATACGCACACTATCCAATATTTTATTGTAATTGAACCATTTATCCCTAATTTACAGCTTTGAATATCTACTGCAGTCTTAAGAGCACATGCATTAATTAGACAGAACGTATTTCCTTGAACACAGCCCGAGAGTACTTCCATTACAGGTCTACAAGTAACTGTTCAAGTCTCAATAGCGCTTAGAGATCGATTGAGAAATCCGTCTTCCGTCTAACGGTCAATATTCTCAGTTTAAGCCGTGAATGTGCAATTGCTGCTTATCTTTGAAGTCAATCGTTATAGTGAAACCTATTCTTCATTTATTCAAGGACGGTGTCATAATAATGAATGATAGAAGCAATAATAAATTGATTTTAAAATTAACGCTACTTTAAAATATAACTCTTAACTAAACAAAACTCCTAGCCAATATTGACGACGTTTTAATGTTGAGCAAGCGTGCTCGTCACAGGCATTATAGGTAAATAAGGTGACAGGACGATTTTCATAGACCATCTCTAAGGTTAGGAAACCGTCGAACTAGTCCTAATAAATAATGGTAATCAGGCTTAAATTACGTTATCAGTAGATTGTAGATAACTTTTGACGTGATAACGTTTATAAAGACGATGAGCCTGAAAGGCATTCACGAAAACCGAGTAACGGCCGCTCACGTCACGGAAGCGCGCGCAGCATTAGAGAGAGAGGCACGCTAGACCGGCCGTCTCTCTCCCACTTAAGCGTAATCGGTCCGCTTGGAAGGCATTCTCGAAAACGTGGTAACGAGCCTGCTCACGTCACGAGCCACAACGCGCGCAAAGTATCGAGAAAGAGATACGCTGAATAATAATAAAACGAAATATATATCTGTAATTTGATATGTAAAATTGTAATTTTCAATCTATTTCCCGTTCCTAATGTGCGAATTGACAATATTTATATCATTAATTATTCTTCTACGAAATAGACGTTATCACGTAAAACCATTGTCCGTAAACCGACTTTACAGACAACCAATTTTTTTTCATTATAAATTATAAAAAATTAGGAGCCTTTTTTCGAAGTCTGTTAAGACCATTTTGCAGGACCGGTAACGAAGCAGACACCTCATAGCGGACATCTTGCAGTACACTGAGTACACACCATTTCCGATCTCCAACGAGAGGGTTAAGCGGGTCAATCGAAGCTTGCTAGCTTAATTATACCTATCCTGAAACTCGAGTTATAGGCGTCGGCAGTTGACGCCGGCCATCGTTTAAAGGACGTCCTTTAAATTTATGCGTCTATTTAACGTCTAATTTAAATTAATTTCTTGATGTGTATGCTTTTAGGTACATAAGTGAACAGGGTAATCTATACAAATAAAGAAAATTGAAGTGTCTGTCCATGATTTCAAAATCGTGTTTTCTCAAGTGCTTAGGTATAGTTATTTACACACCAAGTGCTTAGGTAAATAACTATACCATATATAACTAAGCCATTGTAATGGCTGGACCGACCAGCCATTTCAGAGATTAGCCGAAACAAACAAACAGACAGACAGACAAAAATTGTAAAAAATGTTGTTATGTACCGTGTTTGGTTATGTACCGTGTAACGTATCCATCCATAGCATATATCCATGATATATACATCCAAATGCACTTAGTAAAAATATTATTTTAATATTAGAATTATTACAATTATTTTAATATTAAAAACAGACACTCCAATTTTATTTATTTGTATAGATTGTTTACGTTAGTATCAGTGTTAAACCATACCTTACGTATACAGGTAATTTAACATTGATAGTAACACAAACAATCTGTAATATCAATAATTACAGGTTTTAAAGTCATGCCCTCCATACCTTATTCTTTTGCCGACTGTACCTATTTATAACAATAAAACAAACAGTGTTTTTTCTATATTTCAAGGAGGTATGTTATTATAGGGTAGGTATATGAAAATGATATGTTGATTATTAATGTAATGCATATCTGAATATTCTCCGTAATCTTCTCAAAGGCGTGTGAAGTTAGCCAACCTGTATTCATTTGCAAATGTAATTGAAATTGTGATTGTAGTTGTAATGCCGATAAACTAATCAGATTTTGACCGTAGATCACAGACTTGGCAGCGATGTTCATTGCCACAGATTGTACCAGAGTATATACGTCAGCTATAGTCTAGCGTTAATACGAGAAATGTAATGTAATCCAGCAGCTAATACGTAGATACATACCACAACCAGCAGTAAATAATCAAATCAGTTTGATTTATTAGTCCAAGCCCGGTATGCTTATTAAACGGCATCAGGACAGCTATTTGATTGTATGCCGTGACGCAGCAGAGATTTATCAGTAGGTAGATTTGCTTTGTGCCTACTTGTTGACATGTAGCTATAGAACTTGCAAAATTTTGGATTATAAAGTTTAAACTGTTTAAGGTGCAAATTATGGAATTATTTTGCTTCTACAGATTTTCGAATTAAAAAATACAATTAAAATTTATTCTCTAAAACACGATGCTTTTGAGTTAGCTATTTTCATAGGCTTGGTAATATTTTCACCAAACGATATTTTTTTTATTGATTTAAAAAAAAACCGGTAATACACACACGGCGAAACTATGAAGCAACTTTACATAGCATGTAGATTAACCAATAGAGGTATAAAGTTATGACGTCATCAATCAATAAAAACCTCTGATTGACCTACTGCTAGCATTGTGTCCACTCCGGGTGTCTAATCAGATACGGTGTTGGTGTTCGTTATGTGATTCAGTTTAATATTTGCGATTTGTAGCACTATGCAAACCATGGTTAAGCGTTTTCAATAAACAGAGCATTTGTGGCCATGCCATATAATTGAAAAATAGCTGCGTTCTACCGCACATCCATACATTGGCCAAATGTGCCGTGCGTTACCGCTTTACGATACATATACAGGTCGTAGCTGACTTATACGACACCGCTCCCATCCAACCGAAGTATGAGAATTCAAATATAAACTTAAAATCGTGCTCTGTAGGTGCACTTTACAGTAACAACAAAAATTAGCAGCCCGCGCGCGGGAAGCAAGCTAACCGCAACCTTGCCACTCAATAGTTGTACCTACAGAGCACGATTTTAAGTTTATATTTGAATTCTCATACTTCGGTTGGATGAGAGCGGTGTCGTATAAGTCAGCTACGACCTTACGGCTACTGAATGCGCTTGAATATTTTATTTATAACGCTTTTCACTGCATATGAACCCGAAAAGCAAGCTCAGTGTTTGGAGATACCGGGTCTTTTTTACGTCTCTATTGAAATGAATCGACGTGAACATATCTGTACATTCAATGTGAAATGGAAACTATTCAACGCAAAATACGAATTTTTGTTGGCAGATATTTAATTTTCATATGGATTGTGACGGACTGTATACGAGTATTTCACACCCTTTTTCGTTGATGTATCGATGTTTTTGGATCAGTAACTGATTAAATTTATGAAGTTAAATTGGTGATTAAACATTTTATTGTCAAAATAAAACAAATAAATATCAAAAATAAAAATTATTATTTGCGTTTATATTAATGTTATGAGCATTTACTAAAAGGACATTAATTTGGTTTGGAGAACACTAGTCCCTGATAGGGAATCAGCCAATCAATAAATCAATCGATTAAGGAATCAATCAAAGTATTAAAAACAATCGTAATTATTTAGTTATTAAGTTATCCAATTTAATGAGCTTTTAATACCGGTGAATTTAATCATTTACTTTTTTTAATTAATGTAATTAAAAAAAGTAAATGCCAATTGACCGAACTACACGACAGAAACAGGGCACACTGAAAACCAGCGGTTGGGGCACTCTGCCACAACTAATGCTGAGTGTGTTCCTTTTTCGTCGTGTTTCGCAACAAACTTTAGCTCCTCATATTTTGTTTTTAATAGCATGCATTTTTTTTGTTATTTTGGTTTGATTTGTTGTGTAAACTGGCGAATTAAAGTTATTCTATTCTATTCTATTCTATTCTAATTTATCGAATCCCAATGAGTTTATTTACTCTGACAACCAAATGATTAACCTAAGCAAGTCTGCCTACACATTAATTTTTCACAACAAAATACATGCAATGGTATCTAATAAATAGAAATGATGCTTAAAAAAATAACAATCACCACCTTTATATTTTAATTTAGTACTTGATATTTTTATTATGACACAAACTAATCAAAACCTCACAAAACAAATAGTTTCACTAATAAATTTCACTGTGTACGCAATCCGGCAGAGCTTCCGCACGCAAAGATGTCCAAGGGAAAAGTGTCCGTTAGTGCCCAGCGCACATCTATTTATTGGCATTGCCCCCTCCACAACATTATCTTCTTAAAAACTGCTAGCAATAGCTTATCAATGCATTAGTGACTACACATTGAAAACTTTCCACGGATTACTGATGCTTTGAAGTCGGTACGTGCACATGGAACCTGCAAAGCTACTTTATAGGGTTTCCTCAAGAGAAGTAATCCTCGGGGAGTAGCACGAATCAGGAGCTGCCTTGATTGGAACTTACGTTTAATTTGAGAGACGGAAAGCTAGATGTGCGAATTAATTGTATTACCTGCACATACCACAACTGTACCAACACATTTATGGCAAATAAATAATTATGAATTATGAACGTTCTAACGTTCGTTTAACTGTTAATGTACCGTCAATTTTATTAGTTACCATAAATTTTGAAATTCAATTTTATTGGTTACCTTAATATGTCGTGCAACTGTGATTGATGGACGTTGTAACATTTTTTCCTATATTATTTAACTGTAAATGCTTTTAGCTGGAGTTACCCATTTTCGAAGAAATGGCATAATGGCATTACCTACTAAATGTAGTGTAAAGTGTTTATGTACTTTGTAGGCATTACAGACCGTAGGTAGGTACTACGACTATACAAATAATAAAGCGTGTAATAAACAAGCGAACTGATACGTTGTCAAAAAGGGAATTTAATTAATTCAAGAAAGAAACACATTTACAAATGTCAATGCCAAAAATTTTGTTATCATCACGTAATCGCAGTGATTGCATACTTTCCATGCTCATTAAAATTACGATATTTTAAGCAACATTGAATTGAAAAAATCCGAATGCATAAAAAAATATCGTACATTGATGCCTAACTCTAAAAACATCCTAACAAATTGGTACAAAATCAGCAATATAACTAAAACGGGCACAAAGATGAAACCAACTGAAAGTGCGCAGTAAAGGTGACAGGAAGCACGGCACTTGCTGACTCAGGACACTGAGCCGCTAGTTCTGCAACTCGAACTCAACTCACTCACAAAAGGAAGTTTATAATCAGTATTGTATGTTATATTAAAACATGTAGTATGTGTTCAGATGCAAATTATACCACCTCATTTCTAATTTATAGCATCTAATGCTACATGCGCACAAAAAGCACAGACTTTAAACCACTCTGAAAAGATACAATAGAAGTACAGATTGAGGACGATTACATTGTATCTACATGATGAGCGCCAACATGGATAGAAGAAATCACGCAATAGAGAGATGATAGACGAATGATAAGAACTACGAAAATCCAAGCAGTCCCTTATAAAACAACCAATGTAAATCGGCCACCAACTGCAGTCAAGTTGCACAAAATACTAACCGTAACCACTGACCAGTAGGAAAAAACCGGGGTTGTTACACAAGAAACAATAAAGGTGTACGAGCGAGATTAAAGCATGCTCGAGCACAGCTCTACAACAATGGTAGCGAGAGCTGAGAGCCGCGAGTAAGCGTTTTGGCACGTCGCGCCGCCCGCGCCCGCCCGGCCGCCTGGCCGCCGCGGCGTAATTACTAGCGTCGCCAGGTGCCATGATTTGGAAAGGACATCCTGAGTTCTGAAAATATGTGGACTACATAATTCATCATTACTAATTTATTCATGATCCTCGAATGGCGCTCACGTCTCGGAAAATGGAGTACAGGACGCACCCCGACCAGGTGGACCGAAGACCTGAAGAAGACAGCGGGAATCCGCTGGACTAAGAAGGCTCAGGACCGGTCAGAGTGGCGCAAGTTAGGGGAGGCCTATGTCCAGCAGTGGACCTCCAAGGGCTGATGGATGGATTGATGGAATTTATTCATATCATAATTCACCATAATTTGGCCGCAAATACAATTTTTTGACGTCTAAAAACTGAAAAGTTGCCATAAAATGGCAATTGACTCCAGTTAAGACAATTCGAAATGAATTGTTAAACCTACTGCTGGTTTACTGAGAGGCTGATCAATTAAAATTAACTAATAATTAACTGTCAAATCTATAATCTGTAGTCAAACAGGTTGCATACTCGATTAAATTTGACAGAGATGTTAAGCTAATAATCGTGTTATCTATTTGATTTTGAACAATTCAGACTCAGAAATCGGCTAGTGTTTGAGCCCGTAGATTAGTATATATTTTTAATGTGATTTGGTTTTTGGCCCTGATATTCAAAGCGTTAAGCTGGTAACACTAGTAATTACGTACCTACGAAATGTGAGCTGCCGTTTAAATCTTGTGCTGCTTAAATTTGAAGCGAACATCACTGGGCTATATTAATTTAATTTTCACTGCTGTTGTATGGTTGTTGTACAGTGCACTGAGCAGATCACACACGAAAATCATCCTGCCATTCCTTTTGTTTTGAAGTTATTGTGCATTTAAAATGTTTTCGTTGAATATCATATATGGCTTTTGATAGTCTTCTTGAACTTTACGTTTTCATAATATTGTAAATGATGATATCTCTCAATTTTATTTACATCAATGAATTTCAATCTTTGTTCGTCCTAAAATCTGAATTGATGGCCTTAAAGAAAGTTCTAAATGTTATACACATAAAGAAATCAAATCGATTATTTGAGGACTCCCATTCTTCCGACACACCCAACTCCCTTCTTATTCAATATGATCCTACAACAGACATCAAGGTTAAGCAGGCACGGTAAATCACTTCAAACTGGGCGAACAGGGGCCGAAAAAAGGACGTTAGTAGCGCCCTATTATATTCCTTCGCAGAAAATCTATCGCCGTTCGCATTAGACTACCAAAGCTGAACAATTTAATGACGATTGACTATTCATACCACATTCGAGAGGTTGACCGCTTTGCTATTCTTGATTTAAAGTCTAATTATTCTGAGATCTCAGCCGTGATGGACGGTAGCGGGGTACGTAATGAGAACGAACGGGGAGAAGGGGGGCGAAATGCAAAATGTTGCAATTGCATTTCTCCGTCAGAAAAACAGCTTACACTGGCAAAAATAATTAAGAGCATTAGTGGAGTCGAGAGCGGAGTGTCGCGCAGTAAATAGTCTGCTAAATACCCACCTACATTTATTGGCGCGGGGACTCTGCAAAGGCCAGCGTAATAGCGGAAACAATTCTGCCTTTTAAAACAGTGTACGGCGCTTTTGTTTAAGAATTATATCACGGCAGCGTTTTCGGCTTTGATAGGTCACGCTTTACATTGATTTCACCGGGCATTTTGTGATTATTTATTATTCTTTGCTGCGATTTGTTGGAATAAAAATTATGTAAGTCGGTACTTATTGGAAAATTTTAATTACGTTTTAACTTTATGAAATTAAAATTGAAATGAATGAAGGAACTTCTGATTAAAGCACAAAAAAGATTAAAATAGCAGCGGAACAGTAACAATGGAGCAGAGACAAAGTTTTCATTCCAACTTATTTAATAAGAACTAGATGAAACTAAGACCGGGTTTATATCGATTTGATTGAAGAGGATAAGAATTATATAAAGTCGTCGGCACCGTTATATTCTATTTTCTTTGAAAAGATTGAGGATAGATTCATCAAAACGCAAAAATAAGGTCGCAAAGCACAAGATTTGATCGACTTAAAATAGTTTTGTGATCCATTTTATGGTTTAGGTGCGTAGATGATACAACCGACGGTGAAACTGAGATGGCTTTATTTTCATCACAACTAACTACGGCTTCAATATAAATCCTAAGTATATTGACTTCAACCCATTAATGGACTACTAAGCACGGGTCTCTCCCCTTGAGGCCTAGAGCATACTCTACAACGCTGCTCCAGTGCGGATTGGTGGAGGGGTTAGTGGCCAACCCGAGTGTTAGCAGTTTTTATGCCACCCGGAAGCCTCCGACATGGCTTAACGACTATTATCTTGCGATAAAAACCGGGACCGACGGCTTTACGTGCCCTCCGAAGCACGGACACGCTCAAGAATTTTTGCCACTAGCGGTCGCCTACCGACTGCGCCCGCTGTTGCTTAACTTTGTCGATCACTTAGAATCGATAGTAAAATTCCAATTTACTGGTAATGGAGTTTATTTCAATCAAATAATCTCCATATATTTATCAACTCTGAATATAAGATGTACCTAATTCGTATTACAACCAAAATCTCCCCAGTGGAATCTTCATCGATCGTAGGGTGCGAACATGAAAGCGATGATCGCGAGCAGCCCTCTATCACTCAACCTCACTCCACAGCTGACATGTCAATAGTAACGACTCAGGTTCGAGTGTTTAGGAATGCAAAAGCCCCGTCCATTGTTACCGTTCCAAATGCATCATTTGTTCGCTGTCACAGTGACGCTTGACGACGGTACCGGGTACCGACGGAAAAAAAGATAATCCTCCAATTAAATTGAACCACCAGCCGTGAAATTGTTTAACGTTTAAGGTAGCTTCGATTTTCTCGCAGTATGAATAATCTCTACGCTGTAGCTGTAACTGAGTTAGAAATGACGTAAATATTCTCGGATCTCCATTTACTGATTGGAAAAACAGTAACAGTAACAGTAGGTAAGTAATACACGCCCGTAAATATTAATAAACGAAATAAAATTTTGTTTTATGTTGACAAACAACGAGATTGAAATCATTGGGTGTATAAAAATGATGTTTTCATAATTTTCAATAGTGTATAGGTATATATGTTTTCACTGATTGCGATGATTAATTAATTAATTTGCCCAGCCCGGCAACAAGTCGGTGATGCGTTTGATGCAGAATTATGCAGGATGTCCCGTAAGTAGAGGACCAACCGAAGAGGGCAGATAGCTTGAGAGTTGACCTACCATATGTCCAAAAATTACCTAGTAAAAGTGTCGCCGTTTTCGAGAAATTTACCTTTTTCAAAATTTCGAAAATTCGGCTCCTTTACCCTACTTTTTCCTGTTGAGTCCACAAATGAGCACATATATTGATAATTTATTTCTAACAACTCTCAGATAGTTTCTCTAAAATTATCAGTGGGTATGTAATTTTGATGCAATTATTAGGGAACCCTGAGAAAATAGCATCTAATTTGGAAATTTTTATTTTTGATTTTCATCGACACAAACTTGACGCGAGGTGGTTGAAAAAAATGTATTGGGTAAGTATGGAACACAACTTCAAAAACTTTACCGTTAAATTTAGTTTTTAAAGTGGGTTAAGGAGTTTTTTATTTTTATTTTGAGGTTAAATCTGTGAAAATTGCTCATTAATTATTTGTCTTAAACTAGTCTAAATTAATGTCAGGTGGTGGAGGAAGAAGTAAAATTTCGACCTCCATAATTATGGGGAGACACACTACACTCACCAATTTTAGAAAAAAAGTGACAAAAATCATTATAATTACAAAGTTACATTATACACTATTAGGGACAATTTAGATGTTTTTTAATTCACAAACGGAGTTACCATCACTCCTACATAGACTATTCATTGTCCGATAATAAGGCGATTTCCGTCGATTTAAAAGGAGGCGATAATTCAAACACTCCGATTCATAACAAAAATGGCAATGCGCTGACATCCTTCAGCTGGAGTTTGTTACATAGATTAAATTGTTACAAACCAAACGAAATCACGCACAGGCAACAATTATTCTTGTTTAACGGCCAACAACATACGAGATATAATTCGGGAAGAACTACAATTTCATTTCACGCACAACCCGAAATATAGGAGGTCCACAACGTGATGTCTTCTCTCGAAGAGTCGATAGCTCACTTTAATGTTGAACTTGAGAAAGTGAAGACAGATTGAGTGGAGTTCTTAAATCAGAGCCTGAGCTATTGAAATCTACAAACGAAACGCTTTCATCTCACCTGGCTCAAATAGATCAGCATGCACGTTCTTCAAACCTTGAAATCCAATGCGGCCCTGAGAATAAACAGGAAATTTTAATAAGCACCGTAGTGCAGCCGCAGAAAGTAATCAAGTGTCCAATAAGTGATACACAAACTCATTACTGTTTGCGACTCGCTAAGTTGAATAACTCTAGTCAACGCCCGCATTCAATACTGGTGAAATTCAACAGTCCGGATCTACGAGACGAGTTTCTCCTCGCAGCAACTAGTAAGTTTAATAGGAACAATTGAAAAGACAAGTTGAACACCAGCCATTTAGGTATCGGTGGGAGTAAGAAAACGTCTCCACCAATCCGCACTGGAGCAGCGTGGTGGAGTATGCTCTAGGCAAGAGGAAAGACCCGTGCCTCGTAGTAGGCCATTAATGGGTTGACGCCAAATAAAACGTCGATATATGTAGTGGAACATTCATTCATGCGAGAACAAGAACTTACTGCTGCAATCAATGATGTTTAAATAAATATAGATACGTTATGCCCTTACAAATCATCCGAAAAATCTGTTCCGATGTCCGCAAGGCACGCTTTATTGCTTTATCGCACGTTTTTATCGCTCTCGCGTCAAAACTACATCGCTATCTCTTTCTTCACCTGAACAAGAGTTCCCAATTGGGAACTTTTGAGTCACACAACGCGCGCGCTTATGACATATCTGCCTCTTTTTAATATATAATATCATTGGCTGCAATATGTTTCAAAGCTAAAGAACTTGGATATAAATTCGTTTGGGTGCGTGACTCTAAGATAATATATACAATGCATGCGGAAAGATGAACAGTCAAGTCATATACATATGTTAAAGATATTGCTTTACTAAATAAGTTGTCATAACGCCGCTAAATTTGATTTTGTTAGTACCTAAGAGCCCCATAAACGATTTCTATCAAATTGTAAGAGGCTTAAAAACCAAAACAATTAAGCTATTCAGTAAGATTGTTTGCTGCAATTATGATGTAATACCTACTTTTAAAATAACTCGGTATTCGAGACCGGGAAAGTAGTGGCTTTCACAGCAATAAACTAGAGGGTGGAGTTTTGATAGCTGTCTCTAAGCGTTTTATATCCTACCGAATGTATGATTGTGAGTCGGACTGTGAGGATGTCTGGATTAAACTTGAAATACTCAACAAGACGGGTGAAACCGACTATTTGTATATATGTGGCGTTTATATTCCTCCCCCTTTACAGAAGCATATTTTGGAGCACTTTGTTACAAACACCAACTGTATCTTACAAAAGGGTAGCTACAATACTGTTATTCTTGGCAATTTTAATTTGAGCAGTCTTCGTTGAAACAGAACGCCTAACTAACGAACTAACACCTTTAATTAAAAACAGTTTGTTAAATAATATCATTGTAAATTTTATGTCATTTAATAATCTTCCTTCAGTAGGTATAATTCATGCCTTAACAATAAAAATTGAATTCTAGGCCTAGTGAGCTATGACAATCTCACACATTGTGAAAGCACTGACCCTCTCTCCAATATTGATCCGTTGCATCCTCCCATTGAATTTTGTGTTGAAAACAACCACCAAGAAAATTTAAAATCTCAAGAAGAGGCCAGGTTCCGCTACCACAAAGCAGACGATGACAAAATACTAAGTGCATTAAATAACATCCATCGGGAAAAGAAATTATCTAGTTACGCTAGCGTTGACGACATAGTAACACATTTCTACAAAATTATCAGACTCCTTATTGCTAAACATGTACCAAAATACAAACCGTGGTCACTCAAATATCCCATATGGTTTTCCACTGCATTAGTTAAGGTAATTAACGAGAAACTGAAATATCGACTTAAGTATCGCAAATATGTCAATCCTAGGGATTTAATCACGTTTGAAGTACTAAGGGAGAGATATACAAAACTTCACAATATTATATATGCTACAAACTACACGTAAAACGCCTAGAGTCATCATTGTCTTCTAACCCTAAACTTATATGGAGTTTAATTAAGGATAAAAGAGTTGGGACTAATACTTACCCTGTCCAGATATCTTTTGGCACCAAAGTCGCTTCATCGGGGATATATATTTGCGATCTATTTGCATCTCAGTTTTCCTCGGCCTACAATGCTAATTTTTTAACAACTATATCGGTAATTACAGATGAAGTTTTCAGAGTTTTATTCTACAAAACTGCGGCTCCAATGGAATTCCTTCTATTTTTGTCATAAGATGTGGCAGAGAACTTGCACTGCCAATCAGCATTATTATTAATAGATCCTTGAGTTCTGGCATATTCCCATCAGCTTGGAAAATTGTTCTTGTGATACCATTACTCAAAACTGGCGACACAAGTGCAGTAAAAAATTATAGGCCCATATCTATACTTCCAACTTTTGCGAAAGTTTTTGAGTCTCTTCTGTGCCCAATCATATTACGTCACTTGAAACAGGTTATCGCACCCCAACAGCACGGCTTCGTGAAATCTCGCTCCACATCAACTAACTTGGTTTCCTTCGCTTTTTCGACCTCCTCAGCAAGGTCCTCGACCTTGATGAGGAGGTCGATCATGGGAAATTATACGATACAATATACGCGCCTATAATTGATGTAACACTTTATCTGAATTTTGTATTGTTGTTTATATCCTTGTATGTATTAGTGTGTACTTTGTTGGTGCAATGAATAAATAAATAAGTAGCACAGAAATCACATTTTTTGTTCTTTAAACAATTCATTTAAATAATTAATTTTGTCATACCGCATAGTAGATGTGAATTCTTTTTCCCATCAGTTCTACAAGTATTAGTATCACAAATTGTAGAACAACGGTGAAAACACCTACAATACAAGGCTACTTTGATAGGGAAATTTTTCAAGTTAAAGCTATTTCAGTGGCAAATTGGTGGATTTAAATCGAAGGTTATTTTATATTATTTTAAGTACTAATACTACTTTTTTAACTAATTTAATATGTTTCAAAAAAAAGTACGTAACATCATGATTGTCCAAAGCAGACTCGTTTATAAAAACGGCCCAAAACTATATTTATGACAAAACGTTCTGTTTTAAATTTAGATAAATCTCGTTTCTCCTTCCTGACAATGAATGACAAGGTAAAAAGCGATTAGCTGCTTTTACTTATTGTACTCTGAGCGCAATTTATCAAGTTGCATCTGTCGGGGGAGTCGCATCCGTTGGTGAGCCAGCGACGTCAGCGAATTGGAATCGAGCTTTTGATTTTCTAACAAGATCAGCGAATAAAATATAAGGTTTAACGGTCTAATAAAATGTTACCTACGGTTCATTGTTCCCTGTTGCTTCTTTTACCTCGATTTTTCATCTTCCATCCTGTTTTTCATATCATTTCCAATCACCTCTTTCATAAAAATAAAAATATAATAAGTTGCCATTCGTTTTAAATCTGTATTTAAAATATTTCTTTTTATTTTTTTATTTTTTTTGAAATATTTTTTTAATATTTTTTTTGACATGTTTTTTAAACAAAATTTTATTGAATTCCACTTGTCCGCTGAAATTTCACTTTTGACTTTGTGTCCCAGGCTCCCACCACACATTTCGTTTTTTTATCACACATCATGAACGAAAGGAATCTGGTATTAAAACCGTAACACATCCACCCTGCAGCAATGACTTAGCACCTTAGCACTTATGTATTCTGTGCCTATGATTTCATTTTGAACCAGTGAACGATTAATTCATAGTTTTGAATTGAACCTAATAATGAAAGAAAATTTTAATGTTTTTTTTTTTGTAGGAATTTGGAGGACCTTTAAATAAAAGCATGTTTTTTTTTAACTATTCATTAATTTATATTTATGTCGGTATGATACCTTTTGTTAAATCATTGTACCTACAAACTGAAAGGTTTATGAAGTTGTCGACCGGCGGAAAATGTCCACATACTTACCTAAGCCCTGATCCATTAAGAATGTCTTGAATCCGTTTATTTTGTTTGGAGTTACATAAAATCAATAATAGATAAGTGCACTTTATGTCTGCCTTATTTTAAAAATAACAAATAACGACAAAAAACGTGTTTTGTTTATTAAATAAGCCTTGTCTAAAAAATACTATATGTACATTCACAACATAGATAGACAGGTACCTTATCCATCGACTAGTTGAACGAACCATCGAAAATCCACTTGTCAATTGAGATCAATAAAGAAACTGGTATGAGGCTTAAATGAAGTTTGAGGCACTTTCGCAGAACGACGATAGCTAGAAAATAGTTGTAGTTATTGCGACGGATTTTTCAAAAGCCAACTATAATTTAGTTAAAAGGCCAATAAACGTTAAAGCTCCCAATTGAGGAAATGGAAAAGCTTTAGCGAATGCGCGCTCTCTTAAAAAAGTCACAGGTCTCTCTAGTCTGTAAGAATACCCCATTTATTGAATCGAAAGCAATATGTTGGTCAATCTAAAATAAATAAAAAATCTACTTACCTACTTAAAGTAGCTCTACTGTAGTTATTACCTACTTACTATTTATCTGCCTGTTAACCTTTCTTGTCCAGAGTAAACTCTAAGAGTGAAGCCAAAACGAGAGTATTATTTGGGCTTTGTCGCGAATAATTAGTCGCAAAATTTACGCTACATTCGGTTTCATACTAAAAAGTTATGTTAGTTACACGGCGACGCAAAATGTTATGAAACCGAATTTCGCGATTCATTTTTTGCAACTCACACCTCAAAAAATACGCTCGTTTCGCCTCACCCTTAATCGTCTAATCGTAAATATTTCTTAAACTTGTAGTATTAATGTTATAACACAATCTCAATTATTAACATCAATATTAAGGAAAAGTGTCAAAAAACCGTAATAAAATACATAGATATCTACTTCAGATTCTAATAGATAATTTTCTTTAATATTTAAAAAAACTTAATAATATGCAATCAACTGTACTAAAAGTCGGTACCTATTTAATATTGTCTGCTCACCAGCTTAATTGTTGATTTCGAAATAACATTAGAGATGTCGAATCTACATTATCATAATTTATCAGGAATCCACAATAAATGGTCATACTTTTTAACTAATCATAGTTTTGGGTTTTATAGCATCATCGCCACTGTTTTTTAGGATATCATGACATAAATGAAAAACTGTGTTATAAAGAAAATAATAACTTTATTAAATAAGTAAGGTACATTTTATTGCTTTCCTATCTTTTCGTTGTGGAATGTTTACTAAGCTGCTATTTGTATTGAACTATCATACAAATACTAATAAATATAACACAAATTTTGACGTAACTATAACTAATAGATAAATCATTTGTTGCATATTATTATGAGACACTGATATGTTTTATTTTAAGGCAATTTACAAATAGAGTACTTACCATAAATAAATTAATGTAATAAGTATGGAATAGTAGGTTTTCTTGAGGGGATAGAATAGACATTTCTGCGTAATTTTCTCACAAAAGACTTAACTGGACCACAATTCATTGTATTATAAAGCTTTTAACTGTATAGGCTAGGAGACTTCTTGAAATTTTTCAAGAGCTGAGGCGTGCTTCGTGTCAAAACCTCTCATCATTTTTACGTCGCTACGTATCTCAATTTTCGAATCAAGAACCAAAAAAGTTAAAAATAATTTTCTTTTCAAACAAGGGCTTAACTAACTTAACCTACTCTTTCCATACTTATTATTATTTAGTGCATACATAGACTTAAATATTTCTGAGCTATAAATGTCGGAATAGGTACAATATATTAACATTTTTGTTTATAAATAGCTTTAAATTTGTGCAAATACTTCCTATGAACTGTTTAAATATGACAAAGATAAACATTTTCCGCATCGTCGTAACATATTCAATAGTGCACATTATATTATTATATATTACCAATATTCAAACACACAATTTAAGATAATTATAACTTTTTTAAATCACACCGAACGGGCACAGCATTCTTTGTTTTACCGAAAATACTATTGATTATAACTATTGACCAATTATTAATTGAACCATAAAATAAACACTCGATATATTTTACTAATATGGACTCTACGCGAAAACGTTTTGCGATTTCGAGTTCGCTTTTCGCGGAATCACAGATCGAGTGTAGACAAAAGTCTACAAGTATTCACGCAAACCAAATTGCGTAATCATTAAATATTGCGACAGTGTACATATCGTATTAATCGCGAACTAACTCGAGACAGTATTCACGGACTCTATACAAATGTAGATATATATCGTATTCATCTCTTACTTTACAATGTCAAGTAAATAAATGTATTATGCATTAAAGTATTATTACTAGTGTATAGAACCGACACCTCGAACACCATGTATGTCCCAATGCATTGGCGCCACGTGGCTTCAATCTTCAATGGATTCGTTCTATTTTGAAAGGAGAACGGGGGCTCAATTTTGAAAATCGAATCTCCCGGCTTTGTTCGAGACATTTTGTTCGAGATGTCTGTTTTATGACATTATACTTCAATGATACTATGTAAGTTTTTTGAACTCGCAACAAGGTAAATTTTTGTTACATATTTTTTAACTAACAGCTCACAAACAGCACTATTTTTTACTAATGCAACGAACCAGCTCTGATCTTATCTTATCACATCTCCATAACGTTAGAAATTGTAGAGGTTACAAAACATACGTATGGACACAATATACAATTTTAAAGAATAAACAACCAACATTTAAAAAAATACTGAAAAGCCTCAGCTTGGACATAATGTAAAAATATAATTGTAAATAATTTCCCTAGAAGTCTTATGGCCAATTCAATAACAATAACAATATAAACGAACAGAATAATTATTTTACTTTATTCTTCGGACGGATTCGACCGAAGAACTAAAATTATGTCAAGCAACTGAATTGGACTAATTTAATCCGGTTTGGCTTGACTTTTAGATTTTTACGCTCAGGCCTCAGGCAAATACGCTTAGTAACCAATGTGTTCGTAATTTAAAATTATCGTGTTATTATCGTTAAATTTTCCTTGAACCGATCATTATATGCGAATTTTCCGTACATGTAAGGCAAGTATCTAATTTGAATGGACATGGCAAAACACTATAATATTATGCCCTATTTTTTATCTTTAAATTTACATTTCAGTCCAAAAATTCTGTCCAAATTTTTATTTACTATAATGCGTAATTATTGCAAATTTTAAAGTGATATTTTCACAACTTTTAAATACCGTATAAATAGTTAATTTTATCGCAAACATAAATACGTCATTAATTTCGGATACATGTGGAGATTGCCTTCATTGGGCAATCGGCCAGCAATACCTACTATAATATTGCTATAAACAATTACATTATTAGTGCTTTTAGTACCTATGTGTTCGTTTGTTTGATATTACTCTTTAATAAATAATAAATAATCATGAATTAATATCACGCATGTAACAAACTTCTAGGTTCATAATGTTGTATATATAAACTTTTTTTATTCGAGTTTTTATTACGATACTTTATGCTAGTTTTTATATTTATGATAAAACAACGAACTCAATTTACATTACTAACAACCAAAAACCATGACCTTAACATTTTATTATTTCACGAAAACATATGCCTTCGTTGGATAATTTAAGGCCATTAAGGCACATACATACTTTATCATAAATCTAAACAAGAGAACGTGATAAAGTTTCATTTTTAATAGCATTTGGCTTTGGTTACCGAAGTCTAAGAGCTACATACAAAAATAATTTAAAATTACATTATTTTTTCAATCACAATAACTACTTACATTTTACTATGTATACTTTAAATGCACCTTTCTATCGTAACAAGTAAATTTGACTACCATAATATAATAACATATATAACATATAACATATCATATATTTACAGATCTCTTAGTTGTGGCCACTCTCGGAGAATTCGAGTATAACTTTTTGAATAACTCCTGAATGTGATTCTCGGGGAACAGGTTACATAAAGTTGCTGAAAATTAATAAATTACGATCAATTAATAAGATCTTATTGGAAAAGAAATAAACCCATGATTGTCTTGAAGCAAGAGATGACAACCCAAAATAGTTGATATCTATAATAATCAATACCTGAAGAGAAAAATCTTTGTATCTATTTTTCAAGCTAGGAAAAAATAAAACATTCAGATATGTCAATGTGAAATAACTCTTTGACATTATTGAATTACGGTTGAATTTCGACTGCACGGTCTCTAATAAATATTTAAATCTTAACATCTGTAATTTATTTTATACTTACTAGGTTGCTTCATCAACTGTTTAACTGTTATGTAAATGGTAGACTGAATAAAGATTTTTTTTAACGCAATATGCTCGCTTAGAAGTAAATTAAATTAAAAATCCTTTTAAAAAACAACCCGCACTTTATTCTACAAACACAGACATTTTATGTCATCAATGTTTTGTTACGTTGAGCTTGCAAATAAATCTAACTTTAATATAAGACTACTTCTGATTGATTAATGGGCTAATCTATTAATGGATAATAACAATAATGTCCAATGATTTTAGCCCCCGATGCAATAAGAGGAGGTTATAAGTTTATCTGTCTGTCTGTAGCCTTGTAGCTCCTAAACGAAGGGACCAATTATGATGCGATTTTTTTGTTTGAAAGCTAACATGATCAAGATGGTTTTTAGCTATGTTAAGTTTAAATAAAACTGTCAAGGTTTTTTACACTAAAAATTTTATAGTTATAATAAAATTTACCTTCAAGCAGCACGAATATAAGACGCTTGTTTATCTCCTGTGTTTGGAACAAGTCGAACACTGTAAGGAAGCCTCGTCGCGCCGCGTCGGTCCCCACGATATGTCGTAGGTCGTCTGGAATAATACGCACTTTTTACACCACAGTTTACAATATACGCAAGACAATTGTCAAGACTCTCGTATTAAAATCATCTTATGTAATTTTTATGTTATTAATGTAAGTATTTATATATTTATATTGTATCACTTTTCAGCATTATTTTTCTCTGTCAATAGGTATCATTGTCTCTTTTTATCATTTCCTGTCTATTCGTCAATATTTATATATAAATTATTGTTCTCCATGGTTATTGTACCACCTTCAACTATTCTCTGCACATCCTGAAGGTTGACTGTTAGAGAATGCTACTTAGCATTAAGTCCGCCTATTGTACCACTTTTCTTTGGTTCAATAAAGATTAAATAAATAAATAAATATACATACTTACCATAATGACTAACCGGTAACTAGTAACGGCGGTTTCAATTTTCAAGAAAAGAGTCAGAGAATATTACTTATCCTTGACAATGTAAATATTAGATATTATTTATGTAGGTATATATTTATATTTTGTAATATATGTATGTGTATATATAAATTGTATGTATGTATTTAGTAGTATTGTATAGATATTTGTATCAATATTACCTAATTTATAACATATTATAATATGTATTTTGCTTTTATATTTGTGTGCGCGCTGAACCTACCTCTCGACATTATTTCTCCAGTCGTAGGTCTGCTGGAAGAAATTTCTTAAGAAATAAGCAGTGCCTTTGTACATAATTACCTATATGTTGTGTCCTCATTGTATATCCACTGTGTGTACATAAATAAATAAATAAATAATAACGGCATAAATAACTGTCATTTGGTTATTTTAAGCTAATCAAAATATTTTGATATTAGGTATCGATTTGATATAACCATTAATTATAATCAAAAAACTTCTTGGTCCTTATAAATATGTTTCGAATCATAACGTATCAATGATTCACATCAGAATCTGCTTGTCATATCTTCCAAACCGCTGGACCAAATTATGTAATTACGATATCATTAGATTCGTCTTGATAACCCAAGTGTTATTAGATAGGTGACATTAAAAAACAAATTTGGTGGCTGTGAGATACCATTGTTTAAAGCATCAAAAAATAAAAATGAATCGAATAATACAATATGGGTATTAAAGTAAAGAGCTCATCGTAAGGTTTTCAAAAAAAGTATATCATGATAGCTTTTTATAGCAGGCGAGTTTTTTTTGAAACGAAGTTCCTTATCGCGCGTTGCGAAAGGAGGCTAGACGGAAAAAATTAAGACCAAAAGTTGTAACGTGTCGTTACACTTTTTGTGTCGGTACAACTTTTGGTCTATGCACTCTGTCTATATATATATATCGGTGAGGCCATGAATCTCCAGTGAAGGTCCAGGGACGGACCTCTTTATTCTACAGTGCTTGTCTGATGCAGAGGCTGGCATATAAGAAATGTCATGTCATATTTAGATTAGGGAATTGTCAATAATGTAGAACAGATTATTATTGATCACGTAGTGTTGAAGTACTTTGGAATATTGATGTGAATGTTAGGAAAACTGGAAATATATCATGGTGCAAAGTAAAAGGAATATCATTTCATAACCAATACCATAGAATACCTCCTTCTGCTTTATATATATACACATATATATATATATATATATATATATATATATATATATATATATATATATATATATATATATATATATATATATCGAAAGGAACTTCGTTCCATCCGGGTGTCCCTTGACACCTCTCAATTTTTTTATTTTTAAATTTATACTTTATTTGTGTTTGTACTTTGTGTGTGTTTTTTATATTTGTGTTAATAAGTAACATTGCCTACCTGACGCAGTGGAGAGTAACGCGACCTTCGCCGCCACTCTCGTGCGAGCCCTCGTCGCCGCATCCCGGGAACCCTGACTTGGGTTATTGCGACTTGTCAGCCATTGCCTGGATACATTGAAATGAAATGAAATAAGTTTTATTCGAAGTAGGTTTGTTACAAACACTTTTCGAAAGTCACTCAACGCCATCGCTTCAACAAATCCCATAATTAATATTCACATAACTTACTATCAAATATAGGCTCAAAACCAAGTATATAGCTAATTAAGATATTTTAGACCTAATTAGTAGAATCAGAATAATAAAGTAAAAAGCTGTAAATGTACGTATTAATTAGTGTAATTGGTTTTCGCCGTACTAATTAATGAAACTAAATAATAAATAAATAAATAAATAAATAAATAAATAATAAATAGTAAAATATTGGTCGTTCCTAGCCTTTTCTCGCACTTAAAACATCTTCAAGAAGTTGGGTAAAATAAAAAAATAAAACGAGTTAATTTACAAATAAAATGTTTCAATAAATTATTCATAACATTTTCATAATAGGTATTATCAATTATAATAAATTAAATCAACATAAGCAGTGATAGCCTAGTGGTTAGAACGTTGGTCTCCCGAACGCGGGGGCCCGGGTTCAAATCTTGGCACGCACCTCTAATTTTCAAATATTATGTGCGTATTACAAGTTAATTATCACTTGCTTCGGTGAAGGAAAACATCGTGAGGAAACCTGCACACCTGAGAGTTCTCCATAATGTTCTCAAAGGTGTGTGAAGTCTACCAATCCGCACTTGGCCAGCGTGGTAGACTATGGCCTGTACCCCTCACATTGTGAGAGGAGACCCCGAGCCCAGCAGTGGGACAATTATGGGTTGTTGCTTTGCTTTTGCTTTAAATCAACATAATAGTAACTTACTTAAATGTCTTCAAATACTGTACAACATTTCGCGGTGACGTCAGTGATGATACTAATTCCAAAACTTTCCTGGAAAGAGGAACATACGTCAACATAATAACACTTGTAAATGTAACTAACAATTCTAATCACGTGGTAAAAGAAGATATTTTAGATTCAAAAACAAGGCGACTTTCACACATTACATAACCATTTTAAACATCAAGTCTCAGTAATGTCATTAGTTTTACAATATATAATATGTTCAATACTTACTTATTGACTCGATCAGCTATCAAAGTTCGTAGCGGTGCCAGCAATCGTCGCCTCAACCAAAGACCTTTGATGCCCAGAACCTCTTCTAACAACCTTAAAGGCACGCTCTCATCACCATCCTTTGGAAAAAATACAATACCAATTAATTATCTATGTATCTATGTATCTACGACATTGCTCTATGGAATATCCGGTCAAATTGCACGTTCTCTTAAGAACAGAGAAAAAATTAAATTATATATTAAATAAAGTTCTTAGTGATAAAAATATTTTATTTTTCTAAAACAATTTTAAGTGCACCACAACATTAATATTAAAAAAGTTTATTGCGCTCATTTACTTAAACGAATTTAAAATGTTATGAAACCATATGACATGTATATGTGTCATTGACTTACATCCTGTCCATCTGAAGAATTTCCGCTCTTAAAGCCGTCGAAATTCTCACCACTTTTGCCTTGGAACACTTTAGATATACCTAGGAAACAAAATTATACTACATTAAATATATTATCACAAAAACTGAATTAATAATTATTAAGTTACATTTATATACCTATCTATAAATTTTGTTAATTTTCCAGCTACTCAGTCACTAGTCCGTTTCTTAACTTAAGTTGTATATGCAACGACGTACAGTCAGCAAAAGAATATTCATTAGTAAGAGGACTATAAATTTATGACCTAACACCTAAGTGCGAGTGAGCGCGCAATATGCTTCGTCCTGCTCGCACTTTATGTCAACGAGTGCAGCGACACACGCGACTACTATAGGGGTTATAACACAATGATTCTACTAATATGATCCTATTAATACTAGTTAGTGAGGATGTATGTTTGTAACTTTTTAACGCAAAAACTACTGAACAGATTTTCATGAAATTAAGCTCACAGGTAGACCATGATCTGGAATAAGATATAGGGTACTTATTGTAAGGGCCTATTTGTATTTGTATGGGCCTATTTTATAAATGAATGTGTAGCGACCCTACATTTGTACATTGTAGATGAGCAACCCTGGTTTAGTTACCATAGTATTAGAGAATAACACGATTGTCATTCATTGTGAAGCTAAAAAAATAGCAAAATATTGTATTATTGAAAAAATTGAAAATATAAACATGCAAAGAGAAGGAATATAACTGTATTTTTATTGTAATTATCTCAGATCCCTGAGGCTATCCATAGCTTCAGAAGTGGGATTCGAACCCACGCCCACATTATTATCCCGAAGACGCATGCAAACCCGCGATCAGAGCGCTAGTAATATACATTACCGTCCATAACACCATCGACGGTGTTCGCGAACTGGTCAGGCATGTTCTTCAATGTGCGCATTCCAGCCCTCAGAGAGTTCACTAACAAGGCATCGATCTATGAATATAACAAAATATTTTATTATTACAACAGCAATAATAAAACCCAAACACTAATTCAACTCGTCCAAAAATAAAACCATATTATCATATACTGAACGACACTTTTTAAATATAACAATATACTACAGTATACTATCACAAGGGAATAGATTATACCTACGTAAATAGCTACATAATAATATCATTAAATTAACTACAATTTTCATACACAATAATACGTTATACACAATAAATAAACACACGACTAATCAATTACTTATTTCTAAGTGTTACTAGCCTTACATTATTTACCGAAGCATAATTAACGGTAACTAATAATGCTAATATCACAGCAGATAAAGTGTTACAATACATACTTAAGATATATAAGTAGCCAAATAATATTATGGAATGGTATGTAATTATATTCTATGACAGTATAACAGTTTCTACACATGCTAAAAAGTGTTTCTCACAAGACATACCTTTGGCACTTTGCGGTAATCCAATTCGACAGGCTACGAACAATAATACTATCATACGACAAGAATAATGATGAATAAAAATTCATAATATATTGTGCCATATTAAAAATATATTCGCAATCCTGAACCTAAGTATTTCTGTAATAAATCCATTTTGTCATGTGGCGTTTAAGTCAGTAATAAGAATCTAAATAGCCTTTTGGTTTATAAAGTCGCCAAAGGGTAATCTTAGTTTAAAATGTACACGACTGTCCTCAAATTGAAATGCGTAGAAATTAATTATCACTTGTTTCATTAAAAAAAACATCATTCGAGTATCCTATGTCCTAGTATCCTCACTTGTAAAAATTTTTAGAAGGGATTTTTTAAAACATATGTCTTTCATTCGCTAACTCGTGCAATAACACAAAATTTTATCCAAAACTTAAAAAATCAAAAAACCACATCAAAATCGGTTAAGCCATTTTGAGATTAGTAGGTACATAGAAAAATTATGAGAAAAAAATATAAATTTTAGTGTATCCTTACCGTATTAGTATGCCGTTCAGTCTGTATTTCGGGGCTAAGGAACCCGCCCAAGTAATCGGACGACAACAGCGCCATATAGCGGGAGTCTCGCGCGATACTCGTCAGACTCTGGAGGTAGTTGTTGAGCATTCGCTTCCGATTCTCGAGCACTGTACGAGACGTGTTCTGAAACGTCTTCTTGCCCGGGAAGGGAAGATTGGACAGCTCTGGCCACTGTGGAGCACGAAAATCTTGAATGAAACATTATTAACTTAAAAACAAAGTATTTCTCAAAATAAATTCTAATAAGGGATGCAGTAAGTAATAAAACATTTTGGGCGTTGAAACGGCTTTACTATTATAATATTAAACACCTTTTAGTTAAAAATGTTTTAGGAAGGTAGGGTGTGGATACGCTATAATCACTGAGCGAGATAGCAACAAATCTAATTTTGTCGTAATAAACTTTGAGAGCATAAATGGAGCATAACAACATAAAATTTCAATTGTGTGATTGTTAGTGTTAAAAATTGTATTCTTCTCTTTTATTGTTCTTTAGATCATAAAACTATTCTTTTAGTATTTTATTTCAATCAAATCGTCACCTTGTCTTTGATGGCTGTATGTAAATCATAGAAATCGCTATATCGCCTATAAATATGCCATACTTCGTTGTCAGAAGCTCTCGTTACCGCAATCGCGTATATTCCGAACGTACGTCCCTTGTCTTGAACTAGTGCTGAAAATTTAACAATATAATTATGTAGTAACATTCACATAATAACTATAAAACTATGTGCCTCTTATTAAAAAAAAATCTTACCCGTTTCAATAATATAGGCTGTTAAGGGTGACATAATATTTTTGGCTCTTACACTTATTTCTGTGTGCGACAACGACAATGTACTCGAGTTGGCTGACGACAAATTTGACGGCCCTAAAAATACAACAATATGACAAATGTAATATAACAGAATAAATACAATACAACTACAGTTATAATATAAACATTATTAACTAAATCTGAAAACTCCCAGATATTTAAGCGTACTTAACAATAACAACAATAGGGATGTTGACTAATTTTAGGATTCAATTTTATTTTATAGATAGAACCTCAATATTCACGAAAAAAATATTATAAAAATAATAATCTTCAATTTAAAAACAAAAATTGATAAATAAAAATCATTATCAAATTTCCCACCAAAAACGTCACGTGACGTCACTAAACGATATTCAATACTATCTGTCTGCTAAGTTTGTTGAATTTCCATATAAAATTGTTCCAATGACGTCATATTCTCAAAATGGCGTTTGAGGTCACGTGACAGTGAGTACAATTTTTAACATTTTAAATTAATGATATTTAAGTTATTGTGATTGATTTCAATAAAAAAATCATATTTTAGGCCTTTAAATGTTACCACTAATATTTTAGACATAAATTTATATTAATTTATAATTAGTGTCAACATCCCTATTCAGGGGGAAGCTGTGCAAAAAGACAAAATTATAATATTAAAACTATATTTTAGATGTGATTATTTAAATGTATTTTGATTTTGCATAACACCTTGATCGACGACGCATAATTTCTCATCTCTAACAAAGAAGTGCATGAGCTATCAGTTATATAGAAACATACATAGAAAATAGATTGATACTGACGGTATTAAATACACAGCTAATAGAAAGGATTCTATTTGTAGCTTTTCTTAATAATACAATTTTATTATGATTCACATACCAGCACTTTCATTGACCAATCTTTGTGCAAAGTTGCCAACAATATCCGAACGAGATCTGTTATGTCTGGCGCCAGGCACTGGCAACATTGTTTCACCTGAAAAATATGATTCAGTGTTACCACTATTTGTCTTCGAAATAATCTCTTCACTCAATTCACTCTCTCGAAACTACCAAGCCTACACAAAGCTCATCAATATAAAACAATTTGGATTGTATATAATTTGAACCAAAAAATGAGCATATTTTCTAACAGTATAAAGTTACGTTATGTATTTACATGTTTTATATATTTACACAAAATCGTAGTTACGTAAGTCGAAAAGTTAAGTAATTTACAACTTCATCATAAGACTAAAATTCAACATACAATACTAAGAAATTAATTGTTAACATACCTACATGTTGAGAGATATGCTGTCTGAATACTCATGTAATATAATTATATTACAGTCAGAGCTTTTACCATTCAAAGTGCTAAAAATTTTGAATGCCAGACAAAAGTAATTTTGACTAAATATATTGGTGAAATGTACTGTTTAACTTGGACTATTATAATATACACAACACTAAATAAAAATAGAACCCCTTTAAGTTGGGTCCCGTCGACATTTTGGCATGGCCAATTTGTTGTAGTCATAAATAAACCAAAATAAAATCATTATCAAATCAAAATAAACTTATTATAATTTCGTGTAATAATGTAAGTATTTCTGATGTTTTTGTCACCGTTTTGAGTGGGAAGTAGTTCTGACTGAAATATTATATATATATTCTTATATTTTTTGATGTTTACAAGAATAGCTATCTAATTAAAACCACTCAATTTCTATCTTACCCAAACAAATCTAACTTCGTGTCTATGACTATAGTAAAAACCTCATTTTGAAAGCAATTTCTATACTATTTCAAGGTAATACCAACGAAAAACTATACAAACATTCGTTCGCCTCTCGAATACGTTATTCAACAATTTTTAGAGGAATATGTTAGATAATTTTGGTTCATATTCTTCAGTTATCGAAACATATTGGAGTTCAGTTGTTTACAAATACACTACAGTAAGAAAATGATTGGCTATAATATTACAATAATATTTAATAGACAGTGGAATTAAATTGATTTGAAAAAGTTTTTTCTAACTTTTGCAGCGTACAGGCATAAATTAAACATCACAAATACTCTCAAAGAAAATTAAATAAACATTATCACATAAATGCCCGCTCCGCCTGACCGGGAATCGAACACGGAATCCATCGCTTTGCGGGCAACATCTACAAAGTAGATTTACTTATTGACCCATCGTAAATTATTAATCTCAACGTTATCGCCTATACTCGTATGTATATGTATTCACATTGTAGCCTGCTTGCGACCATCAATGTATGGACTTATTTGTATCCCATAAAGACTTCGAATTGTAGGACGTTTCTTTATTGGACTGATATTTTGGCTAATTACGGAAAGGTGAACGAATATTTGAAGTGCTTCCTTTATTTTGCATAATAAGTAATAACACACAAGGAACTCTTGATATGTAATAATACCACTAGTATTGCATTTAGGTATCGTATGATTCTTGGTACAAGCTACCCTCCGGCTGAACGAGCGAGGGAAAGTAGAGGATTTGTTCTGTAAGTCATATTTGTACTTGGACTTGTGGAACAATCTCGGGAACTGGTTCAGACACGTCTTCATTAAACGCTTGCATTTGTCTGTGCGAGTAAATATGTATAGGTATGTTGAATGTGTGGGTAATATGGTATTATTGGTTAGACATGTAACAAAAAATATATAATATTTGAATGCAAATATACGTTTGTAACTGTTGCGAAATTTTATTATTTTAAAAACAAATATAACAATAACAGAAACAGATGTGAAGTTAAAATAACATAAACTTACCACCATATTTTTTCTCCGGTTTTATGTCTTTCTTACTTTCACTAAAACAATAAGTTCTATGATTATTACAAATCTTAATCAAATCCTTAATCCCGGTTAAGTAAGTATAATGTAGCAAATTTACAAATTCGAGAAAATACTCACATATTCTAGTTTTAAGTTTCTACATTATTTATGCAAGCAATAAGGCGAAAAAAGGAATATTCGATTCAGGGTTAACAGGGTTGAAACTTATTCAAAAATATATGAACTAATGAAATAGTTTTACATCACTATGATGTAAAATTAAAATTACGTACCTGCAAACTTTCTCCGAACTATCTTCACTGTCCATCATAAAATCTGACTGCCAAGACGGGTCATCCTGAAAAATATCAGGAAGATTATATGTAAAACACATAAAAAAGTATTTTTGCAGCCTACAAAGTTAGCGTTCATAACTACAAGCATAAACATACAATATCAATTTGAACACACACGCACACACATACTTACTTCTAAAGCATCACACACACACTTCTGCACATCGTCGAAACAAGCGACTGGATTGTTCGTAAACTCTTCGCCTTCCGTTGTTATTTTCCTCACCAATTCCGAATGACAGTTCTCTGGTATACCCATCACTGGAGGTCTGTTCGCGGCCAAATACAAGTCACACAGTTCTAGAGCAGAGGATCGCAGGTTGTCGATAACAGTTTTAGATGTGTTGGCCGCATCTAAAACGATGAAACTCTTAAATGTAACAATTATATTATGAAATCAGAAATAAAGTAACGAACATACATATAATAAGTAGTGACAAATCACATCCGGCTCGAAGGACCATTTTCAACGGAATAGACAGTAGTTTTATCTTATAACCTAAAAAGATATTTCGATCAGAATAATTTTACTAGTGGCATGTAGGGAATTAATATCAGAAGAGTATCACATTCATTAGTTTATTACAAAACCTTTTTAGGTTTTTTCTGGGAAAATTTACAGCTAACTAGACTAATTATTGGGCGCCAACCGGCTGCCAACAAAATTTTAGTGGGTAAGAAGTTCATACTAAGAGACTATTCAAACATCAGATCATAATCATACACACATTTCGATAGTAATTTGTTTGTTATAACAGAAATGACCTCAAGATATCATCATTTATAATATTGTTTGTCCTCACCAGCTTCATTTACTTCTATTTCCAGCAAATACTGGGCATTAGATCTCCATGCTGTAGTGACTCGAAGAAACTTCAACGATCGCATTACTTCCTCTGAAACTTTCTCCGTATTACTTGTATTTGATGCACCTGATGGAATAAGTGGAATAATCAGAATAGTCATTAGCTTAGCCAATGACGTGTAAGCCGTAAATTCAAAAGGATTAGACTAACTGTTACCTTCTTGTGGTCCCAATGTAGCCCTCCTAGCTTGAATGATCCTAGACAGATATTGAAGTGAGGATAGTTTTTGTCGATCTTGAAGCTCCCATTCGCCAGCACTGTCTTTTGAATGCTTTGAAATAATAAATATATGAATACATTTCAATACTTATATTTTCTCATTATGTTACTGTCAATTAAGTGCATCAAGGCACCGCACTGCTAAGAATACAGAGTACAGATTAGATTCCCGCTGAAGAAGTATAATATAATGTAATAAAACTGGATTAACTTAAATTTCAATATTCAAATTTGAAACTACACTTCTAAAATATTACATTATAACATAATGTTATCGTACGAAACGTTTCTTCCAATATATAAGGTAAGCAGTACAATGGTTGGCCCTTTAAGGTGATCATCGACTTTGAGAATTTCTTGTAACAAAATAAGGTTCCTAATCTTGAAACATTTTAAGTTATTCCTTTGGAAGCTGGTAATTTTAAAAACTGCCAATTAAGTTTGAGAGTATTATTGACACAGATAAATATGAATATTTTTTCATGTCTCGTAAACCAATACTCCTTTTAATAAATGGATTTTAAATCAAAGGGCCAATTAATTGGAGGGGGCCAACAATACTACTGCTTACCCTACGTATTTTATGTATAAAAAAATCAAGAAACCATCGTTCAGGTATCCAGAGAATAAGAAATCGATCAATTTATTTAAGTTTGTATAATGTGTCTAACTTACAAGCTTCTGAATATCCTTTTGAACCAATTCCAAAGTGGCGTCGAGTTCTTCTGCATCTCCACAACATCTTATTACCATCAGAAATAGCTCAGACGATAAACTATTGTCTTTGCAACACTGAAAATTTTAGAGAGAGCTACCTATAGTTACTGGATATGAATAAAAAATAAATCACTTATTAATGTATCATTTGAAGACAGTCACAGACATACTGATACTTCTAAAAACCAATATCGACCACCAGGATCCCGCCAAGCCAAGGGCAACTGGCTTCTCATTACGACAGATCTGATGGTGCAAACACCTCAAAATACTTATTGGGGAGGCTTAGAATGGTCAGTAATCCCATGCCGCCATACTATGGTATCGTAAAAAGCGACAAAAGCCGGCTCAATTGGGGGTAAGAGATATTATTGTCAATATTATTATTAAGTCATTCATATTATTCCTGGTACTATTATTATCACTCCTGGATAGAAGCCTATCTGGCCAGCTACCCCCCTGTCTTGCTTGATTCAGCCGCCAAATGACTCATATTCCATTAGGGAGCTTGAGAACCAGTTCTTTCATTTGTTATTTCTATGTCGGCAACGCATCGGTAATGCCTTTGGTGTTGATTGTGTCCATTAGCAATTGTAGCTACTTGGCATCAGGTGGATTGTTCGTAAAATATATAAATATTTAACAATAACTTATTCATTAATAATGTTATTCTTATACTTACAGTCCGTATAATTGCTCTATTAATAATATCAGGGTCGCTCAACAAATTAACTAAGGGTCGCAATACGACAGACGACAATAATTCAATTAGGATTAACTTTAAAGCGTGACAACGCCATGCTTCTTCAGGGGCTACCAAGTAAAGGACTGCCTCTGACACCTCACATAGTAAAGCTAAAAACATATACCAATTTACATCATAAATTTAATAAAATGTATATGTAAGTAATATATCTTGTTGATAATCAAAAGGGGTCCAAGTTTGATTGAAAATAACTTGAATTTCAAAATATCTTATCCTTACCATATTCTTTGTCTGAATCTGTACAAAAAATGTCACGACATATTTGTTTGTTCTCTATCGAACATTCCAAGTCAAAAAATAAATCCATCAAACTTTTACCACTCAAATTCTCTGAGCTGTCGTAAAACTTTGACTTTCCAAAGGTCTGAGAATCTGTAAAAACCACATTATTTTGGTATAAATAATATTTATACACTTAATTTGTAATCAGTTTTAAAATTTTGAATAAAATTAATAGCATAAATGAAAACAATAAGTGAAGTAAAACTGAAGTGAATTAATGTGTCACAAACATTTTTCAATGTAAAAAACACTGACTGTTTATTCTGTCCGTACTTATATTATAATATAAAGGGAGTTAAGAAAATTCTCTGAGTTTGTTGGGAAAATTAATAATTATAATAAAGAAATTTAACTATAAGTATAAGTATGTATATGTATATTTGGTGCTTATATATATATTTATATATATATATATATATATATTTATATATATATATATTTATATATATATATAAATATATATATATATATGTGTGTGTGTGTGTTGTTTATTGTGTTATTTCTTCCCGTTTTTTTTTCAAATCTTTTTTTTTGTTTTCTTTGCCTACCTCACATTTTCACCATCACCCAGGGTCAACTGACAGAGAATGCCATTAGGCATTAAGTTCGCCCTTGTAACCTCTACTTTAAGGTGTTGCAAACGAATAAATAAATAAATAAATTTATGATCATTACAAAAAAAGAACTTTCAGGTAACCAAAATAACTATGGATAGATAGATTGCTGTATAACCTAGGGAAGCCATGGCCCCTCAAGACAAAATAAGTACCTGGCGGCCAAGATATATCTGTTTCACTCTTATTCCGTCTATGAGTCTTCTTCTCTTCTTGTTTCTTAGGACTTTGTCGCATGTTTCCATTCATCTCTTTAGCGCTTGTAAGCTGTATATGTTTAAGTCTAACTCTTGACTGTTTGAATAACTTCAAATGCATTGTCAACTCTTCAGGAAATTTAGTTGAGAGAAGATGGATCCAGTCAACACTTTTTACTCTAAAATAAAAACAAACTTTTAATATGATAGGTGTTTTATAACTTATCATAGCCATTCTGCTGCTATATGTGATAGTGATCATATTTACACACTTATTTGGTTTTTGAGATAATTCATCTGTCATATAAGACACATAAACACAGTAAATTCTCTTAGACTATTTTAGTACTTCATCAACAATGAAATGTCAAACTGATGTGTTATTGAACGTTAAAATTTCTTATAAAATAATAAGCTGCTCTTCTTTGTACTACTGAAAACTATTAAAAAATTTATTCAGAATCTAGAAAGATGCTAAGTAACAACTTTTCAACATAATATGTTAGAAATGACCTATTTACCTATTGGCTATATTGGCTCCAGCCGACACCACCAATCGCTTTATAGCATGCGATGTGAACTCTTGATCATTGGTCAACACCTCATACCATGGAGTAACATAGTCACCAATGATTATTGCTATAATTTCATTGAGGAATGAGTCCACAGTCTCACTACCTGTTATCCTACTGTCAAATTTTGGCAAAGTTCCATAATTTTGGAATAACTCTAATACCTGAAAAAATTAAGTTATTAATTATTTAATTTTGCATGATTTTTATTTCATAAACAAAAAATCATCTTACAGTAATTTCTGAAACAAACATACAGTAATAGGTATTTCTTTCATTTCCTATTAAATTATAATTCCAGAACGTTAAACATATGCAAAACTAAATCCTAGTGCATAAATTTAAGTGAAAATGTTCTTGAAATACAAACTTTAATGCAGTGTAATCTAATGTTTACAATCTCGGCCTAACAACATCAGTTACATTTTTGATGTACTCCAGATATTCATAATCCTATAGGCTAGCTTATACTTCTGGTTGACTTACCTTATGTGATTGTATAGAAAAGTTAGTCTGCTGCAACGGGTCATCTAAACAGTCAATATCAGATGGGAATAGTTTTTTACTGTCGTAATTTAGATACAGTATAGTTGTCACACTGGAAAGAGCAATGCATCTATAACAATTAACAATACGCAGATCAATGAACCGTATTGAATAATTTATCTTATTCACTTACCCAAGTATAAACGAAATGATAAAAGTTATAAGTGTTAGATACAATCCAAATCCTAATAGGGCTATCGTTATAATAGAAATAAGAGCAAACCACCCAAGAATTCTTAAAGCCATTGCGCTATAATTTATTTTTCTTAGGTACTGAAACTGAAATGTTCAATAATAATAAAAATAAACATTTTTGAGCAAAACACGAACATTAAATTGTAAATACTTTGCCAAAAAAAACAGCAGTCATGTCACAAGTCACAAACTCACAATCAGTCATGTGTCAAGCTGTCAATGTCAGATGATCTGTGGCATAGATAAAAGTATAAAACAATCTACGTCAGTGATTGTCTATGGGCTTCTCTCGTTTCACTTTTCACATTACCGACCGTATTGTGTCGTCTATTATCAACTTTTACCAAAAAAACGTATTTATTTCTAATCCTAATTTAAATTAAATGCCCTCATTTAAGCGTTGGCTTTAAATATTTCAATGCACTAGCGAGCAACCAACTTTAGGAGCACGGTTATATCTTCAAAATTGAGGAATATTCCTACTCTATGGAGGAGCCTAAAGCAGTAAAGCATCTACTGCCATCCGCCCTTCTCCGTTGCGTCTTGGGGGCTATGTAATGAATAATATAATAAATAGGTAGGATTTTCTAATAGGTACATAATCGTTAACCCAAATCGGTACAATTAACGGTTTCCTTCGTATTGATCATGAAGTATAGTATTGATCGACATAAACCACACATAAACCGTCAGACTATGAGCAATTGAGCACAGAATAAATAATCTTGTGAGCCCTTCTGGCAATCAGTATGGAGTCTAATATGAATAAATGAAATAAAACAAAAAAATGTAACAGCATTTCAGTTTATTTAAATATAACACGACCACAATAACCGTTTACGCAATACAATTAGTCTTTAGACTACCTAATACTTTAATACTAGATTATAATTTTATTGTCGAACGTGTTAAATAAAGTGGTCATTGGTTCACAATCAAAAACATCAACATGCATCTAATTAAATACTTATAAATCATAGAATGAAATAATACAATAATGCACTCTTTTATTAAATATAGCCGCATACAGGAATATGGACAATAACAGAACATACATGTGGGTATGAAATAAATGTTTTAATTAAATATTTAAGGATTACTTATAATAATATCTATTCCAAGATTTGCAAACGTGCTTTTAAAATTTAACTAGTAACATTAGGGTGCACAAAATATTATTTAAACGCATTTAAACGCGAAGTTTAATTAGCAATTCCATAATTATTTTATATATATAGACCGTTAGATAATAATTATAATAATAAATCATTTAATTTTCTAAGAATAAATGGTTGTGCGATATTATACTGTACGAATAATTATTGCTTGCTTTTACTTTGTATCTTTTTTCGTACACCGCGTACCCATTACGTTTCTTTACGTCAGTCTCTGTATATAACTGGTACTTCATGTAAATAGTATCTTTAATCAATACGCAGTAATCAATTGTTGACATGAAAGAAGGGAAATAAATAAATAAACAACGTCGTATTATTTAAACATTACTATCATTCATGATTTGCTTTTGAGCGGAAAATAATAAAAATGTGTTCACTTCTTTTTTCGTCTAAACAATCTTAATTTTGTATTATAGTACTCTGATTGTAACAATTAAAATTAATTTGATACTAATTCATCATTCACATCTTCAGGCAATCAATTAGTTACAGAAGGTTTACAATTTTATTTTAAAATTCCAAATTGAGTTACTACTACATTAAATGCAATGAAATGGACCGGTTTTTTCAAATAGTCTTTGAGAATAGGGTACCATAAACAGTTACGGACTTTTTGACTTTTACATAATACATATATTTTTTTTGATAAACAAAAACAATTTTTCACTCAGAACATCAAAAGTTATCTGATATCGGAATATCTTTGACCCTTGTAAGACGTATATTATGTTGTATGGAGCATGCACACCATCACAAATATTTAAACTACAACATGTTCCATACAATATAAAATAAATATAATAAATTTTTAGTTATTCAGTACAACAACATTATATTTTCAATAAATATATTATTTAGTGTAGGCTGAACTGTGGCGCAAGATCATCAAAAACCTTGGATTGAGAAAGCCTTGAATATTTAAGTGTCTATTAGTTCAGTATTATGCTGAGTATCCACCTGTTGCCACAAAAGTGTGCGCGAAAAAAGACCACATAGACCCACTTCATATTCCTAATTTAACATAACGTAGTAATCATCTTAACCTTGCACCTCTGTAGTGAGTACTAAGCCTTACAGACCAAACGGATTGCCACTCGTAAATTGCCACTATGAGGACTCACTTTATAGACAAGCACAAGCCGGACTATGAATGCTTCAAGGAAAATTAAAATCAAAGAATAAGTAGAAATAAAATGTAAATAAGTAGGTAATGTAAGATACAACTAAGAAGATGTAATCCATCCATACAATTCAAACATACAAAAATCAGTAGCTTATTACTGTCAGTCACACACAAAATATGTCAGATCTAATCCTATCCCAACTGGAATCAAGTAGAATAATAACCTAATGTTTAATTGTAGGAAATGAATATCGTGGAAATTCTAATACTAAGCCGGTAATAAAAGCTTCAATCCTCCGGCCTCCACCGCATCCCAAATACACTTGAATAAATAAATAATCTTATAAAGAGAATAAGCGACTTACTATTGATAACAAATAAGCTCTTTAAATCATAGTAACAGCTTCAAGCTTACGCAAACCTAGCAACAAAAGAAGCAAACCTAAGAAACATATTATATTAATTTTGTACGTATGTGATTACGTAATACTTTTATGTAAAGATGTAGGATTTATGTATGTATTTTTGTTTTATTTATTTTATTTGTATGTATTTTTTATGTTATTTTTGACGTGCGAATTCTAAGTCAATCACATCTACGCAATTATTTCTTTCAATCTTTTTACGTATTTACTAGAAATTGTAAAGTTAACAGGATTTAACAAGAGATAATAATAGTAAACGTTAAATAGGCCTCGAAGAATTTATGAGAACAGATTTCAGTTTGAAATGACATGACGTCAAGTTATGAAAAATATTTTTTATTCCTTTAAGAAATTATTAGCAAATTAAATGGTAATATTCGCTGTATGATAATAATATTTAGTTTAGATTTAGATACTTACGTTGAATTGACTTTGCATAGAGTTCAGTCATCATATATTATTTTTTATCATTGTATTTTACCATTATCTTTTTACATAACATTAATTTAAGCTTGAAAGTGGCAAGTTATTTTTACTGTCAAGGCGATAACTGACGGAGGAACCGTGCGAGTCACAGTGCCTTTTCGTTAAAAAAGGAATCACATTTTTGTAAAATTAGGTATATTTGGCAATGTCTTAAGTATTGTAAACTTTCGCGTTGTAAAAAACGTGATTTTTACTAAGGATAAAATTAATGAACTGAACAAAAAGTGTTTGGAATTCCTATTTCAAAGTATTGAGTTCGCTTGAGGCAGTAAACTAAGCATGTATTAGATAGGTACATAAAAGAAGTAGCTAAAGAAAGGATACGAAAGCTATGCATTGTTCATATTACTAGTGTCTGTTTTCACCTACGACAGCTTCGCTACAGCGGCACGAGAGCGCCCCAACAAAATGACGCTGATGTGAATGACGCCACTTGTCGTTGCAAAGTGTTATTGCGAATACATGCGACCGTAATAGTTAAATTTCCTAAAAGAATTACTCGCACGTATTGATGTCTGTCGCAGCGACGCGGCGACGTCGCGCAATTTTACTGCAAAATCTCGTACGTGTGAATGAAACTATTTTCCATACAAATTCGTGCGCTGTTTTGCCGCGTTGCTGTCGCGCATCAATAGGCACTATGACTACCTACGTCAACGTGGGTTAGGAGCAATGATCTTATAGGAAATAGAGGTAGATAGGTTATACGCACTCCGCAAGTGGCACGTCAAAACTTTGCTAGTTAGCAAACCTGAGCTCAGTCTATGACAGTCAGGGACAACATACGTAAAATACAACCGTCTCTTTTTCGCACGCAACTATAGCCGAGGTTATAGGTACACCGTCCTTCTACCACATTTACTCCCTTTTGTGTGACGTTATAATACTACCTATGCGTTTTATGTGTGCGAGTCGTGCTGTTGTGACCCAGCATGCCATTTGTAAACATCGAATGTAATATAGGTAACCTATCTACCTCTAGCAGTGCTGCAGCGGGTTATATGTTTGTAACAACTTATAGTAATTTTATGAATGTTTTATTAAGATTCAATTTGTAACTTGTTGCAGTGCTTAACAGAATAAATAATTTCTTTCTTTCTTTCTTTTTTCTAAGATCAGTGGTTAGGGGCCAATAATTACGTAAGGGTCTCGAGGGGAAGGGGGTCTTCAAAATCTCTACATACCCATATGTTGGAGGGGGGAGGAGGTACAGCCATTCTTACTCTTCATTCCATTCATGCTTTTACATAGGGGTAGGGTGGTCAAAAATGGCAAAAATTATCCTTACGTAATAAATGAATGGGCCCTTAGCAAGAAATACTAATGAAACTTTTAAAAATACAAGTGATTGAATGTATTTACTTTGTGACTAGAGCAATCATTGAGACCTCCAGCAATCAACCTAAAATTATGAATCACAATTTGAAATGTTTTTCAAAGAGTTCGACAAATGAACAGTTCAAAAATTTATAATACAGTATGTATTTAATACGATTTAACAAGTAAACACATTCAATCTAAATAAATAAATAAGAATAAGCTTGTTAGCTGTAGCTAAATAAATATTAGCAACCTGACCTATTTTTCTTATTGTTAGAATATCAATATAATATTTGTTTATACAATTTATCTATACATTATGTTACAAATGTTACAACATAGTCAACAAGAATATCAACAATGGACTCGATACTATCATTAAATAAATACACATAGGAGTACAGTACAATTATTACTACAGTATATATTTACAATCATTTGTCAACACCAAAATAAATAAATAAAGTTTTAAGGCGTTTACTTGTTTAAGAACTGGCAACGTTTTCTGATTTCACTGAGAAACTGTTCTGTACGTAACTTACGTATAAGCTACGCCATTAAAGAAACGGATCTAAAATGGCGGAAATTATTCCCCCTCACTCGCACGCTAAAGACAAGAATAACGTGCGAGTGAGGGGGAATGATAATTTCCGCCATTTTGATTCGTTTCTTTAATGGCGCGGCTTATAATAGCGAACGTAGATAATTTGATTGTGAAGGAACTATGAACTAAAAGTTTGGTCAGAAATAACTGACACACTATTTTTATAATATAACGAGTAACCGCCCTCGCTTTGCTTCGGTTTTCCTTATTCTTTACACCTTGGGTTACATTATTGGAGTTTTATTAAGGACCCCTATTTTTTTTTTAAATGTAATATAGCCTATGTTACTCGGGGATAATGTAGCTTTCCAACAGTGTAAGAATTTTTCAAATCGGTTCAGTAGTTTCGGAGCCTATTCAATGCAAACAATCAAATCTTTCCTCTTTATATATTAGTATAGATTAACATCGGAAACAGTATTTCGCGACTTACCTCTTTGCAAATTCGTACTTTAAATTATTTTTCAAGTATTCGAGGAGGTAATGATTGCAAAAAAAAATTAAATTTGAAAATTCGGGTCGAGTTCAATAGTCTTAGAAACAATCCAAAGAGTCCAAGACTTAAGTAGACTTAAGACTTAATCATTAATGATTAGATTTTAAAATCGATACGTTGAGTACTTTTATTCAAGTTCAAGTAATTTTAAAATGTTGTCCTCTGCTTTATACCGAATGCGCCAAAGGTGCATTACAACAAAAATCGATTAATCTTATGGAGCCATCGCAATATATCGGAGATAAGATAAGCAATGTACAATGGTTAAATATTAACTTATTTCGATAATAAATAGTGGAAAGCTTTAGAGTTTAGGGTATAGATTAATCGAATATTTTTCTTTTAAATCGTCATCATCCCAGTCCAAGTTGCCCTTCATTGTTGACAACTGTACATTTTGTGTAGTATGGACCTCTTACCTCCAAAATCAAACTATTTGGTGTGGACAGATGATTAAAATATTTTAGAAGACTACAGGAGCTTAGTTCAACACCATAGATGCAGATCTTGATCCAACTGTGAAATCTTTGTACTGAGAGAACACGCAAAGCTGGAAAAGAAACAAATAGAACTTAAGTTTACATAGTAATTAACTGATTATTTTAAGGGTTTACACTAAATTGTACGATTGTAAACTAGGCTATCGTGCATTGTATATTTATCAGTATAATAATATTGATCATTCATTCATTTGTAGAGCGAAATTCTCGAGCAAAATTACAAACACCTCTCTATCAAATGTACAAATATATTCCAGTAGTAAACACAGAGGTATTTCGAAAAACGTTCGTTAGATCAATAATTAGGTTCATGGATTTTCGGGGTAGTGTAACATCACCATAACGACCATTCTACGAACGTGAGTCGCAAAACAATTCTATGTAAAAATATAACGTATTCGACCCAGTACTTCTTACTCGCACCCATTTGTGACAATCGAGAAAACATCGTATCGTGTATTTTGGCCGACACAATTTGATTGTACCAAAATGTAAATATCCAGTAACAACTATTATGTATCATACCTATCTTATGTTATATTCATACACTCACGTGTTGCCTTTAACTTATTGATGTACAAAATTATAGACATTGTTATACAATTTAAATGTTACAATGTTTTGAGACCAACATTATCGTCCACATTTAAACTTCATCACTTAATTGTTGCAATTTATTTAGATAAATATCCAAAGGTCATGTAATCTTTCGATAATCTTTAACATTAATTTATTACTCAATGTAGATAACGCTTTATATTACTCCTTTTAGCTAACGAACTAGCCTTATCGCTATCTATATTGGTGCCGTTATCACAAACTTAATAATGGGACACTACCGTAAATTTCACAATTGCCGAAATCTTATCATCCATGTGTACCAACGCATCAAGATAACTGGTAACGAGTTCTTCAACTAAATCAATTACTATGTTCCCTCTTACGATGACATTCGCGATAACAGAAAAATCTCTGAAGATATTTGATCCACTTCTGACTATTTTATCTCGATGAATTATGTAATTTATACTGATTTTGCTGCTATAAAAAGTGCTGTAAAAATGTTCATAAAACTTAACCTCAACGCAGAAAACTTATTTTCAAACCAGTAAAGTTACAGGACACGTCCATCAGCGTCCATGTCTGTCACAAGACTGATAGATAGACGACTACCCTCTCTTGTCGTGTATCCCAGGGACCACTGCGACCTGATTTGATCTATTGTAGCCGTACCCGTATCTGAGTTAGATCTGGTCTCCAAGACTGGGCAGTGGGCCCAGACGAACAGTAGGATATTCCTAGGTTCCTGTTCTCTTACTTGGCTGGTTTGGATTGGGTAACCTCCTAAGATGCGGCTTCTGCAGTGACTTATGGCAGGGCAATCAAAGTATGTGGATGGGCGTTTCCTCTGAATCACTGCAGAATCTGCACGATGCAGTGTTATTCAAACCTATCGTCAGTAGGTGTCTATTGAGCCTGCAATGTCCGATGAGCAATCTGATAGTACCCATAAGTCAGGGTGATTCAGTTTGAGCACTTTTTTGAGTATTTTTGCGGTTTAGTAGGATAGTAGTAAGATATTACTTACTAGTAGTAAGTTATGCTTACCTTATCCTTTAACTGCTGGCACATATGTAGCGCTGCGGTCAACATGAAGAGAACATCACTAAGCCAGGGGACTGCGCAGTCCGCTTGACACGAGTCTATACGCATAGTGCCATGCACCGAGCTCAGCTGGTAAGACACGAAGATCAGCTTGTGGGACTGGATATAGAACGATATCGCCAAGTCCTCTGGCAGGTTTGGTGAGAGCGCCTTCTGTGAAACAGCAAACTGTTAATTTGGCATCATTGCAATAAACTGTGATTATCTTTCCAATACATAAAAATAATAGGTAAAAATAATCCAATTAAAAGCCTTGATAAACTTACTTCGGATGTGATTACAATTGGTTAACATAGGATGTTGTCCAAAGGGAAATAAACTGGGCAAGTGCGTGTCAGGCCACGCGCAATGTAGGGTTCCAAAGTAGTAAGTTTAACGAGTATTATACTTATACTAACATAGCCATGATAGTATTCCTTGTAAATTCAATATAAAACCTATTTTTAAGAATTTTTCACTAATCCAATTCCAACCGTTTAGTCAGCAGGGGGGGGACACTTGACTCTAACCAAATATAACACTTTAAAGACAAATCACAAACGGACCGCTAAATCCAAAAATGGTCCTAAAAGACCCATAGTATGTTTGAAAGACCTTTTCAATCAACGATACCCCACACTACAGGGTACGCGACGAATAAAAAATTCATCCTCACGTTACCTGTAAGGGCATGTTTTTCAATATTTTATTCTACGATTTTGGACTTTCAATAAATATGTATATCCATCGGGTCTCGGCGCTATGCTTCGGACAGACGGATAGACGGACTGACGGATGGACGGACGGACGGATGGACGGACGGACGGACATGACGAAACTATAAGGGTTTCGGTTTTACTTCGGAATCCTAAAAAGTGGATAACCAGTAAAAAATTATATTATACAACACTTACCATATTCCTGCTATTCATTAGTTCATCAATAGTCTTTTTCTTAGGTAATACCAACGCCGTACGTGCTCGTTGTAGCGAACCAAGCAAACATTGTATTATATGCAATACCTCTTCCGAACACCTGTGACATAAAAAGGATAACAAAACATTTATGTATAAAGTATAAATAACAACTTTGTATTCATGTCAAACATTGATAAATTGATAAGCACAAACAATCAATATATTACGTACGAAATATTTTAGCATCTGGTTTTGTTTTAATACGAAAGAAACTATTCACCAAAATATTCACAGGACCAGACCAAATCAATTGATTTTGATTAATTGATGGTAAATATACCATTATTTGATTGGTTATAAAATACCTTAGTGTTGTTAGAGAATGTAGTGTTAAGTACAATGAATGAAACACAAAAAAAAATATTTTACTGAACCACACAACTTTACCACACAACGATCACGAAGTGCTAATAGTCCGACATCCTATTTTGATCCTTAGTAATCCAAAACATTTTGTTGATGAATTTGACAGGTTTTGTTGCCAGTGCCAGTTAAAATGGCTACCTTTTTTTAAGAGAATATGCCAAGAATCATTACTGACTCCCACAGATATGCATTGCTGCATTGACCACCTACTTAGCTATTCTTCTTGTTTGCTTTAGCTACCACACTTTAAATAACTGCAGTAATATTTACATGCTGTTACCATAAAAAAAGAAACAAAACATTAATTGTTAATTTACCTAAATACATAATGCTTATCTACATTATCAATGTATCCAATAGCTTGCTGGAGATGGTTAGCGGCGTCTTGTATCTGTTGCAGTTTCCACGGTCCATCTTGGTTGATTGATGTCCGGCATAATGTGTGCATTTGGCGCAGGACCTTGAAGCTTATGTCCTAGTAAATAAAATAAATATTACACAAAGTAATCATTTAGAAAAATAACATGTAACAAAATAGTTCTCTAAATAATTAAGTAATTATGTTCTTATAATAGTGTTTAATTTGAGTTTTACACCTGTTCAATTAAACCTTAATTAATTTAACGTTATTCAAAAATGGTAATAAATAATATTATATGTCAAGCAAACATTAAAATTAAATGGTATAAACTGTTAGTTATTGAAGTATTACCTATCAAAAAATTAATTAATTAACGACCTTGTAGCCTAGTTGGTAACGACTCTGCCTGCAAAGCGAGAGGTCCCGGGTTTGATTCCCAGCCGGGCAGATATTTATGTGACAGATAAATATTTGTACTCGGGTCATGGGTGTTATTGTGATGTGTTTTAACTTTTAAGTGTTGTCCATGCCACCCGCAACACAGGAGAAAAACCTACTGCGAGGGTATGAGTGTGTAAGCATTTATTTATTAATATTTAATTTAACAATTTAAATTCATTGTATGTATTACTACACTATTATACTAAACAAATTAAAACTTGTTTTAACTTGCCTTTGTTAACATAACTATTATTGGCATAACAATTAATTATTAAATTAATAAATAATATTATTATACATATATGGATACTTACAGCATGAGTAATACTGTCTCCAGTTAAAGTGACAATACATTTTAATTGCTCGGGTTGGGAGGTAAGAATAAACTTGTCCTGTTTTTGACCCTCATTTCCATACAGTGGAACTGGAAATCTATGAGCACATTCCTAAAATGAAATGATCAAAATTTTGTTACATTTATTATCAGATTAAATTGTTAACAAATAATAAATCAAAATTAATTTTTACAAGAAGTTGCTAAATATGTATAATAATTCAATGGTATAGAAAATTACATCCGTCATAGGATTAATGCATTTAAAATTCAACCACTTAGTGTTAAAAAAAAATATTCATCACATATTTTATTCATTAGTACTAAATTTAACACAGTACATAATCATATTATGTACAAACATGTCAAAAGTTATGTAATATACGAAGTAATCTGCCAATTTTGGTATTATTAATAATCACTATCATTCATCATTTGCCTAATACATTCACAGTATCTTAAAGTACCTAATTAAACCATTTGTGATAAAACTTGGCCTTAGGATGTTTTTAAACCATATTAAAATATTAATTACTTATAGAGCATAAGTTAAGCAATCATGCAATAGTAAGTTGGTAAGGTTGATTATAGACATCAGTCTAGTCTAGTCAAATCCATCTGTAGTGTTCTAGTTTAATACTTCTATATTTAAAAGCCTTTATTTTCATAATCCTTGCCTCAAACCCTTTTAAGTAAATAAATAACCTACTATATGACAAATTATAAGAGTAAAACGATATACCGGAGTATATATGTATACTCCATTCCACAAGACAAGCTCCCAAACTTCCCAAGTGCTTTGCTTAATGCGCATGACCTTCATTAGCTGCTGCATTTCTTATGAATGTCTTACAAGTCACATTCTTCAGTCTTCTCAATATGTTCATAGCTCTGGTAGGGATTGGATGTGTTTGTGACAAAATATAAAAGATGTTTAAAATTGAAAATTTTGAAGTGGGAAAACATAAGACACCCTTTTTTGTCAACAGAAACAACTGTAATTTATAATACATATTTTACATACAATAAATAGCAAATTTTTATTAATGTCATGTTTGCAAATGTTTTATTTTATTTCAGATTTCAGTATTTAAATATCTAATTTTATTTTAGAATGAAATGCAATAAATAATTTAGGTAATATAAATAAATCACTCTGTCGTTTAAAAGTTGTTTTTAAGATAAATAATGCATAGTGCATGACCTGCCTCGTGTAAACCTTTCAAAGCAGACTGCATCGCTTATTGTTTCGCTTGTCTCTAGCCGCGCATTGACCAATGAGCTGCAAGTATTTTGTTCCCTAGAAGTTTGACTTGTGTAATGTAGTATAGTACAAAAATGGCATATAAACTAAATCAAGGCCTCATTTTAATCCTCTGATATAATAACGCATCATGTTCTGTATTAAATGGGAAGCAATGAATGAACATTGCCACCGAAAACAGGTCTCTATCAGAATATAGCTATTTGAAATTGTTTTTACTCACCACTAAAACTGTATGTAGTTGATGTAATATCGCATGAACCTCTTCACGGAGTACCCATTCAAACTCTTCCTTCTAAAACGAAATTGCATGGAAGAATAATATAGGCAATTAAATTATCATCACAATAACATATTATTATTCATAACGCTAGTGTATAATGATTCACACCAAATTAGCAGCCTCTTCTTTTTCGTTGTCGTTCATAGTTATTTATTGCTGATTACCTAAATCGTTCAGATAAAAAATAGAACTTCTATAAAATAAAGTAATTCACTATTCAGTCAGCTTAAAAAATACGATTACAATATGATACGTTGGGTTTTCTTTCCTTTTTTTCAGACGAGAAAGGACTGAAAAAAGTACGAAAAGTACGAAAACTCATGAAACCATGAAACTATAGCACAGACGCCACAGACTACAACATTTCAAAATGTCATTTCGCAGAAAAGGTATTCCCACAGAGAATGAATATAAAAGATTAAAAAGAAAATGTGTGCAATTCACACGTGGTAGAAGTGAAACTTTCCAAAATTTTGGTTTCAAGATAATGAGATGAAAAAGCAATAAATCGAATTTTAAAGCAATAAATCGAAACGCCATCTATGAATACAACTTAGCACTTTTTAAAAATCTATCTAGCAATAAAACGAATGTTCTATCTTATTCCTCGCGCCATCTATGAATACAACTTAGCATTTTTATTGTCTGTATAATCGGTTGGTCGATCGACAGAATGAAAGAATGAAATTCTTATTTTTTGTTGATATATTCTTTGAAAATATTTAAAAGAGCATTTGAAAGTATTTAAAAACAGTATTAAAAAAAACTAAAAAAAAGCAATTGTGTGGTTTTATGAAACCACGGCAGGTATAAGTGAAACTTTTTTTCGTATTGTAGACATTTAACTAAAAAATTTTGGTTAAATATTCGATTTAGGGTATTAAAAGATTTAGGGTATTAAAGGCGGTATTATTTACCTCCACTCCGCGGCCGACCGTCACGCGACATGCAACACACAGACCAAAAAGTTTGAGACGATGTAATAAAAGTTTCACTTTAAAAAAAAACTAAAAAAAAAAATACTGAGAGACGCGAACCTGCGCATCAGGTATTGTGTATCTACGTCCTGACCATTGAGCTACGTAGAAGTTAAATTGAAAGTCGAAATTAGCGGTTATATTATCTTACCTGTCGTTGCATCCGGTTTCAAATCACTAACGATTCTAAAGAAGTTTCACTTCAAAAAAAATTACACACTGAACAAACTACACGTATACACGTATACACACGTTTTAATACACGTTATAAGTATTAACATTTGGGACCCATTCTTCAACTGATCTAGTTTTTTTTTCTTCCCAAGCAGCCCTGTAAAATTAAATGAGTCCCGACAGTTAATCCTTCTATTGGTATTACTTTTAACGACTTTCTAAGCTACTGGGCTTATTTTTCTTTTTAGTTTTTTACGCAATCTGGTTTTTTTTAATATTTTTTTATTTTCCACTTTTTAGTTAGGATTCATTGACTTCTTTAATAGAAAAAAACGTCGTAACGTTGTTTGTCATTTCATTATGGGACTTAATAGTTAATAAATTAGTGACAATGGTTGCTTATACAACTTTAAATCGTTATTTATATATCCTAAACTGTTAGTTAAAATGAAAATACCTTACTCAATAGATTTTAATAAAATAAAATTTGAAGACACAATATTGGGGCAAAAATCGACCATTGTTTTCAATTTTGAGACATCCAGTGTACTGTGTAACTCTCACAATTAAGACGAATCTAAAGGCACCTCTCAAGCTGAAATTGATCAAGTCATTTAGGTTAGGCTACAGAGCGTGCCAAAGAAACAAATGTAAATACACTCAAAAAACAGAACCCTCCTTCTGGCGCAGTCGGGTAAAAATCGCTAACTTTCTTGATGAACCGAGGCCATATTAATATAAATTATATTTTTTTTCGTCGTTGAATAATCAGGTCAGTGACCAATATTAATTGAAACACGGAACACAGAGTTAACAGTGTGTTCCGTTATTTTTTATTTTATTAATCAATGCGTTATTTGAAATGTGTTTGAAGTTCCTTGAACATTGACAAAAACATAAGTACTCTGTGGACAAAAATAAATTATTTTGGGTAACACATTAAAGTCACAAATATATTATAAAATTAACATGGTTTTTCCTAAACAACTAAGAGATATTTATACTCAAATGGAGAATTATTTGCGAGGAGCAGGAGTTATCCCTGGGTAATATTAGTACAAAAAATATGTTCAACTGTAGGTGTGGAGGAAAACTTACTAATTTTTATTAACTTTTTTCAGTAAATCAGGACGACACATGAAGTTTCCTTATACATTTTCAGCTAAAGTAGCTCAATTTCCCTATTTTCATTATATGAAAAACAATAATATTTGGATGTACTATCCAGTTGCGTGTCTTGTGTCCCTATATTTTATTGGGAAAATTCATGCTTTGGCAAATTCTGATGCAAATGTTAGAAGTTGGGCCGAAACTCAAAGAAAAATAGCAGAAAAAGAACATCACGATCATTAAAACTCACTTTTTTATTTTTAATCTGAAATTAATGATGAATAGATTCAAACCTTTTTTCCTTTAAATTCCTATAATTTGACCGATATTTTATAGAAGGCTATTAAATTGGCTGTTAAATTAACATATCAAATTGGTTTTGATTTTCGTGCAAATATTATTAAAATCAGCAATAGAACATTTTGACCAACTTTTGATAATTTGACCCATACATGCTAACAAACTTACGAACAAAGAAAGTTAATCTAAAGCTTGTTAAAAGGTGGTTAATTAGTATTTACATCTATACCGGATAAATGTGAAGACATATAATGTAATTATAATGTAATTAATAAACTGAGAAATTGAATACGGTAGCACTTAAATTTTACTTTTAAAGTAGGGTAAGTCGGGGTAAGAAATGATAGATAAGTCATGCAAATGTCATACTAACATAACTGTGTCATCTTTTGCCCCACGGACATATTATCGCACCTTCAGTGGAAAAAAGGCATAAGATGAAAATTGCTATTTTACAGGAGAGCACTAAAACTGTTAAAATATCAGTAAGTAGTCAAAGTCAAAGTAAAAGTCAAAAATTTACATTACGATTTCTTGCAAAAAACCGTATTTTTTTCAATCAGCCAAAAATCAGGTTTACCCCTCGCCTATAGATGTTTCACATAAAAAAAATTCCATATTAATAACTAAAAAACTAAAATTCAACGTAAGACGACTTATGCTTTTTTTCCACTGATGGTGCGATACATGTTAATGCAAATGTCATAGACCATTAGTCACGTTTTGCCTCGCTTTATGGTCGCTTTATATTCTTTTTTAGATAAGATTGCTGCCATATTTATTTCCTCAAAGTTTATTAAAAATATTCACATTTAATAAACGGAATAATTGTAAGTATGGCTTGGCCCAATGATTAAATAATAATATATTATGACTTGCCAGGGTGTCTACGCGACGGCGTCTCCGGATTCCGGACTCCGGAGCCGGACACGAACTTGGGTGGTTTTGTATTATTCTATAATACATCCATGGTTTCGTCTATTGGCATGTGCTATGTCAGTTGTTAAGTTACGTGAAAATTGATGGAAAATTGTCAAACAAATCTGTCCGACTGACATAAGTGACGACTGTCCAACCAACCAAGCACAGAGTACTTAATCACTACGTCAACCAAAACCACTGTTGCCAACTTAGCGCTTTCGGCGCTAGATCTAACGCTTTTTTAGGTTTGACAGCGCCCAAAATAATTATTTGGCGCCTAGCGCCCAATCTAGCGCTTTTGTAAATTGATCATTCAATGTATCATAATCTGTCATAATGTGAAATAGATATTAAGAATTGACAATATTTTTATTGAACATGTATCCTCCGCCATTCGTCTTCAGGTACCTCTACAAAGATTGCATTCCAGTTTTACTGTAATATCCTTGGTGTACTCTCTTTCCGAGAAAATGTCAGGAATGCAAAACGGAACGGCATGGATGGAGGCATACGGAAGGGGAAGTCCCTCAACAACAAAGAAAAATACCCAGCTAGGCAATATTATTGCATTGCATGTATGTAAAAAAAGACGTAAAATTAAAAAGTAGTTAAATATCTTTGCAGCTAGTAATTTAATATTTTTAATTTCTTTCGTGGTGTTGTATTGATGTGATTGAACAAGTAATCAGCTGTTTTATTGAACTAATTGTGAATATATTGTGTGTTAATTTTATTTAAATTAAATAGAAATAATGGAACTTCCCTGCAAAAAACAAAATTATTATCAAAACTACAGGAAGGAGTGGGAAAGTGACCCTAAGTTTAAATCATCATGGCTAAAACCTGTGCTGAGTAATAATACAAAAGCGACGTGTAGTTATTGTAAAATAGAATTTAGTGCAAAAATAAGTGATATAAAACGACATTCGGAGTCTAAGAAACACATTCAAAAATCAAAACTCTTTCAAACTGCCCAACAAAAAATATTTGTAGAAAAAGTGGACACAGGTGCGAGCGGTGTTCATAATGCCGAAGCATTATTATCATTATTTATTGCTGAACATTCTTCAGTGTTGCCAGTGGATCACTTAACTGAGCTGTGTAAAAAAGCATTTCCGGACTCAAAATACGCCAAAGATCTTAAGTTGCATCGTACGAAGTGTTTTGAAATTATAAAAAAATGCTTTAGGACCTAATTCTAAAACAGCTCTCACGTGTGATATTGGAGACAGTAAATTTAGTTTAATCATCGACGAATCGACGGACATAACTGTCCATAAATATTTGGGTATCGTCATTAGATATTATAGTGTGAACAAACGCTGTCTTGTCTCAACTTTTTTTGCATTGATAGAGCTAGAAACCAGCGACGCCAGAGGAATAGTGAATGGCTTAGTAAATGCAATTAAAAACATGAATTTAAATTTGAATAACCTCGTTGGGCTAGGTACTGATAATGCAAGTGTGATGACAGGCGTAAATAATGGCGTATACAAAATTTTAAAAGAAGAATATGGTTTGCCTCATCTTGTTCTAGTCAGATGTGTGTGCCACTCGTTACAACTAGCAGTTTCCCATGCATCAGAAGAAACAATACCTCGCAATATAGAATTTTTACTTCGAGAAACTTATAATTGGTTTTCGTTGTCGCCACAGCGTCGTCAAGAATATTCAAAAATTTTTGAAACAATCAATTGCGGTAAACGGCCTCTCCAAATTTTGCAAAAATGTGCAACCCGATGGCTTTCAATTGAACCAGCAGTACAGCGAGTTTTAGATCAGTGGAACGAATTAAAATAATTTTTCCAAATTGCGAAGTCCAGAAATAATTGTTACACCTCTCAATAATTATTGTACGAAATGTATAGCGACGATAAAAATAAATCATATTTAATTTACATCAAAAGTATATTGAATGAAGTACAGTTTGCTCTTAAAGCTTTTGAAGGAAAAAACACTGACCCGACGAGACTTTTCGATGCACTGATAAATCTCTTGGAGTCCTTATGCAGTAAAGTTGTTATTGCAACAAGACTTCGTTCTATCGACATTTTCACCATACAAAATATTGAAGATTACCTAGATCCAGCGCCATATCTCAGTTACAATTTTGAAAAATCATTGGAATCATTTTCAGACATAGAAAAAGAAAATTTGCGGAAAAGGTGTATACAATTTACTCTAAAATTAATAAAAGAATTGCAACAGAGATTACCAAAAAATGTAAACCTATTAAAAAAAATGAATATGATGAGCGTTTCTGAAACATTAAAAATAAACAAGGATATGGAAATTGTTAAATTAGCAGAAAGTTTTGGCGTAAGCGCAGATGATGTAGACAAAATCGTTAGTCAGTGGCGGAATATAGCGTCGGGGAAATGGACTTCTACTACTGACACTGTCCAATTTTGGACAGAAGTTTACCAGTATAAAGATGCCGGTGACAATAATCCATTTAAAGAATTGGCCAACCTAGCTTTCCACATTTTGATTTTACCCCACTCTAATGCTGATGTAGAAAGAATTTTCAGTCAGATGAATATTATAAAGTCTAAATTAAGAAACCGCATGAATCTTGACACTCTTAATGCTATATTATTTATTAGAGCTGGATTAAAAGATTTGAACGCAACTTGCTATAACTATGACATTCCAAAAAATGTGACACAAAAAGTGGGTACAAAAAATGTGTATACGTTTAAATTGATGAAACAAGGTCCGTCTACTTCTATGACACAAGCAGGACCTTCCACTTCTCCTTCCACTTCTGCTCAGCAACTTGAAACTTTCTCAGATTCGGAGGACGAAGATTGGCTAATAAATCTGTAGAATAATTACTAATCCATAGAAGGAAGGATGATTTGTGTTTTTTTGGAACGAAATTTTTAAGACTGTTTGCGGTAGGATTTAATAGTTGCATGACGATGACGAGGTGAGACGTACGCATGACGTACGGTTCGGTCTGGCGTAGTTCAAAAATTATCGTGATATGATTGCGACCATTACTTTTTTATAATGCTATGTATTAGCTAAATAGGACGTCCAACGGTTAGAAAACCTGCTTGTTTGTTTTTTAATAATCAACAATTATATTAAAACTTTTTTATGGTAAATTTTTTTCATTTAGCGCCTATTCCAAAAAAATGTAACAATTTAGCGCTTTTTTATATACAACTTAGCGCACTAGAATTAGGCATAGTTGGCAACACTGACCAAAACCAAGTCTCTGTTTCTCAAAGCCTACCTGCTAAAAAATAGATACTTTTTCGTTGTTTTGTTTTGTTATTCATATTTAAAGACGAGATATCCATAAAAAATGTTGGGTATTGTCGCTTCGCAGATCAGCAGTTAGTGTAAATATTGATAGTGTAAGAACTAAGAAAACAAGATGTGGATAAAACCTCAAGAAGTGTTTATTAAGACCGCGCTGTGGTAATTTCATTATTTATTTGTTTCTTATCTCATACGTGAAAGGCATTGCTGTCTTTGTAATTGGTGGATATTTTTTATGTTACAATTAATGGTCAATGAATATTTAAATAGGGACAGTGATGAAGTCACGTTGTATTTCGTGCTGCAAAGGCGAAAAGGGCATGGAAAATCGAAAGGGCTCTCATCGCTTCTGGTTGGCACTCTCGACAGTGTACGAGACACAAAACCGGCGCCCTATAGAATATTACATCAAACTCCAAACTCGGAAATATACTATGGTAAAGAAAAATGTTAAATCAATTTTATTAAATCAATTAAACCTGTAAAATCAATTTCGTGATGCGGTAATAATATAAACTGCAGAAAATCGATTTTTAAAATTTTAATTTTGGCATTAAATTCTACTTGAATGAACATTAATTATTAATTGTTTAATAGTTGATTAATAGTCGTTATAACAATAACATTTGCAACATTAATTTTTTGTGTTCTAAAAAATATTTAGTAGCTATAAAATTAATACTCCTGTAGATAGTACAAATTATGAAATTAACATACAAATGGGTTGATTTGTTTTAGTGATAGCCACAGCTTTAACAGAACAAGAGATACTGCAGGACTGGCATTGGCTGTTTGAGAATGTGAGCCCTACATTGCACTCCTTTGATACTGAGGAGGAAATTACAGAGTTTGTTTGCTGTAAAATTAATTCCATCATAGCTACAGAGCAGGAAAATTTGACAGAAGGTGTGTATTGTTCTGTGTGCATGCTTACATCAAAATTATTCAAACCACCTTTATATGCATGTATCAACATGACCATTCTTGTATGTTTTGAAACAAAATAAAGTAGAGCAGCGGTAATCTGACGTACATTTTGCAGGGCGATGTTGGATTATCGAATTTGTCGGAGTATAGATGAATAAGAGTACCTTGTAATCCAACAAATTACAAATCAAAAATTATGTATTTTAACTTTTATGAATTGAATTTTTATGTAAAAGCAACAGTGATAGGCGTGTCGGATTACAGGGTGCGCCAGATAAGACAGGGTCCGGATTACATTGGGTTTACTGTACCCCCGCTAAAAGTTTCACTAACATCTTCTAATTCTTATTTTCAGACGAGGATACAATCACATACAAAAATGTTGATTATGAATTCCACCAAAGATTTAATATGCCTCCAGATGAGAAACTGGTGTGTTACTACTCCTGCAGGTAAACATATTAGAAATAATTATGTAGATCAAATATTTCTTTAACAAAATATTATTATCACCATTTAATGGATTTTTTAAATATACAAATAGTGGTAGAAAAACTTTAAACTATGAAGATGTATATAATTTGCTTTTACAATTTCACTCATTTACTATTTAAGTTTTTCTAAATAATCTATCCAGATTCCGGCCATATTGTGCAACAAGTCAACTTTGTAGCTAAACCACAGCTAAGGATGCCAAGTTTAATTTTTAACCAGAGCTTATTTTGCAAATAAGTTTTTTCATAATCCTGGATGTAAATTATTAACCCATTTTCCTGTAGTTGTCATAACTCACAAGTCATTGTGAATATTGTTATTCTGATAGCTTTGTTATTTTAATTACACAAATAACAGTGAGGCTGGAACACTTCAATTCTGTAAATGAAAATTGTTAAGTTTTATTGCTACAATGGTTTCTTTTAGCTATTGGAAAGGAAAGATACCTCGCCAGGGTTGGATTTATCTCTCAGTCCACTACATGTGTTTCTACTCTTACATCTTTGGACGGAAAACTGCAATAAAAATCCGATGGGCAGATGTGACTGAACTTGCCAAAACAAACAGTTTGTTGTTCCCTGATTCAATAAAAATAGTCACAAGGGACGGAGAGTATTATTTTACAATGTTCTTGAAGAAGAATGAAACATTTGCTCTGATGCAACAGTTGGCGAATATTGCTATGAAACAGTAAGTTTTTTAGTATTTTAAAAGTGTTTATGTTATTATCAATAGCGATAATAATGAAAGATTGAATTGTCAAAAATATCTCATGTTATTGTACTATTTATCATTGTCAATTTTGTGTTGATATTGGCCTTTTCTTTTACAATTCTGAATATGAGTCTTAAGTCAGGTCTGACAATTTAAGGTCCAAGAAAACATTTGGACACAATATTATTTGAATTAGATGTTTCCATCAATACCTTTTTTGAGTTAAGTCAATCAAGGAAGCAAAGGCATAATATAAAAATGCAAAATTAATCAATAAATTAAAATAAAAAACATTTTTTCCAGGTTAATTGATGACAAATCTGGGAGTTTCAACATTGATAAAGACCTCCTTACTAAGCTTAGCAAGAATGTGCCCAAAAAGCCATCTTTCCTAAAGCGAGACTTGGATGCGAGGAAGCAGTCCAATTTGTACACACTACGATTCCGTTTGCCACACAATGAAAAATTGGATGGCACTGAAGACTGTACTCTGTGGACCCCATATAATAAACGGCATAATTGGGGTCGGTTGTTTTTGTCGCAGAATTTTATCTGTTTTGATAGCCGGGTAAGTGTATACAATAAAAATATAAAAAAAAAAACAATTTTTTGCAATAATCATGAGCCAATGTTAGTGTTAGTTAATGATCCTGCCTGTCAAACGAAAGGTTTCGAGTTCAATTCCCGGTTGCGTCTTCCTCATAACGAGTTAAGTTAATTAATAACCGAATTATAGCAATTGTTTTACACTAATAAGATGAACTGGATACAGACATGAAGATAAATACATATTAAAATTATTTTTGAATCGCATGACTTAATATTGACGCAAAAGTTATTTTTAAAAGAACAGTATTCTTTATCTGTTTACTAAGTAACAAAGTATAACCTTGTGTATTCCTGTTTGCGTGCATCAATAGTCCGTATTCAATAAAATTACTAAGTCAGCTCAATGTGTAAGATATCGGTTTTACTGATACATGATATCGCGATATTTTATGATTCATAGCAAAACAGATGTCATATTACAGAATATTTGTGAGATGATTATAACAGACAACGTTATGGTGCGAATCTATAATATAAATAGCCTAAGAGAAATTTAAGTAGATGCCTTTTTGTCCTCTGTTTGATAATGTTTTTCAATTTTTTCTTGTGTGGTCGCTATTGACGAAATTTTATTATTTTTTGTTAATAAATAATGATTTGAAATTTATTCTGAAGTTCCCACGGGAATGGAAAATTTCAAGCAGTTTGAATAATGATTTTAAAATTGCCCCTCCCCCATCATTAGACTAGAAGCTGGGTACACCCACGAGTGACATAGTAGGCTGTGTTAACAGCTGTTTTAATGTTAATATTATAATTTAAACATTATGTGGAAATGCCAATGAGTACTGGAAAACAGATAATCATTATTTACCACCATTTACATAACAAAGTCGCTTGTTAACGATCTGCTACTGAGCATTTAACATCCTACGTAAAGAATAACTGAATAATTATCTATTTGTTTAAGTGTTATAATTGACATATAATAAAGTAACACAATAATTGTCTGAGAAACGATTTTAGGTATAAATCAAATACCACATGATTTTTGTAATGTTTTATCTCATCAAAAACATAAATGTGAAATGAGAGCCAAGTTCAAAAAAAAGAATTGAGATCTAAATGGATCCCAAGTTCTGTGTAGAAAATCCTAAAATTTTTGTGACAAGAACATGCAATTCATGCTCTACATTTGACTAGACTAGTTAAGTATAAAGAGTAATTTTACAAATGACAGTAGTTATTTTGTAAATTTACTCTTTATACTTAACTTTGTTATTACTTTATTAATACTAATTATCAAAAACTTTTAGTTTTTTGACTTTTTCCTTTGTATATACCTAATAGTCTGTCTACCTTGCTGCCAAATATCAAGTTTCTAGGTAATCGGATTTTGATCCTATGTCAGTGAGTCAGTCATCATATTGCGAGTTTGTTAACATTTGTATATCAATAACTGTTTGAGCTACATTTGTGAAATTTTGTATTCTAGATAAACTAAAGGGCTAACTATGGTTATGGTGATGGGCTCTTATTTCCGCACTTAGCCTCTAAGTCGGGCCATTATGCGTATAAACAAAACTAAGGGGCTTTAATAAATGTACTAAATTTCATGTATGTAGGTTAAATTGGTCTCGAGTTGTGAAGGGGTCAAAAGTAGCTCGAAATGGTTATTGTAATATTACACATGGTGCCGCGTCACCAGTTCTTTTGCTTTGAAATTTGCTGTATACGCTGCCGCGTGTCTAAATTTAACCAAAAAAACAGAACAAAAAAGTTTTGCTTAAAAAAGAAATACATCACTTTGTCTATCAACAACTGTTTTGTTACAAATATAACGTAGAAACATTATGTTTAAATATTATAACTTGATTGAAATAGCATCCGGCTGATGATAAATGGTTTCCAATGCCCATAGACATTGACTCGGTGCCATTTATGCGCTTCATTAACGAATAGCATAAAGATCAGATTTAGAAAGATTGATTACATTTCAGGTATCCCATCTAGTCCGTCTAACAATCCCACTTCGGAACGTGCACCAAGTGGAACGCGCGGACTCAGGCGGTACCGGTAGCTCGGGGGACACCGGCAGTATCCTCATCACCACGGCCCATCACACCAGCTTCCTGTTTGGAAACATCACTGACAGGGACTTCCTTGTTCACAAGATATCTGAGTTACTCGCCAAATTGCCTAAGTAAGTAATAACTTTTAGGTGGGAATTTGCTTCAGCAGAGCATGTGGACTTTATGAACGGAGATCGGAGTGAGTTTCTTTTCTTTTTTTAACTGCACGTAAACTTACACTGCATGCGTTATCACGAGCACGCACCGCAAATACGATATCCCACCGCAAGGCGATGCGTTTTCGCAAGTGTCGCAACGCAACAATTTAATCGCATACGTCGCCGGAATTTTCCACGATGTTGTGGGCGTCTTAATTTTTGCGGTACGTCGTCTTATCTCCGTTACACTGGATTCTATCTCCAATATCTATAATTTAATCCATTTACGTAAATCATATGCATGTCATATTCTATAGGAGGGTCTACACCTTGAATTGCGGAGGTTAAAATTTTTAACATGTAGAATTTTGATGACCTTTTCCTGATCATATGACCCGGTTAAATGAAGAATTCCGAGTTCGATTATTGAATGGGTATTGATGCTGTTAAATATTTTAGCTTGTAAATTGTATGAGTATTGTTATTGTATGAGTTTTTAGTGGGAAAGGAATGAAGATAAATATGGCAACTAAATTTATCAAAATCGAAAAATTTCAACATAAACAACAATATTTTTAAACAGTTATGCTAATGAGTAGTGAGTAATAAATTAGTCGTTTGCATAATATAATATGACTAATACAAAACTGGTTGCCGAAGTACCATTGAAGACAGACCCCTTTTTAGGAATAATATACGCCTGGAAGACAATGTGATTTTAAAGTTCAACAATGATTCTTATAGTAATGTAAAACATAATATACTATACACCATTCGATAGTGTCTAAAAAACAAATGATGCAGTTTTAATTTTCATCAGAATCAGCCCCGAGACTCCCTTGACAACTTTTCGCTATTCCTCATAGTTTAGTAATAGTTTTGTAGATAGAAAATATTTAATTGACAATTTTATTGATTAACATTGTCTGTGCGCGATTTTATTAGGCAACCTATCAGCGGTATAGATATTTATATTTTCTACCATATATGTATAGTGGATTATTTTTATTTGACCACATGTTTTGTTTAGGTCTATGAAAATGCTCCTAATTTGTTACAGCTGAAGCCAGATCACAGACGTCCGATGAATAAAACAAAGATATGCATGGAAAAATACGCTTTAAACACTGCAAGCAATTTGACCTTATAAATTAGATTTTACATAATAATAAAGAAATGTTGATTGGATTTCCAATACAAAACACTGCCCTCGTTATGATAAACAACGTATCTGCATTTCAGCAAGTTCCGAGAAAAACGCGCCTAAAGTTTTTTTTCTTATTTTTGTTGTCACGACTACATGACTCTTGCCATATTCGTATTCTAATAATATTTACCGTAACAGTGGTTTTACTGGCTGTCTGTTAAAAGGGTAAAAATTACTACTATATCGATAACATCTTATAATGCGTTTGTGATCATTCGCAATATTCTTATACCTGTTAAAAAATTGTACAAATTTATTGTATTAACATGGGAACATCATCTAAACACTTCTACTAATAATCTTTCTAAATATTTTCCTACTAAATATTTTTCTATCTTCATGCATTCGTTAATTCTAAACTTGCCCATCTTCAAACGCATAATAATAAAGCATAGCATCCAAGCATACAATTCTACTAACTGGGTGCTTATTGCGTATACCGTCTTGAACTGTTGAAGTGATGTTCTCGTCAGCTATTTCTAAATTGTGAGTGGACAGTGATATGTACAGGGAGAAGGCGACTAAGGCGATAGCGGGGCAAGAGGACGGCGCGGAATGGACGCCGCAGCCGCCATTGATGACGTTGTTCAAGACACATCAAACTTCTTCCATCAAGCAGATACAGCAGAAGAAGGTATAACATCAACGTGGTTAATAATAATAATAATAAACGCATTCACAACCATATACAATCGTGTGCAATTGTTACCATGCCGGATCGCCGTGCCAAGGGTCCTGAGTTTGATTCCTAGCGAGGTAAAAATTTTAATGATGGATTTTAACTTCTGTTCTTGATCTGACTGTGTTCTTGTCTTTCTGTGTTCTCCATGGCACCCACAGCAGAGGGAATCCTAGGATTTCCTTTATTGTGGATTATTTTAAGACTTAAAATCTACATTACTGGTTAACCAGTAAAAACCTTGTCTACAGGAGAAGCAATGGGAAGACCACATGGCGGAAGTTGGCCGAGGCGTCAGTATGTATCAAACGACCGCTGGCAGTGAACTGGTCGTCAACGGAATACCAGAGTCTCTCCGAGGCGAGCTATGGAGTGTCTTCTCAGGGTCCATCCTGCAAAAGGCACAGAACAAGGGACTGTATGAGAAGCTAGTTAATGAAGCGCTCTCATCCAAGAACCAAGCCAACGATGAGATCGAAAGGGATCTCCATAGGTCCCTGCCTGAACATCCTGCGTTTCAGAATGATGTCGGTATGTTGAATAGAAAGTTATCATTTTTTATGATATTTAGCGAACCCTTTTTTAACATAGTTACTTAATAGACCCTCGGAGTGTTTCTACCTTTGTCTGAATTTTGTCACCTCTATCACCTGCGAAATACACTTGTATAATACCTTGTTATAATGTACATTAATTTGTGTAAGCGGAGATCTAAATGAAACGCATTTTTCACGAACGTGTATAAGCAAAAAAATGAAGTTTCATAATTTTCTATGTTACTTTTAAACAACATATTATAAATAATCTAAAAAAAAAGTATATATGTTACTAGTTGACTGTGTAACTCCGTTTTATTATTAGGGCCTTACTTATAAGCGCTTCATAAACCTATTTTAGCTATCTGTATTTCACTGTTATAACATTTTTTATCTTTATCGTTTTTCATAAGAGTGAAAGAAACAAAACACTTTATACCTTCTATAAAGTCAAAGTCAAAATATTTTATTCATATAGGTATCACTGATACACTTATGCGCGTCATTTTTTTATTTTTTTATTTGTCATTTATACCTTTGCTTGTCGTTATTATAAATAAAGGGGTTAATCTTTAGGTATATCGGCGTTACGTCGTGTCCTATGTGCGTATGCACTCAAGAACCCGACGATAGGGTACTGCCAAGCGATGAACATTGTAGCTTCGGTGCTTCTCATCTACTGTCCTGAGGAGCAAGCCTTCTGGCTGCTAGCCACCATCTGTGAGACGTTGCTACCTGACTACTATAACACGAGGGTGGTTGGCGCGTTGGTGAGTTTATCGTCAGTCATCCAAATCTATCGCATATCTTCTAATGTCCCTGCCATGTCTGCCCCTTAACGCGTTAAGAATTATCTGTACATTACGTACGTATGACCAACAGTTGACACGTTAAAAGGGGCGTGGTCTAGTTAATGTTATTACACTTTAAAGGATTTTAATTCTTCTGGTCGGCTAACGCGCTTAGTAAAGCGCAATTTGGCGTAGCCTGAACATTAACTGTCCTAGTTCATAAGCCCGTCTTAAGACCGTCTTGTGAGAGCAAATAAACGATATTATTTATATTATTATTAACTTGAAGGCAGATGTATTGGGGGTAATCTATGAGCAGGGGTATAACGACATCTAGTTAATCGAATCGCAAAATAAATAAATAAATGTTTGGTTCATATCGAAATAAGGAAATAAGACAAAAAAAATTACGTTCACGTAAGTAATTATAGATTAAAATAAAATTCATGCAATTTATTAACATACGCAGATACTACTTTATTAATTAGGTAAGTATTTATTTTTATTTATTTTTGGGGAATAAAACCAAACCAAAAGATAGAAAACTGCGCCACATTGAACCGTCGATAATTTTCGTGGGCCTTAATCGAAGGGTGTTTGAAGTTGGTTATTTTTGCTAAAATTTAGATTATTAACTTGTATACTCCCTACTCTATACAGGTAGACCAGGGTGTGTTGGAAGACCTGACGAAGGAACACCTCCCGGAGCTGCACGCGAAGCTAAACGAGCTGGGCATGATGAAGATGATCTCCCTGTCCTGGTTCCTGACGCTGTTCATCAGTGTCATGCCGTATGAATGTGCCGTCAACATCATGGATTGCTTCTTCTATGACGGTGCTAGGGTCATCTTTCAGGTGAGCTCGTGGTGTTTTCGGATCCGGATGTTAGGATAATGTTATACTGGTTCTGTATATAAAATTACTTTAAACTAACGCGTTTCCTGTGGTTTCTCCCGCGTTTTCTAAAATAATAAGTACCATATAATTTATTCCAGATTATGGTCTACCTGGAAAAAAATTCATTAAAATCTGTTCAGTACTTTTTGTGTGAAAAAGAGACAATCATTATAATATTAGTGAGATATTTTAAGGGTGTAAGTTCTATCCATTCGCCATGTCTCTGTCGGAGATTGCTGTTTCTGGTATCACCTATTATAATCCCGATGGTAAACTAAGATTTTGGTAAAGACTGGATGTGGTAGGGTTTTTTCCGCATGGCTTATTAATGTCCTTCTAAATCCGACAGGGAAATGTTCTTTTACGAGTTAACAGTGATTTTGACTCTGCAAAAATATTTTGACTATGGATTTTACTTTCAAATTCAATGATTTCATAGAAAACTGCCTCTCAAGTATGATTAAGTAATTTTTTTTTTTTCAGGTGACATTAACAATTCTGGACATTAACCGCGACAAGCTACTGAAGTGTACGGAAGACGGGCAAGCGATGCAAGTTCTAAATGAGTACCTCGAGGGCATCTACAATGAGGAAGCCATGGCGTTGTCGACTGAGCCACGCACTGCCGAGAGGGTAAAGTATACTTAAATACGAGTTTGGAAAAAAATATGAGAGTAAAATTATTACGATTTGACACTCAAAAATCGACATGATGAAGGTGCGTGATATTAGGCGCACAGCATTCGCTAGAGTTGCTTTAGATTGCTAGCGCGCGCCGGGTCGTGAGTGCGGGCGAGAGGTAAGTATAATAAGCTAGAGATAAATAAGAGGTAAGTATAACTTCTTACGTGCGTACATAAGTACACACACACGTTTTTCTTTCTTCTTATTATCAATATGGAGGGTACCTCTACACTCCATAATAGGGATGTTGACTAATTTTATGATTCAATTTAATTTTATAGATAGGACCTTAATATTCACGAAAAAAATATTATAAAAATAATAATCTTCAATTTAAAAACAAAAATTTATAAATAAAAATCATTATAAAATTTCCCACCAAAAACGTCACGTGACGTCACTAAACTATATTCAATACTATATGTCTGTATTTGAATTTGCATATAAAATACTTTCAATGACGTCATAAGCTCAAAATGGCGTTTGAGGTCACGTGACAGTGAGTACAATTTTTAACATTTTAAATTAATGATATTTAATTTATTGTGATTGATTTCGATAAAAGAATCATATTTTAGGCCTTTAAATGTTACCATTAGTATTTTAGACAAAAATTTATATTATTTTATAATAAGTGTAAACATCCCTCTCCCCACAGACCATAAAAGTGCAAGAGCTAGTCTACCAGTCATACCGGTCGTTCGGCGCGAGCGTGAGCTCCGAGAACATCGAACACTTGCGGCTGAAGCATCGGCTCCGAGTCGTGAGGCAACTGGAGGAGAGTCTGGAGAAGAACACCCTGAGAGCGCTGCAGCAGGATAAGTTGCTGGAGCCTAATGAGTTGCAGGTAGGCTCTGCACGCGGCTTTGCTCGCGTTATCCGAGATAATAAATAAATAAATAAACGCTTACACACTCTTACCGCCAGGTTTTCACATCATATTTAATTTTCCTAGGAGCTGTTAAGCATCATTCGTGAAGAGCTACTCTGGGCCAAGCGGGTCCCTTGCGAGAGGTTGGAAGCACCATACGAGGCGTATAGACTGGACTATGGACAGTTTAAAAACCTGTTCACGGCTCTGTCGCCATGGGCACACGGTGATTATGCTGAAGCCATCACGTTTAGGATGTTTAAGGTATGTGGTATTAATGTTTAATTAAACTACCTTAAGACATGAACTAACGCCCCAACTCAGAGGCACTAATGGTTACTTAAATCGCTCCTTAGTACGGAATTTGTATGGTGATTCTTTACTAAGGAGTGATTAAAATAACCATTAGTGACTCTGAGTTGGGGCGTTAGAGTCTAAAACAGTTGTATTCAAACAGTCGTTACTAAATTTTGCTTAAGAAAGATCCATAAATGAGCTGTTCTGCTTTAGCAGAATACATTTGATATAGTATTGAAAATAGAAGATAGAATATTATTAAGAACGGCCTTAAAAAGACACGAAAAAGAAATCAGGTAAAGAGATCACTGAATTGCCAAACTCGATTCAGAGGCTTATAATGCTGTCAAACTCTGAATAGGAAAGTCGGTGGCCACTAAATCAAAACTGTCGCTTATAAAGTAAGGTTTGAAGAAAAATCTAAATAATTTTATTTTCGCATTTAAATTAATTTAACATTACTATTAATTTAATAAAAGTACATTTAAATACAGTTTTAATTTCGAGGTCACTAACTTTCCTATTCAGAGTATGACGGCGTATATACGTACATAGTTTGAGTTCGATGTCATGGAATTTTCAGTTCAATACCATATAGTATATACCATAGCCCGGCGGCTTGCGTCGATCCTAAGTGATCGACAATGTTAAGCAACAGCGGGCGCGGTCGGTAGTTGGATGGGTGACCGCTAGTGGCATGAAATTCTTGAGCCTTTTCGTGCTTCGGAGGGCACGTAAAGCCGTAAAGAGGTCCTCGGGTGGTTTGAAAACTTCTGACACTCGGGTTGGCCACTAAGTCCACCAATCCGCACTGTAGCAGCGTGGAGGCGTATGCTCTAGACCTCAAGAAGAGAGACCCGTGCCCAGTAGTAGGCCATTAATGGGTTGAAGCCAATAACTTATTCTTATAGTTAGTGGACAACGACGACGACGGCCTAGTGTCCGCGCGCGGGCTGAGTGTAGCGCTCGGTCTAACCGCGCGGGGGGACGCGCCGCGGCGGCTGCGGGCGTTGTACTGCGCGCACGCACCCCCCCTGCTCTCCCCCACCGAGCTCCGCCCCCCGCACTTCACCGACACCGGCGAAGAGGTCGCCACTGATGCTATGTCGTTCTTTGAGAGGTATGGATACTTGGTGACAAAAAAAAATAATAGTAATCTTTAGTAAAAATTTTGTCTTAGCCTTAGTTCCCAAAGTGGTCCAGATGGACCTCCAGGGGTCCACGGGAGACTCGACGGGGGTCTACGTTGGCGTGAAAAAAAATCAATTAATTAATTAACCAACTATTAATCTCATAAGTTACTACAATATTTTACGAGCTTAAGGGTGATATCATAAGTGCCATTACAATTATAGACGAAGACGAAGATAAATATGGTAGAAGTGATCTATGAGAAAAAAAAAAGTCTGGGAACATCTGGTTTAAAGTATGAAATATATTATAATAAGTATTTTTTTAAGGTTGATGCAGTTTATGCTGTCATTCTACCGGCTTACACTGACCGGTTACAAATTATTAACACATACTACAATTAATCGTTATTGGAACGAAGTTCCTTATCGCGCGTTGTGAAAGGGGGCTAGACGGAAAATTACGACACTTTTTGATTCTTACGAATGACGACACTTTTTTTGAAGTGGTTCACAGAGTTTTACAGAGATGGCGTTGTACTGCACAACTTTCTGAATCACGCTAGCGTGATTCACAGAGTTTTACAGAGATGGCGCTGTACAACAAAACAATATTTAAATCGAAAGGAACGTCGTTCCATCCGGGTGTCCCTTGACACCTCTCATGTTTTTTAATTTATTTATCGGCTGGGTCCTTCCCAAATCCGCCCCATAGTCCGCGTGAAGCTGTAAAGGCTAATAGGGCCAACAGCAACTTATCATTCGAAATAAGAACACACGCAGTCAACATAGTAACTACTCAATGTACTCACCTGACCGACCGACTGATACTGACCGTATTGACCAACCTATTTTTAGTGTTATTTTGCCTAGTTTTTCCTCTCTTTCTCTCTCTCTCTCTCTCTCGTATTAACGTATCTCTCGTATCTTAGAGGCTACAGTTCACAAGCAGCTCTCCTCCTTTATTTTCAGTAACAGTCTCCTTAGCCCTTTTCAGTCAGGATTTAGACCAGGACACAGCACCACGACTGCCCTACTGAAAGTCATTGAGGACATCCGGAGGGGCATGGAGGATAAAATGGTTACCGTTCTGGTGCTCATTGACTTTTCTAATGCCTTTAACATGGTAAACCATGACATTCTCCTTGCCGCTCTTAAGCACCTCAGGCTGTCGCCCACGACACTGGAATGGTTCTCCTCATATCTTCGTGGACGCCGACAAGCTGTTCGTGTTGGTCGGTCTCTTTCTGACTGGTGCGACCTTGATGCCGGCGTCCCTCAGGGTGGTATCCTTTCCCCTTTGCTCTTTTCGATCTATATTAATTTTCTCACCTACTCACTTGACTGTTCTTACCATTTGTACGCGGACGACTTGCAAATTTATGCGCAAGCCAGCACGGATAATGTAAATGATGCCATAACTACCGTGAATCAAAATCTTGCTAATGTTAGCTCGTGGTCTCTTAAATACGGCATCAAAGTTAACGTTGCCAAATGCCAGGCCATTATAATCGGCAGTTCTCGGCAGTTAGCTAAATTAGACTACGATTCCGTCTTGCCTGTCACCTTTGAGAATTCTATTATCCCGTACAAATCTAGCGTTAAAGATCTTGGACTGCATGTGGACACAACACTCAGCTGGTCTGTACAGGTCATGGAAGTTAGCCGATCAGTTTTCTGCAGGTTGCGCACCTTAAATCGGTTCCGGAATTTTCTACCAACTCAGGTCAAGATAACTCTAGTGAAGTCCCTTATTTTACCCATTATTGATTATGCCGATGTGTGCTGCTCCGACATCAGCATGGACCTACTCAATAAGCTGGATCGTCTCGTAAATAATGCTATTCGTTTTATCTTCTGTCTACGTAAATTTCATCATATTTCCTCCTATCGTCGCCAACTTGAATGGCTCCCTATTCGTGAACGTAGACAGGTACGATTACTTACCACCTTGTTTAACATTCTTTTTGAACAAACTACTCCATCGTATCTTAAAGAAAAGTTTAAATTTCTGTGTGACACCCATGATCGTCAGTTGCGCTCGTCTGATTCTCTCGTACTTTCGATTCCCGTTCACCGATCTGGTTTCATGTCAGATTCCTTCGTCGTCAGCGCAATCCGGCTTTGGCAAGCTCTTCCGGTTGAATTAAGGAAAGTTTGTAACAGGTTGTCCTTTAAAAAGAGTGTTGCTTCCCACTTTCTTAGCCAGTATCTGGAAAGTTAGACAATTGTTATGTTTTTGCATATATTCTTAGCTATTATATAATTAATTGGTTTTAATCTTAATGTATATAATATATATTATATATTTATAGTTCGTTGTTTTCCCTCAGATTATATTTAGTTTAAATAGTCTGCTTTATTTCTATCGTATATTTTACTGTAGTATCTAACTAACCCTTTAAATTTCTACACACATATTTATTTACATATATATAATTATATAACTCATAATTATGTACTTACCATTTAATACCGCCATCGCTGTTTTCCGATTCGCCCAAAGGTTGGCTGGTAGAGAATGCTCTTAGCATTAAGCTCGCCTTTTATACCATCATTTTTAGGTATAATAAAGATTAAATAAATAAATAAATAAATAAACGTGCCCACCGTCCCCAGCATGGAGACTCCACCGACGCCGGAGCCCGGAGCGACGCCCTCTATGAACAGGTCCATCAGCGAGGCGTGCGACGGATACAATATGGACAAGTCTACGGACAGTGCTTACAGCCAATCCGGTGAGGCGATGTAGTTATTACTGGTGTTTTAACTGTAAATGTGTGTTCTTGTGTGTGTGTGTGTGTGCGTGTTCGTACGTGTGTGTCGTAGTCAAATAATTTGCACACAGTTAAGAATTTCATGGCCTGGTATTCTTACGTAGGAATTCATATCGGCATAAAAAATATTTTACTAAACTGTTTTTTTTTAATTTAAGGCACGATTAAGAATTTCTACTAAAAAATTGTGTGGTATATTCAATAATATATTAAACATATAAAAACCAAGTACTAATGTATAACTGTCTACCTCCACAGACTGGTCACAGCCTACCACAGCCGACTGTGTGAGGGCGTGTGCTCTCGGCGGGCTGTCGGGGGCGTCGACCCCGGGCTCCCCCGCCGCCCCGCGCTCCGCCCCGCCGCTCCCCCGCCCGCACTTCCTGCGACTGCTGGCGGCGCTACACCACCTCACTGAACACTCCACGCAGTTGTATGAGGCTGTTGTTAGCGCTGGTGAGTGAAACTTATCATATTAACGCCCCACCTCAGAGTCACTAACGGTTACTTTAATCGCTCCTTAGTAAAGGATCACCATACAAATTCTGTACTAAGGAGCGCGTTAAGTCAATGATATTATATACAAGATATGCCAAGATGGCGCTGAAATTATATCAGTCGAATTTAGACAAGTGTAGCGATTTTAATTCAGAGAGTTGATAGCTGCCTCTGAGTGAGGCGACTAGCTGTCTTTTTCACTATTATGGTTTTAGTAGTGCCATCCCTCTTACACAATTTGTCAATGTAATAGTAATTATTGGTGTAGTGAAACAAAAGATAAACGTGTGTGTGTTGTAGCTCGATCGGAACAGATTTTTTGTTTGATTTGTAAGGGCACAACGTATCTATAGTTTAATATCATTGCGTTAAGTAAGCGTTAGTGACTCTGAGATGGGGCATAATATTATAATACGCGGCACGGATCTTGAGCGCTGTGACATACCTGCGCAGAAGCGATTTTTCGGGCTTTGGCGGTATGAAGTGAGCAGTGAGTCACTGTAAGCGTGTCCGCAAACGGCTTGCTTCATGTCGTGCAATGTGATTGGCCCGTCAAGTGACGTTAAAACAGCGCTAGTCGTAATTCGTTCTCTGAGCGTGCGGTCACGTCTTGCGACAGCTGAATGACCATTTATATTTCACTCCAAGTTTACGATGCGCGAACTCTTTCGCCGAGCGCTCAAAATCCGTGCCACCCACATATAAATGTGGAAGTTTGTGAAGATGTTTGGATATTTAACTACTTAACCGATTTGGCTGGAATTTGGAATGGGAATAGCCTATACCCTGTATTAACATATAGGCTATTTTTTATCACGAAAAAGTTCAGGATTCCCGGCGGATTTGTAAAAAAATCGATATCCACGCGCGCGAAGCTACGGGCTTCATCTACCTAATATTATGTATCCTAATCCATCATTCTACTTATAGGTGAACTTTATTTTTATGTGGTTCTATAAATCTAAATTTTAATTAAAAATTTCGTTTCGAAACCACTACTATTAACTAAACTATTACTACTATTAACTAAATTAAATAAAATTATGGCCGTATTGGGCGGCTTAGCATACTAACTCCAATCTTATTATTTCCCGAACCACCACCCAACCAGTCGTTATTTGCTACATATATAAATTCTGTTGTATATTCCAGGCACGCTACTATTGCAGCTGGGCGAACATAACCAGAGGCGGGAGTTTGATCGCGAGATATCGCAGGACAGCTTGTACCTAGCGGCCGCAGCGCAACCAGACTTGGTGAGTAGCCTTTTACATGTAAGTTTTACTCGTGTAAGTAACTTAATTATTAGTAATTTAATTATTAGCTGCACTAAAATATAATTATGTAATTAAATAATATTGTTATAAGTCTACCAATTGGGTGACCGCTAGTGGCAAAAAATTCTTGAGCGTTTCCGTGCTTCGGAGGGCACGTAAAGCCGTCGGTCCCGGTTGTTATCATATGATAACAGTCGTTCAGCCATGTCGGAGGTCCTCGGGCAGTTTGAAAACTTCCGACACTCGCGTTGGCCACTAACCCCTCCACCAATGCGCACTGGAGCAGCGTGGTGGAGTATGCTCTAGGCCTCCTCAAGAGGAGAGACCCGTGCCCAGTAGTGGGCCATTAATGGGTTGAAGCCAAGTCTACCAATACTGTTAAGGAAGAGCGGGCCCCCCAACACAAGCAATAAAACGCTTAACGTGTGGTCCCAACGTATACTTATTATGTACTGATTTTGTAGATAATAAGTACCTAATTATTGATTTTGATTTGCTGACTGTACACAACACATACTTAAGATCTTGCAGTCCACTAAAGAAGCGTCCGAAAACTTTCAAATAAGTGTCTAAATGTCCATCTTTTTTGATATTTATAAATAGGTACTACTGTTTAAGTATTTATATTAGTATTTTTCTTTCTTTTAATTTATATATAGAATCCTGAACTTTTTTGGGATAAAAAGTAGCCTATATGTAAAACAAGGGGCTATCTCCGTCCCAAATTCCAGCCAAATTGGTTAAGTTGTTGTGACGTGATTGAGAAACAAGCATCCAAACATCTTCACAAACTTTTACATTTATAATATTAATAGGATAAACATTATGATTATTATATACTAGGAAATCGTCCTCGCTTCGCCTCGGGAAAAATAGTAAAAAAATATATTATAATATAGCCTATGTCACCCGGGGATAGTGTAGCTTCCCAACAGTGAAAGAATTTTTCAAATCGGTTGGGTAGTTTCGGAGCCTATTCAATTCAAACAATCAAATCTTTCCTCTTTATATATTAGTATAGATAACGAGAGGTTTGAACCTACTTTCCCACAACACAGGGAATCCTAGTGTGGGAGCTAGTAATCAATATAGCTGTGTAACAAAGGATACGCAATAAATATTTTTTCATTTTTTCATTTTCATTATTATCTATTAAGTTTTCTGTCATCACCAGGTGGACCCTAATGGTAATCCGACTGAAGACCAAGACAGCCGTCAAGGTCCGCCGTCCCCATCACGCGATAGTGATCCCTCGACCGACGGCGTATGGTCTATTACCCTCGAGCAATTCCTCGCCACGATACTAACCAAGCCGCCCTTGGAAGAATACTTCAATAAACAATGGCCGTTGTTACCCAAACTCGAGGCATTGAGGCAGAGAGATAGGCTTCAATCGATTTCATAGAAGATTAGAACATGGATAGCTGTCAGGTATGAATGAAGCTTTATTGTAATATTTTTGGTGGTTTATAGTGCGCGTCGATGATTTCGCGTGGGGACGTACTTAATCATAAATTTAGAACCAGTAGATTTGACAGAGCATGATCACCAGTTACAAAATCTACGTGTAAGATGGAGACAAAAATATTATTTTTTGTCCCCCTCACCGTGGCCGATTATATTTTACATATATGTATATTGTTTGTCACAAGTGCAAACAATGTGTGAGTTGTGACAAACAATGAAGAGTGAGTTGGCAATTAGGAGATTTAAAGTTTCAGTTTGTTTTATAACTAGAAAATTGTAGTAAGCTTATGTATATAAGTTTAAGTACGATGGTAGGTAGCAGTATTCTGGGCTGCTTGTTTAATTTTGTTACATTTCTTTTAAAATAACCTTATAGAAACGTAAATTCTCTGTCTCATATGCGGCCACGCCATGGCTGAATCTATAGGTACTACGTCTATGTACTTAATGTTGGCATATGAGAAATATATACGTAGTAAAATTCAAAATAAAATGTTTGCATTTATTGCAATATTATGACAATGCAATTATTGAGTTTTATTATGCAAAAGAAATAAACTTGTCCTCTCTGACAACAATTCGTTCCCATACGCTATCTGGCGCGCACTATACGTCCTAAACATGAACGAAGATTTGTTGACAGTTTTACGAGTATAGTTTCTTTACGCTATAGTTGGACGATATCACTCATTTCAACATTGTATTGTTATAATAAAGGTATTCGATGACAATTTAAAGAGCTATTTTGTAAATGTAGTTCTTTAAAAATGCGCATAAGAAAATTATATGAGTAATGAGTAATTGAGTATGTATTATTAACAACTTATATTTACATAAACGCCAAAATATTCTAATAGAAAAGATAGCTGTTCAGTTGCGACCTTTTTATTTCTTTCATATTGCAATCTGTTGAAATGATTGTCTTTTTATGAAATATAGAATTTGTACAATTTGACACGTTCGTTCCTTGTAATTAAATAGGGCAATTTCCCGTTTTAAATGCGCTTGGTTCAATATGCACCAAGTCTGAATGATAAGATCTAAGAGTAAATTTTAACAGAAATTGCCCAGGTATATAATTGAAATATTAATAGGGATTGGAGGTTTTTTAAAAAAAATATCGTTAGCCCTCAAGCTTCTCATTGTATCTTTACTGTTTAAGATTGCTTTATTTTACTTTTATATTATAGTAATCATGCACTCAAAAGCTATCTATGGTTTTAAATGAAGTGAAAATATCCTTTTCTATCAGTTGTTTCGTAGATCGGTGAAAATACCTAAATTAGGAATTTTGAAACAAAGGGATTAATTACTTTATAAATGAATTTATTTTGTATTATTCTTATATTGTATAAAATGTAGATAAATACTTTGTACGTAAAATGGGAGCTTCGGAATACAATAAAATACAAAATTATAGCGTCTATATAAAGTTACTGCAATGCGATGTGTATTTTTATAGTTATATATGCTTTCAATGTTCATAAATAAAATAAAAATGAAATACATTCCATTTTGAAGGAACAATTTTTTGTGAAAACGCTAAGAACAAAATTTTTTACGCTTCTGTTTAACGAATGTTGATAATTTAATACAATAATATTTAGTACATCGATTGATATGTAGCCATATTAGTTTTAAGAAATATAGGATTATATATTATTATATTATAACTTACTATATAAGTTTCAACATGTCCCAGTTAAATAACTTCATTGTATAACATAAAGGACTAACAAAGATTAGTAAGTAAGAAATTTTAAGTCTAGCTTAGTACAAAATAGTATTTCCAAAGGTTCAGGCGTATATGTATAAGTATCTCACGGTCTGTTTTTGTAACCTATCTTTTCCTTACTGTCGATAAGGTGTAATACCATAATAGAAAGATCTTAAACTGCAGCAAAAGATAAGTAAATATAATAATCGGCAAATATAACACCGTAAATTGTATAGCTTTATAGCACAATAATTTGATAGCTACAAATTTTATCCAACAACTGAGAAAGCCCAGGATATGATACTCTGTCATTATAGCACTGCAGATTAAAGTAGTATATATTGGGTAATCCAGTTGAAAATAAATTAACCTGCCTACTATTTATAACCACTTTAAATTGGTTAATTCTATAATCAATTATACATATTACTAATAGACGTTATATGTGTAAAAGTTTTAATGATTACAAACGTCGACGGAAGCTTAAATACGCGTTTTTAACATTAGACATTATGTTATGTGCCTTAACCTTTAAGAAAATATGTAAAAATTAAACTTGTAATGTGATTTATGCTTGCTTCAGTACTACCGAGAATACCTCTTAAATTCAAGTAATTTGTAAATAAATATGGTCCTTCGAGCCGGAAAACTATGGCAATAAAACCACGAAAAATATGATTTTAATTTAATAACACTACATTTGCGTTACAAAATCGTTGTGTCCATGGACCTGACAGTTACATATTTTTACTAAAAACAGTTCAGAGAAGTAAAAAATTGTTGGCTGAACTTAGGTTAGGAAAGACGTTTTGATGTAGTGTTCGACAATATTTTTGGTCAGTTTAAACTATGCTGAATGCGTATTAATCAAAAGCTGTAAAGTTTTGGCGCTACTACACACGGTATAAGGAAATATTTGACGTGTTGGTTAAGATAATCGCGGGAATATAAAATACCGTAGTTGACATAGTCCATTCATTCTAGATTTCAATGTATGGGCGAAACTGCAATATTTATAATTTTGTGAAACTGCTCCTATGTTGTACTTATAGGTGAGTACTTTAAACAAAAAACAAGTCTGCCCCTCCCGCCCACATCCGCCCCTCCCCCCTAATTTTTTAATGTACTCACATAAAAATCTAGAATGAATGGTCTATCTACTGTAATGTCTTTAGTTCGATTAGTGCTTTTGACACAACACCAACTAATGTAATTTATATGGGCTATTTGTGGGTTTAAGGGAGCTTTCTAGATATTTTTTTAAATATAGCATGCATAGAATAGAAGCATGTTGAATTTGCACTGATAGCAGCAATACAAGTAAAGCAATATATTTTTGTACAGAGCTAAGTAACCGGGAGTCTAGACATTGTACACTTTTTAGCGATAACGAACTTTGAAAACGACAAAACGTCAAAACGTATTAAGTGACTTAAGTCATAGATTTTCCCTCATATCGATGACGAATTTCGAATAACAAATGTTCGTTTTGATTTCGTTATCGCTTGCTAAATGTACATTGTATAAGTGCGTAAATATTGTGTATTTATTTTTGTAATTATGCTTAACATGTATTGTATCGTATAAGTTAGGTGTTTCAAAGAATTATGCTAGAAATGTGCATGTGTAACAGATTAAACTATGTGATTATATGAAATATATTACGAAACTAATAAACTGGTACGTTATAAAGTCCCAGAGTATGCGTAATCTCCTTTACTTTGAAGAGATCTTAAGAACATTCCATTGGTTTTATCAAAATTTAACTGTAACATGATAATTATTTTTATTATTATCAGTTTTATATTAATAACTCGCTCACCTAGTAATATAATGGCACATCTGCAAAAAATGCGAAATTGACTACATAGTGGTAAAGATGTATTAATGTCTATACTAGTAACCAAACACATTCAATCTGTAAAAAGCGTAAAAAGAACCCATAAATTAATTTTAAACATTTTTATAAAAAATTTGATTCTCGTTTCTTTTAAAAAAATATGACAAACGTAGATGTGTAGATGTGCGGTTGTATTACTGGGTGAGCGATATACATATTTGTTTTCGGTTAATTTTTTGGATGTTAACTACAGATTATAAATAATAAATTATTAACACACAGTGTATTAATTTGTATATTATGTTTGTTTTTCAAACCCCTGTAGGTACTACACACCTGTAATCGAATTGAATCATTCAATGGACTGTGTATTTGCGTAAGTTTAATTACAACTATTAAATTTTATTATGTCATGTATTTTCAGCATAAATTAAGATATAAATTAGTAAATTAAGATACATATTTGATAAAAACTTGACCTGTTAAATTGGGTACTTCTTTAATTATTTAAATTAAATAATTTACAACCTTTTTTTAGTTTAAAATAAAGGAATGAAGTTATAGTAACCTTAATTATATACTTAACATATAAATGTGTAATTAATTATTATTTTCTAGTGTAATTTTAAAATCTTAAATAAATGAGAAAGGTGTGAAAATGTATAGATTTGAATATACTGAGTGAGCAATATGTGAATAGCATTTAATTTCATCCTTAACATTATGTAAGGTCTCATTTCATTATGACCAAATGAGACTGTGTACATCAGTTTCATAATAATTATTAAGATCATCCATTGATTGGCCAGTCTAACCATTAATTTGACCAATTCAAAATATGTATTATAAGTAGGATGATTGTGTCGTGTATATTTATCGATATATTATTATAATTTTCCATCCTAATAATCTTACATATTTACTCAATAAATATTTAAAATATGTGCTAATTATTTGGTGTAATAAGATTGAAGTAACTACAATAACCACAACTAAATCATATTTAATCTATGTACCACAATTATTAACTAATGTTTTTCATTGTATTTAAATCGTCAAATTTAACATTCGAGACCATTTAATAAATGATCATATAATGAAAAATAAAGGACACATAAGGTACATTATTATTCAGCACTTTCTAATCGCATTAGAAATCTTGAATTTGCTTAAACAATTATGTATGTACGCTTGAGTCGCGCCAAAGCAACTATTGTGGTTTACAAAACGGTTCTTCTGGTGCATACAAAATTTTCTTACTAATAGACAATTTAATTTAACACTTGCTAAGAAAAAATCCAAATTATTTAATCCTGAAAATACTTTATTACATGTAGACATGTTCACAGTGGCTTCCAAAAGATTCAACCCAATACTTATATATTTTAGTCCTAAAACCGGTCCCAAAACTAGCAGGTAGTTAAATTATCTATAGCATTGTCCCCATAGCATTTTACTCTATAAACTGTCTTCTTTTTGCACAATGTTGTATAATTTCCTTCGTTTAATTAAGTTAGCGATAAGTACTTGGTTATGAAATAAATACTTATTTGATGTTATGCGGCAGTTTTATTTATAGTCTGTTAACTAAGCCATGGCAAAATACAAAAGGTAATATAAACAATTTCAATTCCTTAGAATAAGAGGAAGTGGATCTAATTAGGTTTACAAAATTTGCTAAATTCTTGGCTTGGGAGGCAGTTTTTTATTTCTTTCTCTTTATTACGCGGTGTCCTACGTGGGCGACTCAACGCGAACGCGAAGCGACGCGGCGCGATGCGAAAGCAACAAACAGTTGAAATGTGTTGAAGTGTCCTACGTTACAAAACGCACGTAGAGTGCGCTGCGACGCGGCGCGATTTGACGCGAACGCGATCAGTTGGTTTGATATTTTCGCGCGAACTTCAGCGGCGCGGCGGATGTCAGTTGCGGTGAAGGGACGATTCGCGTGCACGTAGGACAGAGCCGCCGCATCGCACCGCATCGCACTGAAATCGCACCGGATCGCTTCGCGATCGCGTTCGCATTGAGTCGCCCACGTAGGACACGGTGTTAGGTGGCAAAGCATCGATGATGCGTTTGGTGTTGCTGATCTCCATGGGCGACGATAGTCACTTACCATCAGGTGGACCGTCAGCTTGTTTTCTACTGATTATATAAAAAAGAAAAAAGTTGAGTAACTTTTAAAACAGGGGTTAACTTAATCGAGAACCTGTGATGAGGCTTTAATGATGATAAGAATGACCATGCCATGAGCGGTAGTCAAAACCTAATATCTTACGACGTTAACATTATAATAATTTGAGAGTTATGCGTCGCTACGTAGTCAAATATTTTGTATTAAAATAAATGTGACCAATTATCTAAAAAAATCCTTTGTCGCTATACGTTTTTCACACTATGTACGGAATGTTTGGCTATTATAGCTAGCGATGTCGCTATGGTGCCCTGGTATGATGAAGCATCGCTCTCAATAATTTAAATAATGTAAAAAGTTTAAAACAATGTTTCATAAAGTTTAATAACCTCGTGGAATTCGTTAATAAAGTTTAACCGGTTTAACGATAAATAAATAATATATACGAGTATGTTCGATCAGCTGAGTAAAGTTGTGTGGAGCTGGAGCTAATTCGAGTCTTCGCTCGTGTAGTATAGTCGTATAACTTGTACGTACATTTGGTCGTACACAAGCTTCGAAGCAGAGCTGACACGTATTAGTTCAGTAAAATGTGATTAGAAAGACATTTGTAGTTATTGTGATAAGTGTTTTAAGTTATTGTTTGGAATATATTTAAAAGAGAAGGAAACCACGGTAAGAAATGACTAAATTATTTATTTTGCAATATCATATTAAATTTGTTTCATCTAAGTATGTTTTAATTTAAATACCAGCTTTAAAACTAAGTTAAGCATCTTTAATAAAAATAATCCCAAAAGTTTCGTAAATATTTTACTAAACAAATATTGCCCGTATAGTTAAAAGAGCGGTTAAGTTCTTTTATAATTTAATGTAGGTTTATTAACTTTGAACGACTATTCTGATAACCTCATAGTAAGATAACTAATTTTACTCCGAGATAGTAGGGAATAATAGCTGCTAAATGCGTTAGAAATCTTTATTGGTATTTTCTTATTCGAATAACAGCTTTCTATATCTATTTTTATACGCGCCAATTAGATAGCAAACAAGGTATCAAATGTTGCTAGTATTGAGTACTTGGGTAAGGCCGTAGATTTTGCCACTTTGTAACATAGAGTAACAAGACACTTCTATGTTACGGTAACGTATAAGTAACGCGAAAATAACGCATAATGTTTCTAAGGGCGATAACATAATGCGCTATTTTAGCCGACTTCATAAAGGAAGAAGTTTCAACGCATTTAAGCAAAGCACATAAAAAAGTTGTTAATTGCAAGAAGATGAGGCTAAAAATGTTTAAAAATATCAACAGTTTAGAATTTTTAGTTTAGTTTAGAAATATTACACAACCATAAAATCCAGCAAAGTTAACCAAATAAAGCAATATTATCAGGAAAATAATACTACGTTAAAAGTGAAATAACAAAATTATTTAATGTCCTATGACACTCTATAGTTTCTCAAACATTCTTCTATCAAAAACAAAAAATTAAGGAGGCACATTATAATATGTTTAAACCTAGAAAATAAGCTACACAATGAGATCAGCAAATTTTAAATCACAAAAATTAGAACAATATCTTAGACATACAAAAACTCTTCTAACAAAACAAAAAAATAACATACATTATTATGTTTAAACCTAAAAATAAGTTATCAATGAGATCAGCAAATTTTAAATCACAAAAATTAGAACAACATCTTTGACATACAAAAACTCTTTTATCAAAGACAAAAAAAAAAACTAAATAACATTATTATTAATATAGAAAATAAGCACTTAATGAGATCAGCTAATTTTTATTCACAATTATTAGAACAATATAAGTACATACTTAGGTATATGAACACTATACCTAGTCTTTCTCTAAGTTTTTAGAAACATTCGCGTTATCTATTTTTTTAAACAGTAGGTACATTACTAGGAATCGAATTAATATTGGTATGAATTTTTCTTTTAAAATTCACATGAAGTAATCCTTAACAAAAAACTGATCATAAGAAATATAGCCATTAAAACATTTTTACTTTAAAAGAAATATGAGTAGGTAATTATTTTGTTAAATCGCAGGATTAACAAAAACTCGTAGTAAAATAAAATAACATATAAAATAAAAAAGCTACATCATTCTCTCTAACCTAGCTACTTAAGAGGTCCTTACCTTACCTTACCTTATAAAATAATATTCAACTAAAATAAACCATATCGAAATCAGTACTCAGGTAATATTCTTTTGAGGCTTCCTCCCGTTGAAACAAATTTACCTTTTTGACGATAGAAATATTGGTCACTATATCAACATCTACTTTTCTTTGGACTACAAACTTTACAGAATCAGATTTGATATCCTTGACAGTTTTCAAAAATTTTACCTTATAATAATTTTCTCCGTCCTTAAATTCTATATTCTCAACAAATCCTACAAAATATTTCCACGTGTTTCGTTGAAAATATCTAACTATAATACTATCATTTATGTTTAAAATAAAGTTCTGCGTATTTTCTTCACTCTCAATTGTCATTTTTCTTTCTTCTTTATTTAGATTCGATTCCTTGTCACTTTGATCTTCTTTTAAATTCTCAGATTTGTTTATTTCATCTGATTCTGTTTTATCAGTTTCTTTATATTTATCTGCGTCTTGTAGATCATCACCAGTATTATTTTGTCCTCTCATGCTTTCATGTTGTTTCTTATATTCAGTCTTAATTGTATCATTGTTTTTATTTTCTTCAGGTACTTTTATCTCTTCTTCTCCGATAACATTTAGAATTTCAATGCTTTCATCTTTCTTAGTACATTCAGTCTCAACTTTGTGTTTTTCTGCCATTACGAACTTCTCTATCAAAGTCTTTTCGATCTCTTTTTTGGTATCGTTTTTGTTTTCCTTGTTCTCATCTATTTTTCTATTATCAGTCTTTATTTTGTTACTGTCATTACTTCTTATTTTCATTACGGGGACTTCTTTTCCAAATAAATTGCTCTCTCTTAAATCATGACTCGCAATATTTTCCGGTTTTTTTCTTATTTGTGACAAAATTGTCACATCATCTTTCCCAATAACATGTTTCGTAGTTTCGCAAAATCTTTTAGGCATTAAATCTTTATTTTCACAAATTATTTTTCTTTTCCTTTCTTGTTTTGTATCATTTTCACCACTAGGTTTCTTTAAAATTATTGTCGATAGTACAGTCACTTTCTTGTTTGGATCAATTTTTGGCCTCAGAACACCAGTTTTTTCGTCAAGTTCAATAGTTAAATTGTTTTCATCGTCGTTAAAATCTGGACTTATTGAACCATCAGAAAAAAACACCGAAGCATCGCTTTCCGCATACTCAATGTTATCATCACATTCGTCTTCTTCGGTTGATGAGCTGATATACCTACGTCTAGTTTTCTTGCTATTTTTTGATTTTTTTGCTTCATTTTCCTGTTCAAAATTGCTTTGTTTATTCGGCTGTTTTTCGCTTGTGTTAATAGTACACAGAAAGCTATGAGATACAGGTGAATGACATTCACAGCTGCCTCTAGGATCCCCACAGAAACAGCTGAGATCTCTGTATTTGAGTTTTAACTTTTCCATTGTTATCAGCTGATGAATTTTCATTGTTCGTGGCAAAGGACTAAGCTTTGTGTTTAAAGGCTTGATGTTAGAAGAAGAAATATAGAATAATTTGATACTTGTGTCCTCTGATTTCAAAATATCAAATGCTATTTCTGCATTTGGGATGTCTTTTCCTTGAGCGATTTTGGCATCTAGAGTTCGTTTAATGACCCCTCCGATACCATCAGCGGCACCTTTTCCATGGGCAGCCTCAAAAAACGACCAAGTACAGTAACTAAACCCATATTCATAGACTTTTTCACTGAATAAGTAAAAGTTTTTTTTCTGTCTGTATTGGGTCGTTGGGCCGTCAGAGAAAAAGTGAATGGTAAAAATGTTTGGATAGTTAATCTTTATGTGTTGAAAAACGGGATCGAGGTGGGCCCATATTGCCTCCGGATTGTGTTGGTTATCGGCGGATATAGAACAGAAAGAAATAGGTTTCTTCTCTCCTTTAATGTAAATAACTCCCGTATGAAGGGTAATCTGTTCTTTTATAAAATGCATTGCCTGTATTTCTTTATGGTATTTGCAGGTGAAATTTTCTGAGAAATCTATATGGATGCATGCTTCATCACTTTTTAAATTATTAATGCAATCTTTGTATTTATTATATTGGTGATAAAAATTAAAAATATGTGTTTTAAATTGTTTCATTTCTGCATTAAATATGTTAAGTAAGTCTTGTAAAGTACCCTCTTTCTTAATTTTTATCATCAGTTTAGTTGTCTTCTTTTCCCCTGCCTTTTCATATTCGTGGTCTTTTAAAACCCAAGTAAACCAGCTTGCTTTAGCCGACAGTTCTTCGTTTTCAACTTTTAATTTATTTTCTGAACACTTATTACAGTTATTATACATGCAATCTTTTGAGTAAAAATCACATACTAAATCTGTTGTTACCTCATTTAGATTGTCAGTTTTAAGTATGTTAAGGGATTTCAGTTCATCCACCAGAAATTGCATATTAGAATGTTTTTTGCATGCGCAGCTCTCACAATCCTTGATTTTTGGAGAAAGTACGTAAAATGGGCGGTACTTTTTAAAAGTACTGAAACTTATTTGGCCTACTTCTGCGATAAACTTTCTATGAAGTACGATTAGCTTGTCTAGCAAATACCTCTTTTGGCGTGTAACTTTTTTGAAGGTTCTGTATTCTTTTTTGCCTGCCGTGGCGCGGCTAACATCATCTCTATTAAAAAAACATTCAATTTTCTTTTGCAATGCAGAGGTTTTTGTCTTCCGCTGACGGCAGTTTTTGAAATTACTCTTGAATCCCAGAGAGGTTCTTAGCCTTGTTTTCAGTTTATATTTTTTGACAATATTGGTATCCAGAACTTTTCTCAAAAAATTCTTTTCAGTGTTATTAGCAGTTTCGAATTCTAATTTTAGTGACTTCGTTAGTACATTGTATTCAAATAGTTTCTTCTTAACTTCTTCTTTTTTTGCCGTTTCACTGTTAGGTATGGTATTATTTATGAATTCTGTCACTTCTTTCCTCGGAGTTTTCTCTTCTAATTGTCGTGAGTCCTTTGTTTCCTCTGCCGTGACTAATCTAGTTAATACATTTTCATAATCTGCCTGCATCTTGTCTATTTTGTTTTGTTGTCTAATTATTTTTTTCTGAAGACCTTTGAATCCTTTACTTAACTTGTTTAATTGTAATTTCAGTGGTTCAGTTTCTTGTTTCAGCCTGTATTCAATTCGGCGTTGCAAATTACGGCAGGTTAATTGGTTATTATCTTGCTTGGAATTTGATGTTTGTGCCGATTCATTTTGCGATGCCATTTTTGCATATTTTGCTTTGTTCCGATCTTCCTTCCATTTTTGCCTTAATTCTTGTTTTTGCTCTTCAGTATAGGTACTCTTTTTTTTCGCATAATAACGTGCAGCTCTTTCTTTAGCCTTCTTTTGAATTTCTTTATATTTTTGGGGGTTTTGGTTTTTTAATTTATCTCGATATTTTTTTTGTTTTTCAGCTGCAGTCATCGGCGGCATCTGTGACAATGTTTAAATTGTTTTATAGTTAATCAGAAAACTATAGGGATAGTATGTGTTTTAAGGGCTTTAATTCGCACATACAGTAATATTTAAAATAGTGGCTGAGGGTCACACTACCCGCGTCGCAATACATTTTTTCGTAGGTATGTGTGTCATTTGCTGAAAAGAGAAGACCATCCTCGCGAATGTCGAAGAATACGGACAGGTGCGCGTAGTTTACTTTTAATGCAGACACAATCTCTGAATACTATTAATTAAACATTAAAAAAGTAAAAACAGATTTTAAAAAAGTGGTACACAACAGTTAGATTCGGTTTAATTAAGAAATTGCATCGATTTTCTTAACTGTTTCGCACGAAAGATTCAGGTTCATTCTTTTTGAGGTAGTTTTTTCCTCTTTTAGAGTTACTTTTAATTTCCACTAAAAGGGGCGGCTATGTACAGAATAGCATGGCAGAATATTCGTTAGGTACTCCATAGTCTACAGCTACACAGTCAAAACTTTGAATAAAAAAGTTGATATTTTTAACAAAGTTCCTCTTCGCAAATAAAAAGAATAATCAAATACTTTATGCACAAACCTTTACAACAGTAAAACGTTACGTAACATACAACCAACGTTACCAGTGACATCAAAGCTACATAGAAGTAACGTAAAAGCGTGATTTTTCAAGGTTATAAGTAGCCATAACTCGACATCGAGGTAAATTTTAAACAAAGACATATCATCACGCTCTTATTAGATACATAATGCATAATACTATATGAGAAGTATACAATAAAAACTGTTATTTACCTCAGAAATCGCCAAAATTCACTATTAAAATTCACTGACGAAACACACACGTGCACCTTTGACAGACTCCAGAGACGAAAAGATGGCGTCTTTTTTTTTTTTATTGCGCTGCCTGAGTGTTTGGTGTTGCCATTGCAATCACAACATACTACCAAACTATTTTCAATGCTTTTTAGGGGAAATTTTTGGTAACATAGAAAATAGTAACATAAAAGCAAAAATATGGAGCATAAGTTTTAATAGTAATAAAACTATAAAGGACACGTTTTTTAAGACACGAAAAGCACGATGTAGCAGCTTAACTTTGACACATTTCAGATATCATAATTAATTAAATGTACATTAGAAAAAATATAAGTTTTTGAGGTGCGATTTGCCAAAAGACATCACGTTTTTCGTTAAATTTAGGAGTATGGACGAATCTAACTCGTTGTATTTTTTTTATTGTACAACTTACATTCATTTTAAAAATATGGTGTAAGAGTGTACGAGATGTTAACCTGGTAAAAATACCTTCAGTAAAATCCACCTAATACACTGTTTTTTATAAGCAAACAAAATTGAAGATTTTTTTTCACTTCAAAAAGTGGCAAAATCTACGGCCTTACCCACTTACTTACTTTATTGTAATAGGTAGGTAAGTTGCCATAATTCATCGTAATTAAATTATTTATATCTATTAAAAGTAAGAATGGATTGAAAAAGAAAAACGAAAAATAAATCATTTTTCACGTTGGCGTGACAAAAAATTCAATAAATTAATTAATAAATCAAAAAAAAAGTAACAATGGATTGAAAATTATTGATTTTTTGTCACACCAACGTAGTCTCCCGTGGACCCCCGAATGGTGAAACTTCTTTATTCCTCATAACTCATTCGATAGTTCTTTTTAATTATCATTCTCCAAGTTGTAAGATGCAAATAAGAATAGGTAACAATCAAGTAACAATAATAGCCAGCCAGTTTGCGAGGTCAAAAAGTTAAAGAAAATCAGAAACAAAATGGTTCAAGAAATTCCCGTTACGGAACCGATAATAAAATGTTCATTACCACAGTTACAACTTATTCAACCAAATGACAAATATGTAAATTACTTTAGAATGATGTTTAAATTACTTTAGAATGATGTTAAAATTACGTTTTTTTAGGGTTCCGAAATAAAATCGGAACCCTTATAGTTACGTCATGTCCGTCCGTATGTCCGAAGCAAAGCTGTTATTTGGCATGGTATACATATTTATTATATTAAAACTCCAGAATGTTGGAGCAACATTTTGTATGTTGAAAAACTTTTTTGTTTCAGGGTTCTAAGACAATTTTTGGAATTAGGGCTCCGTTTGTGAAATATTTAGCTTTAAAGTGCTAATTTTGAGTAGTCTAGAGTCCCCACCCTGCCAGCGAAACGGTTGGAGTTGGACAAGTGAAAAATTCTCAAAAATAGGTTATAAGTATGATGAATTTATAAGGAAAACTATCACGGCTATGTTAGCATAAGTACCTAGTTAGTGAGTCGTAAACTTACTACTTACGTAGTCGTTAAACTTGCTACTTTGGAACCCTACATTGCGCGTGGCCTGATACGCACTTGCCCGGTTTTTCACAATAAGGCGCCGGCTTATGACGATCCTAAGTGATTGTGACCAAGATTAGTAGGTACCTATTTACATAACAGTGGTGGTTCGATGTCTGACTGCCAGTGGTAAAAATTACTTGAGTGCTTCCGTGCTTCCGAGGGCACTTAAAGCCATCAGGAGCAGCGTGGTTGAGTATCATTAACACCTCCTGAGTTGAAGGTGGGTGTGGGTTGAAGCCACATATTAGGTAATTTGGTGTTCTTCATATTTATTGTTGGGTTTGTTTGATAGTTGAGTGAAAAAATAAATACAACACAGAACACATCCATCCATCCATAATTATAGCTCTTTAAACATCGACAGGATCCTGATTCTACCATGTATTTCTTATCGTGATGATCATTGAATGCAAAACAAGTATTAAGGAATAGGTCTACCGCCCGTTGTGTAATTGACCAATTTAATGAAATTACAGGAAATGAAATTACCAGCGCTAATTCTTCTGATTTGTTCAGTGAGCGCAAATCAGCGGAAGCTACGCAAGACTAACGAAAACCATTCGGTTGGTATCGAGAATGGTGGGGAAACGGAACATAGGTACCTCCCCGAGTGGGCTGATTTGGACAACCGACCGTTACCTGAGTGGTACGATCGCGCTAAGATCGGCATATTCGTCCACTGGGGTCTATATTCTGTACCGGGATATGGTTCAGAGTGGTTTTGGGAACACTGGATTGGTGAGTTAATCAAACATTCATAAAAGCCAGTTCCATTGTTTTATGTGTGTTTTGCATCTAGTTATGATTACTTTCCTACGTGGGATGCAGGAGGTACCTACCTACCAACTATGAACTATTTTAGTCTAAGTACCGACCTAATAATAATTGTTACAATATACCTATAATGATTAGAACAACAGTGTAGTATAAGTTATAATAATAATATAATCAATACAATGTACGTAAACGCTAAACAAGTCACGGTTTCAATATGTGGAGCATGCCTAATGGCAGCATTTAGGAACATAATAATTACCTACCTACGTAATAATTACTTGTTAGTACACATAAACACGGTAAAGATAGGTAATTTGTAATTTTATCTTTATCACATAGCATAAGTGGTACGTGCTTTATAGGTACGGTAAGTCATTCAGTTTATTTTCAGGAGGGGACAAGAAAATCGCAGAGTTCATGAGAAAGAACTACCCTCCAGGCTTCACGTACCAGGAGTTTGCCCCAATGTTCAAGGCGGAGTTTTTCGATCCTGACTTCTGGGCAGCTTTGTTCCAAAAAGCAGGCGCCAAGTATAATAATATTTCATTATTTTACCTAGCAACCTTACCTACTACTCTTTACTCACTCTCTTTCAAATATCTCATTGATTGCATAGCTTTATAGCCCAAGAGCTACTGAACCATTTGACTAACCCACTTCCCACAAAGCTAGAAATTTATTAAATGATATTTTATTATTAGTCAATTAAGCATATTTTATACCGTTCTGGCAGGCATCTCGCGATTGCGTCATCATCCCTTAAATTTTTGAAAATGCAAAAAATATTTTTTTTTATCCCACTCCCACAAGGCTACAATTTTAATATGTTGTTATTTACATATGTTTAAGTGTAAAAAAAATTGCCAACCCATTTTGAGGGTTGCAAGTGTGTGCCAGAACAGAGCAAAGTTGTCATCGGGAGAGCAATTCATAACCTACTCGCACAAGGCTCAAATTTTCAGGGAACATTCTTTCAATTGTTTAAACACTATATATAAACAGCCAGAACATTCTAGCGGTTGCAAGTATCTGCCAGAAGAGTATAAAGTAAAGACGCTTGACAGGTGTGCGAGTGCAACAGACTTGTATGGGTTCGTATGTTAGAAAGAGAGAATACGTCTATTGTAATGTTTTCTCTGAATTTTCAGACAAGACTTATTATGAAACAATTTTAGCACTACTTTTAATAAAAATATGCATTTGAATTACCTCAAAATATTTAATTGATGGTGAACAGAAATCAGTTCTGGGAATAAATTATTAGTCAACTTTAATTTTTTATTCATTTCGTGTCTGCCTTATTTTTAAATTACAAATAAACATAAAAAGACACTGTTTATTAACCAAATAGAAATATGGAACTGGGCGGGGACCATTGAAGTATAATGTCATAGAACAGACATCTCGAACAAAATGTGTGTCCCGCCCGGGAGGTTCCATTTTCAAAATTGAGTCCCCGTTCTCCTTTCATAATGGAACGAATCCATTGAAGATTGAAGCCACGTGGCGCCAATGCATTGGGACATACATGGTGTTCGCGGTGTCGGTTCTATACGCTAGTAATAATAATTCAATGGCGGGACCAGCAAATTATTTAAAACGTAGTTAGCAATGGCCATAAGTCATAGCGATACGCGACTGCGAATGATCTCACTATTCGAATAATCTATGACTACTAAAGTACACATTCGACTTGAATATTAGTAATATACTAATGTTCATATTCGAATAACGACTACTAAATTAGTAACTAATCTAATAACGGTTCGACTTGCGCATTCGACACTCACTGAGTTAGTTGTTAGTTTGGAATGAATATATTGTGTAGGTACGGATCGTTCACTGCTCCGCCGCCGGCGACGGCCGACTGAATTCTGATTCTGATTACTATTTGAATAATAATTATGAATAATAAATATTTGTTAAGAATAATAAAAAAATACTTTACTTAAAAATCCGTTCATCTTTAATTACAGTGATCCTTCATCATATGTTCAAAATATATTATATCATATCCTTTCTTTCTGACACTGAAACCCATACAAGTCTGTTACGCTCGTACTTCCATCGAGCGTCATGATCATTATTAAAACTCTTCTGGCAGATACTGGCAACCGCTAGAATGTTCTGGCTGTTTATATATAGTGTTTAAACAATTGAAAGAATATTCGATGAAAATTTGAGCCTTGTGCGATTAGGTTATGAATTGCTCTCCCGATGACAACTTTGCTCTGTTCTGGCACACACCTGCAACCCTCAAAATGGGTTGGCAAGTTTTTTTACACTTAAACATATATAAATTACAACATATTAAAATTGTAGCCTTGTGGGAGTGGGTTAAAAAAAATATTATTTGCATTTTCAAAAATTTAAGGGATGATGACGCTACCGCGAGATGCCTGCCAGAACGGTACTTTCTTAATTGACTAATAAAATAAAATATCATTTAATAAATTTCTAGCTTTGTGGGAAGTGGGTTAGTCAAATGGTTCACTAGCTCTCCAGCTATTAGGCATGGGCGTACCGAGAACTGATGAGCACATCTTCTTTCTTTTTGAAGTGCATACACCTCTGGGTCGAGATATTCTCCACCTGTTTAGGTACTTTGCTAGCGAATTTATATTCACTTTGCTGCGACTAAGATAACTGACAATAAATTTAAAAGTACAAACTTTAAAAAATCTACGATTTCAGATATGTCGTCCTCACAACCAAACACCACGACGGCTATACACTGTATCCCTCAAAGCGCTCCTTCAGTTGGAACTCGGTAGATGTTGGTCCTCACCGTGACTTAGTCCGCGACATCGCCGACTCCGTCAGGAAAATGAATATGAAATTCGGTGTATACCATTCCTTGTACGAGTGGTTCAATCCAACTTACTTGGAAGACAAGGAAAACAAGTTCACTACCCAGATATTTCCTAGGACAAAACTTTGGCCGGACATATACCAGCTGATCACTGATTATAAACCTTCCGTGCTATGGGCGGATGGAGACTGGGACGCATTGGATACGTATTGGAACTCCACTGAGTTGCTAGCTTGGCTGTACAACGACAGTCCGGTCAAAGATGAAATTGTGGTTAACGATCGATGGGGCATGGGGTCATATTGCCATCACGGTGATTTCTACAATTGCGCAGACGCATATAACCCTGGTAATTGTTTTAGTAAAATATTTAATTTTTAGAGTTACATACCACACGGAACCCTTAAAGAATCACTGCGTTGTCCGTCTGTCAACCCCTTTTTTCTTAGAAAATGTGAAAAAATCAAGCTTCTATAAGAACGGAATCAAAACATACGAGCGTTTATGCCGTTCATTAAGAAAGCGATATACCTATGTAATAATTACACTTCCTTACTAGATCACTGAGTCACCAACATTGCTCTTGTAACCACTCAAAATAAAATGTGCATCTAGAATTTATTTAGAAGCTAGCTATATAGGCAAAAATCCTTTCACCAAACACCTATGTATGTTTCACAGGGGAACTTCAAAACCACAAATGGGAGAACGCGTTTCCCGTCGACACCAAGTCCTGGGGCTACAGGAGGAACATCGCTATCTTCGAAGTGATGAACATCAACAGACTCATTAAGGAAGTAGTGACTACAGTTAGTTGTGGAGGTGGGTACCTGTTTATTTATTGCGTATTTATCAAGACCCCGTAATCCGTATCCTATTGGCACTGACCTAGTTGCCTGTGAATCACCTCTCAATTCACAGACTCAACCCTGGTTCAATTCCCTCGGCCTAAGCCAATGTTTGTATATGGCAGCTACCATACTGTGCCAGTGTTTTATGTTTGAAAGGTGTTTAAAGGAGTCATATTATCGTGCTCACGTGTTTCAGGGAACGTTCTAATCAACGTAGGCCCCACCAAGGAAGGCACCATAGCTCCCATATTCCAGGAAAGGCTGGTTTCCCTCGGGGACTGGCTCGAAATAAACGGAGAAGCGATATACGGCACTTCACCCTGGTACCATCAGAATGACTCTATTAACGAGGACGTTTGGTATACATGCACCAAGACTCGATACAACGGAGATAATCCCACAGCCGTTCCAAAGATATCCGATGTAGTAACGGCAGTTTACGCAATATTCCTCAAGTGGCCGGCTAACAACGTCCTGAGAGTGAAAGACATCACGTCTTATCTACAGAGCGGCAAGAAGATAGTATTGATGGGCAATAACGACACTTTAAATGTGAGTAAATGAGGTTAAGTGCTTGAGAAGTAATTAGGGTTAAAAACATGGACCTGCCTATCAGGAGCATGTCTTGTATGTAGATATGGGAAAAGGGAAAGCTAATTACCGACTTATAAGTATGAAAAATGCGTACCGATTAAACGGATTCTGATCTTTGTAGGCAGTATAATAAATATTGTTTAATTATTTAATTAACATTTGCATAAAATATTATGTACTATCATAAATATTACTTCTTAAAACACTGCCTAGCTAGCCTTTTCGCTTAGGTAGCTGCCTGAAATTTGGGTTTCGAGTCCCACTCACAATTTAGGGAAATTAAATTAAATTACATTTACAGTAAGACTATTTATTAAAATTGTTGTCATATTGTTTCAGTGGTCATCCACCAGTGGGCTGACAGTGATCCAACTTCCAGACAGATCGGTAGTGAAGTCGCTCCACGCTTGGTCATTGAAGCTCACTACAAATACTTAATCTTACAATTAGATTAGCTAATAAATGATAAGTTGCGTAATTTATAATTTTATAGTAGGTATTAGCGGACCTACAGATTTTAAAACAGGTCTTATTTGGTAAATAATCTTGACAGTATTTTATATTATTTTATTTATATGTATTACATAAAAAAATATTAGCAAGTACCTAAACTGTAAACTGTTTGTTATATGATACTTTGTGCCTGCCTTGCCTGCTTTTGTGCATTACAATAAAATACACTAACGCCCCGACTCAGAGTCACTACTTTAATCGGTACCATTGTATTTGTCAGGGTGTAGGAATAGGAAAATACTATATTTAGAATTATAATGGGGAGTATGACCACCGATACAAACTATTCTTGTTGGTCATATCAGTATGACATGATAGTATGACCACCAAGAAACGTTCTAGTAAAGAATCACTATACCAATTCGGTACTAAGGAGCGATTTAAGTAACCGTTAGTGACTCTGAGTTGGGGCGTAAGATTGTTCACTAATAGAAGATTAAAAAAGACCAAAAAAGGACTATAGGTTGTTTGATGTGATTATATCCCAGTTACCTACTTTCTTAAAATGTAAATTTTATGTAGGTACAAGTCGTTTTCCTAATCAAATATCGCCTCGCTTCGGAAAATATGATATTTTAAATGAAGTTATATCGGATGTTTAATAAATTTTCCATATACAGGATGAATTTTTCAAATGTGTGTGGATGGCTAAATTCTAAACTATGAGGGATATCGAAAAATGGTCAAAGGAGTCTCGGGGCCGATTTTGGTGAAAACTATAACTGCATCATTAGAATCGAACCCGTTGATTTTGAAAAAAAAACTCATTCTGTATTATTACACCATTCGATAGTGTTGCTAACACCTGGGATATTGATTTTTCAAAAATGTAATGATACAATTTAGTTTTCATCAAAATCGGCCCCGAGACTCCTTTGAGCATTTTTTGATATTCCTCGTAGTTTCGGATTTGGCCCTCCACGCACACTTGGAAAATTCACCCTCTATACCTCATACCATACAGCCCAAATTACCTCCTGAATGTATTAACAAGTCAAGAACATTAACTTAATAATTATAATGGAAAAATTTGATTCTTTTTTATTGTAAGTATATTGTAAGTATATGGTCATGACTTGTTAAGTGGATTCTAGGATAGTTAAAAGAAAACATGATGCATTTCCAAAACTATGTCATAAAATATAAAAATAGTTAATAAAATCATTTTTGCTACAAATAAATACAATGAATACCGAATAATTAACTTATTTTGGACTAAATTTCAAAGCCCAAGCATGCCTGGAGGTAACGGTATTTCTGTTGGGCAGATGAATGAACGCTATTTCTTTGTTGACCTTCCACTGAAACAAACAAAGTATAATATCATAAAATAATTATTATGGTATTAAAAATGATAATTGCGAACTAATAATAGTATAACTATATTGCGAACTAAGAATAATAAAATAATTATTATGGTATTAAAAATAATAATTGCGAAATAGAATTAGGTATAATCGTAAATCTAAACATTGTAAATGCAGAGGTACCCAGGTTTTTTGGATTTTATACCAACATATAAAACTTTGCCCCGCGTTCGTGATTCATCCAAAATACAAAAATTGTGAGTACCCTTATTTGACATGTTCAGGGATTTTCAAAACTAAGATTAACTATTTGTGGTGCACCCAGTTGTGAATCTTGAAATGGTTATAACTTCCTTAAATGTATCATTACTCCTAACAAATGCGTACACATTTATAAAAAAAGTTTAACCCGGCCAGGCTTCGTAGTACCTCACGGTACCACAGCAACAAAACTAATATATTATAAAAATTCTATTAAAAATTTCAAATTAATCAAAGCTACCTTTAATTTATGTTAATAACAATTGCAATAAAACTCACATTTAAATTCGTAGCATTATTTCCAAGCATCTGAACGCTATGAGTGCCACTGCGAAGTAGGTTGCTAACGTCTTCCAACTTGAGCACATCGTCGGCAGGCCACCTCAATAATATAGCGTACACTGCTGTGACCTGATCTGGTGTTTCTGGTACAGCTGTAGGCTGTGTACCATCATAACTGTCCTTGGTGCAAGTATACCATACATCACCATTGAAGGTATCGTTCTGATGGTACCAAGGTGATGTTTCGTATATCGCTTCACCGTTAATACCAAGCCACATCCCTAAAGACAACAGTCTCTCTTGAAATATAGGGGATATTGTCCCTTCCTTCGTTGGACCTATGTTGATTAAGACATTGCCTGGAAAAAAAAATTGTATTAGATATTGACTGAAATATTTTATATTGATTTTTGTTATGTAATTAGGTTCACACTAAGATTACACAATTTTTCAATTGACACGTTACAATTATAGTACTAATATAAAACTAAAACTGCATAATTACATTTTATATTTCTAACTTTTTATATTTCTAGCCAGGAATCGAATCCGTTGATTTTGAATGAAAAAAACACTTCCTGTATTTTTACACCATTCGATAGTATCGCTAACAAGGATCGAATTCTGAGAAATAATAACGTACGAAAAATTTATATTTCAGGCCAGAAAACGAGCCCGTTGATTTTGAAAAAAAAACACCCTGTATTATTACACCATTCGATAATTTCGCTAACAAGGATCGAATTCTGTGAACTAATGACATGCGAAAAATCAATATTTCAATACAGGAATCAAACGCGTTGTTTTGAAAAAAGCTCACATTCTGTATTATTACACCATTCGATAGTGTTGCTAACAAGGATCAAATTCTGGGAGTAATGACATACGGCAAACTGTTCTTAACAGAGCTAATTTTTAACAAAAAAAATGGTAAAAACGTTTAAAATACAGCAGTTTCATAAAATTCAACATTTTCCTTAAGTTTGCCGTATATTATTAGTTTCCATAATTTGATCCTTGTTAGCAACACTATCAAATGGTACAAGATGAGTTTTTTTTTCAAAATCAACGGGTTCGCTTTCTGGCCAAGAATATTAATTTTTCAAAAATCTAATGATGCAGTTTTAATTTTCTCCAAAATCGGCCCTGAGACTCCATTCACCATTTTTAGCTATTCTTCATAGGTTAGAATGTGGCCATCCACGCACACTTGAAATATTCACCCTGAATAGAGTAAGTATTATAGTTTTGTGTTCTAATAGAAAAAGTTCCAATAGAAAAATATGCGCCGACAAAATTAAATATGCAGTTAAGAAAAGAGTCCTCTATCTATTCATCTATTTATGTTAAAAGAATTATACAAAAAACAATTACCTCCACAGCTGACGGTAGATACCACTTCCTTGATCAGCTGGTTGATGGTCAGTATTTCATCTAGTTGCATGTTTCGCCGGTACCCCCACGACTTGGAGTCTACAGTGAATGCATTCTCCCATTTGTGATTTTGAAGGGTCCCTGTTACAATCTTTACATTAATATTAAAATGTTGCTTAATAAAATTTCATGAACATATTTTTCATATTAATATATCTTACCAGGATTATATCTATCTTCGCAGTTGTAAAAATCGCCATGGTGGCACGGGATTCCTATACCCCATCTATCATTGACAACTATTTCATTCTTCACAGGGCTATCATTGTACAGCCAAGCTATAAGGTCAGTTGATTTCCAATAAGCATCAAACGCTACCCAATCTCCGTCCGACCATAACACCGATGGCTTGTAGTCATTGACCAGCTGTTTTATGTCCGGCCAGACTTTATACTGAGAATATTTACGAGACAAAAACAGGTATCTCTTATCCTCCAAATAAATAGGGTTGTACCATTCATATAGCGAATGGTAAATCCCAAATTTCATGTTATTATTCCTCACAGCTTTAGATAACTCTCGAACTATATCTCTTTTTGGTCCGACATCCATTGCATTCCAGCTATAGGATCCTTTTGATGGAAACATTGTGAAACCATCGTGGTGTTTACTGGTGAGGACAACATACCTGTAAAAATAATTCGTACCTAATAGTACACAAGTGCTTTAATAACAATCAAATAACAAGTTATAGCAATAAAGCAAAGCAACAACCCATAATTGTCCCACTACTGGGCTCGGGGTCTCCTCTCACAATGTGAGGGGTGCAGGCCGTAGCCTATCACGCGGGCAAGTGCGGATTGGTAGACTTCACATACCTTTGAGAACATTATGGAGAACTCACCGGTGTGCAGGTTTCCTCACGATGTTTTCCTTCACCGAAGCAAGTGATAATTAACGCACGCACATAATATTAGAAAATTAGAGGTGCGTGCCAGGATTTGAACACGGATCCCTTCGTTCGGAAGACCAACGTTCTAATCGCTAGGCTATCACTGCTATAGTTATAGCAATAATTTCTATAGTATAGTGTTAAAGCAGGCACTGGATGATGTTATTAAAATGTTTTTGAAACTTACTTAGCACCTGATTTAGCAAATAGTTCTGCCCAAGCTTGTGGGTCAAAGAATTCAGCTTTGAACATGGGTGCGAACTCTTGGTAAGTAAATCCAGGTGGATAGTTCTGGCTCATAAACTTTTTGTATTTAGAATCTCCACCTAAAAAACAATAGGTATTAATGAGTCAATAAATATAACATAATTTAGTACGTTACAAAATCCAGTTGGTAATTAAAGAACATAACATGATGAAATATAAATTGGTTTTCGATAATTGATTGCTATTATACAGGGTGTTACAAAAATACCCGTAAAGCCGAAAGGAGGTTAAATGGGGTCTTATAAAGAGTCCATTCACAATATCTAAGAACCGTAGTAACGCTGTATAACATACCCCATAAAAAATAAAAAAATATTATTATTTTCACTGATGTGCAATTTTCACTATCGCCTTCAATTCGTCTTTGTCGACAATGTTTACCGGCCGACCGCGAGGCTCGTTCTTCAACTCAAAACTTCCAGATTTAAAACGATTGAACCAATAATGGACCGTGTTTATGCAAGCAGTGTTATGGTGGCTATACACGATCAAGTGTAAGTACTTGTCAAGTTTGCAGTTTGACTTGATGCGACATTGCCAGCTTTAGGCTTGTACACGTCGTTAATGTTCCGTGTTGTTTGCGCAGCAGTATTTCCACGTAAAGCAAAGCAAAGCAAAGCAACAACCCATAATTGTCCCACTGCTGGGCTCGGGGTCTCCTCTCACAATGTGAGGGGTACAGGCCATAGTCTACCACGCTGGCCAAGTGCGGATTGGTAGACTTCACACACCTTTGAGAACATTATGGAGAACTCTCAGGTGTGCAGGTTTCCTCACGATGTTTTCCTTCATCGAAGCAAGCGATAATTAACTTGTAATACGCACATAATATTTGAAAATTAGAGGTGCGTGCCAGGATTTGAACCCGGGCCCCCGCGTTCGGGAGACCAACGTTCTAACCACTAGGCTATCACTGCTATTTCCACGTAGGAGCTCTTATTTGAAAATTGTACTATTTTTCAGTTTACCCATGGCGCCAAAGCAAAAACTACCTTAATTTCACGAAAACAAAACAATATCTAAAAACAAATGACTGGATTTGAAATTACAATAAAATAACAAGGCTTTCGAATAAAATTTATTTGAATTTCGAATTGCTCGCCAATCCACAGATAAATTAAATCTGAAAATGCTGGTTATAAATTCTTCAATTTCATAGGTATCTAAAGACGGTAAAGATTCCTATTATTAATCCAAAAATAGGTGGCCAAAAATGACTATGTTCACACTTATACAAGTTTTAGTCCTGGTGTTATAATTTAACATTAGTTCTCTCAGCTGAATTTGGTTACAAACTCTGACAAATTCCTACTGGAACAAGCAGTTGAACAATGGTTTCTGTGTATGCCCCAAACATTACAGGAATAACTACAGTGACTGCTTATCTGTAGCTTAGAGGAAAATACATTGTTATAACTACAAATTACAAATAATACTTTACCCTTCCAATAACTCCAAAACCATTCAGAACCGAAACCTGGGACAGAGTACACCCCCCAATGAAGGAAGATGCCCACTTTCACACGATCATACCATTCTGGTAGCGGTCTTGTATCCAAATCTTTCCAATTTGCGGCGTACCTCTTTTTCCACGTGCCATTAACCGTATCTAAATTCAATCCTTCATTTTGAATAGCTTGTTCCAATATATCGTCGCTGTTTTCTTCGCCTTCCAGTTCTTTAAGGATTTCACTTTCAACAGTTCTATTTTTCCCTAATTGTGCATTTACTGTACTTAGCAAAATTAAAAATAATAGCAACTTCATTATCTGAAATTATATATGATATACAATGATGTTTATTAAAGATACGTTATGCCCTTAAAAATCAAACGAAAAATCTGTTCCGAAAACAGCTACGACACACTGCGACCAATCAGCGCTTGTTAAATTATGTAAAAGGGATAGCATTACTAAAACCATAATAGTGAAAAAGACAGCTAGTGGTTGTCGCTCGCGTCACAAGTACCTTACGTTCGGCTGGCGCCAAGCTGGCGCGCTGTCATGGCGCCATACTTATTTTGTTAGAGACTTATTTACTTACTTTTTTTGTTACTTTACTTATTTTGTTTGTTACTTGTGGTATGTTATTCCATGAATTTTATTTTTTTTACGTAAGTAATTAGTGCATTTACGCATAACACACGAAGGCATTTTAACGCTGTATGTCAAATCTCCAGCACTTCTGACAAAAATAAAAGCGTGCGTATCCACAGAGTATTGAGAGAGCGACTGCGAGTAATGCGAGCAAGCGTGGTCAATTGACTACTCTTTCGCTCTTCGCCGTCGGCGCGCTAGTAACCCATCTACCTCTTTATACATATAATATCATTGATGATATATTAGATATTGGATGTTTAAGAAATAACAGGAAAAATATGAATTTTAATCCCAATTCTTATTTAAAGGTCGCTGAATACTTAACGTGGACGGGGCATATGTGCATGCCCCGTTCCTGTCCCGTATGGGCCTCCGTGGCGTATGCGCTATCGTTTACATTTTTTATGAAATGATTTTTCAAAATTTCAAGTCCCTCCCATCCCTATAATACATTCAACTTGCACCGCGCTCGCCGGCCGCGCCGCGCCGCTCGCCGGCGCCGCCCGATATTACCCAATGGCAATTTACCCGCCATGATCACAGATTGTGAAACTGTCAAAGTACATAGATAAAGTACATTTTTACGTTAAGAGGCCGTGCCGAAAATTTATTTGACAGAGTTATGCGAAGCTATGTCTGTGTGCGTCGTTCACGCACACTTGGCTGAAGTTCGTGCTTAAACAATTTTGATCCTTTAGTTGATAATAATTTTAGGATGCATAGTATGAACAGTTTAGAAATAAAAGTGTGGAATGTTTTTGTATATTAGTTTAATATATTTATTACAATCAAAATGAAAAAGTTTTAGATAAACACACACTAGGTACATATTTAGGTTATTCAGTGTTTTGCATCAGAGATGTCATTCATTTATGTTTGCGATAAACTTAGAGTGTACAGACAAATTTAACATGTTTCATTGGTACCCACCCGAAAATCAAACGAGTCTTGATTTCATAAAAAATGTTTTTGAAAATGCAAAATTTAAAATTTTGGGCCATAAAAAATCTTTGCCGAGCTGTAGGACTAAATATGTTGTCATATTCATAACCTATTAAATTGGCGAATTATATAAACTTAAATTAAAAATTGAAAAAAAACCAGGCTCAAAAAAAAAAGTCTGAATAGGTAAAAAGTAAAAAAATCATAAAATAAATCTAGATACGCGGCAGCGAATCAAGCCAAGTTCATGCAAAGGAACTGGCTAGCCAGCGCCGAATGTATTATTATAACATTACACGTCAAAGTCAAAGTATTTTATTCATATAGGTATCACTGATACACTTATGCACGTCATTTTTTAGCTTTTCGGAAGGTGCTTTGTCGTGGAGGAGAAGAAAAGCCCAAAGAAACTCCTCAGCACATCTTGTAAAAAAAATATTACAAAATAAGATAATAATACATAAGTATTTACTATTCTGAGCGGAACTGGTTGAAGAGCTGGTCATTTCCATGCCTCTTTGTCATTTAAATACTCGTCTACACTATAATATCCCTTGCCTAACAATTGTGTCTTTACACGTTTTCTGAAAGTTTCTATTGGCAAGTCACGTATTAATTTTGGGATTTTATTATAGAAATGTATACCAAGCCCTATGAAAGATCGCTGCACTTTACTTAGCCGGAACGAAGGCGTAACTAATTGATGCATTCTTTTCGTATGACGATTATTAATATCAAAATTTTGTTTATACGCGTTTATACTCTTCCGTATAAAAACTACATTGTTAAAGATATACTGGGAAGCTACTGTAAGTATACCTATTTCCTTGAACTTCTCACGCAAAGACTCCCGAGACCTAAGTTTATAAATAGCCCTAACTGCCCGTTTGTGGAGTATGAAAATTTGTTTTATATTGGCTGCTTTACCCCACAGCAACAATGGCATAAGGCACGAACCACTTGGTGCCACTTTTGACCCTTCTGTAACTCAAAACCTCTTTAACGTAAACACATTACGTGTGTTTAATTATATTCATAAGGACATATAGAAGCCCAAATTTAATGAAGCTAGCTCAAATGGTTATAAAGATATGAAGGTCAAAATGTCGTAAATTTTAGCACTGACTGACTGACTGACATATAGTACCTAAATCTAAGCTACTTCCAGATGACCTAGAAGGATGAAATTTGGAATCCAGCTCGGTAATTGTGTTCAAGCGTAGGAAAAAATATAAAAAAATAAAAAAGTCGAAAAATAAGTGGTGTCCCCATACAAAAAACTTGTAATATGCGTAAACAACCGGCCAACGGTGTGTCGTCGGCGGCGCGTGGCATTGCCTAGTTTTCTTTACAAAAGTAATGATATCCCACCAAAAACATAAATGTAAAAAAAGGAGAGCCAAGTTCAATCCAAAAATTCTGATAAAAACTGGCTTAGTGAAATCTAACCTACTTTAAGATCTCACATTTTTAAATAACAGCAATTGTTATAGGTATCCAATAAAGCAAAGAAATAGAGTTTAATACTTGTTCATAATGTTTTTTTGAAGTGAAACTTCTTTAGAATCGTTAGTGATTTGAAACCGGATGCAACGACAGGTAAGATAATATAACCGCTAATTTCGTCTTTCAATTTAACTTCTCCGTAGCTCAATGGTCAGGACGTAGATACACAATACCTGATGCACAGGTTCGCGTTTCTCAGTATTTGTTTTTTTTAGTTTTTTTTTTAGTTTTATTTTTATACTGTTTTTAAATATTTTCAAATGCTCTTTTAAATATTTTCAAAGAATTTATCAACAAAAAATAAGAATTTCATTCTTTCATTCTGTCGATCGACCGACCGATTATACAGACAGTAAAAATGCTAAGTTGTATTCATAGATGGCGCTTCGATTTATTGCTTTAAGATTCGATTTATTGCTTTTTCATCTCATTATCTTGAAACCAAAATTTTGGAAAGTTTCACTTCTACCACGTGTGAATTGCACACATTTTCTTTTTTTGTTCCTATAAATACATATTTTGATTTTGCATAGAACTTGGCACTCATTTAGATCTCCGTTCGTTTTGCGGCGAAGCCCATAGCTAAGCTTAATTTTTGTATTGAACTTGGCTGTCCTTTTTTACATTTATGTTTTTGGTGGGATATAACTCAATATCACGCCAACCAATTTCAATGATTCTTTTTTTAATCGAAAACAGGTGCTTGCCATGTAGTCCCACATAAATTTGAACGGGATGTGACAAGTAGTTTTTGAGTAACTTTGAAGTCGGTTATTTTTTGTTAGTAGGTAAATACATCATACACCTACGATATGCCGATGATATAGTTATCCTGCTGGGTTCCCTGGAAGAACTTGGTATAATGCTCGGAAACTTTAACAGCGCCTCACAACGGGTGGGTCTTAAGATGAACATGGACAAGACGAAAAACATGTCAAATGTCCATGTCACACCCATATCGGTTGTTGTTGACGGCGCTGCTCTCGAAGTTGTAGACGAATACATTTACTTGAGACAATTGATCCAGATGGGTAAGTCCAACTTCAAGAAAGAAGTCACTTGTAGAATCCAACTTGGATGGACTGCGTTCGGGAAATTGCGTCATATCTTGTCATCCAAAACACTACTTCAGTGCCTGAAGTCGAAGGTGTTCGAGTAGAGTGTGTTGCCAGCGATGACATACGGATCCGAGACGTGGTGCTTTACTATTGGCCTAATCCACAAGCTCAAAGTAGTGCAGCGGGCTACCATAGCCCGGAGGGCTATGCTCGGTATTTCTCTACGTGATCGCATCAGAAACGAGGAGATCCGTAGACGAATAAGGGTAACCGACATAGCTCAAAGAATTAGCCGGCTGAAGTGGCAATAGGCTGGCCACATAGTGCGAAGGACCGATAACCGTTGGGGAAGAAAAGTCCTCGAATGGCGCCCGCGTTTCGCAAAACGGAGTACAGGACGCCCCCCGACAAGATGGACCGACGACCTGAAGAAGACAGCGGGAATCCGTTGGATTCAGAAGGGGAGGCCCATGTCCAGCAGTGGACCTACCAAGGCTGATGGATGGATGGAGTTTAATATGGAGCCGTCCCCCAACACGACAAAATTTTATTTAGATAAATTAAATATAATATATATATAAAAATCAATAGCTGTTCGTTTGTCTCGCTAAAACTCGAGAATGGCTGGACCGATTTGGCTAATTTTGATCTTGAAATATTTGTAAAACTTCAGGAAAGGTGCAAACGGTGAGAAATATAAATAATAAGTAGTAAAAAATACTAAAAACAAACAAATTGTTCCTAGCTGTGAAACATTTGATATCTTTTGTCAAATTGTCATTTGGTTGTCAAATATTTATAGGTGCGTTCAGAAATTTGTCTGTTTCATAGCTGTAGTAGGAGGTCCGATTTCTTTGAAAACTTAACGACTATATTATCTTTCTAATGTAACATCAGCAACATATCTAACTTTTTTATTTTGTAACTGACAGTAGAGGGAGAGGGAGAGGGGAAAGAGGAGGGAGATGGGGCTCGAAGGAGACCTCGAGAGGGGTGAGTTGTTAGGCAGTACAGAGTTTGCCGGGTCAGCTAGTACATTTGTAATATTCATGTTATTTATGACTTTTTAATTTAGTGTGCAATTCACACGTGGTAGAAGTGAAACCTTCAAAAATTTTGTTTTCAGGATAATGAGACGAATGTAAAATTTCGGGAAGATGATAATTGTAGGTTTTAGTAATGATCATAGTGATTCAAAGTTAGATAATTATTTTACGTTTTATTCGTATACTATATCACATATATGTATTTATTCAGACTCAGAGCCTAAACCTTTTATACACCGCCCATCTTTCTGTACGTCCCGCCAAGGCCATGCACGATGCACGATGCAAAAGTACCATAAATAGGCTTGACGTACGTCGATAATATTATTAATTGTTTGCTGGATTTGCACGACCAATTTTCGTCCTGTTTTCCACGCCTTAGGAAAATTTCCCTGCTCGAGACAGGCATTCAGGAGCCCCCTTAGTTGCTACTCCAGGGACTCTGCGGCGTCTACACGGCGGCGAACACTTGAAGTACTACTAAGTGAATTACTAAGTTGGAAAACAAAAATGGAACTTAATAATTTCTAGGAGTAAAATTAATAATATGTGACGTCACACAACGATGGGGGACGGATCAAAAAGTCATGAAATTAGTGTGACGTAATTTATGGATGGCCCCTTGATGATTAACTAAATTCCCCCCTTCCTCGTAACTACCCCCCCCCCCCCCGAAATAGCCAATTTAGTACTACACAAATCAAACCCTTTCATTTGATACCCCACTCGTGTGTGTTCGCTGAATTCAGTATATTTATCTCCTTCCTAACTATAATATGAACTACTATAACTACCATACTACTATAACTACCCCTCCCCCACGCCTTGAAACAGCCAATTTTGTAATTCATAGAAACATGATGATTCGTGGTGTTATTAAAATAAAAAATAATTAATTTAATAATTGGATCAAAATGTGGTAGTCGGCGTACAATTTGTGTTTATTTTTACGTAAAATACGTGAGCGTTACGTCGTACAGAGCGATACGTCCTCACGCGGAGAGAGCCGCGGCGGTACTAATTTAATATATTTAATGCGGTCCATAATATAGTTCAGTTTGCAACTATTATTAATAAACGAAATCATTATTTTTTCATAAAATAAAATTTTGATTTATTTTTTAAAATTTCCTTAAAGTGTTTCTAATTAATAGAAAAAAAATACTTACTTCGAACGAAATTACGTTATTTCAAAAATAAATTCTGCTATATTTGGATAGAAATTTAAAAAACTGGCCAGGCTACTTAATAAAAGACCGTATACTTATGTTATTTATATTTTTTAATGTTTGGAATATTTTGTATTTTCGTTGTAAAACGAAGACAAAAAGCACTTGCTCGTTACTTTTCGGAAAAGAAGGGTTTTAAATAGTGGTGATTTGCTATTATTATAAATAATATGTTAGATTCGTCTGGTCTATCAGCAAGAACAAGAATTAGACTCTTATAGTAACAAAAAACAAAACTTAATCTCTTTATCCTGTTCACACAAACAGTGATTAAAATTGACCGAAATTGTTGATATCGCGGCACGGAGCCTTAAATCAATGTCAAGTACCTACGTCAAGTATGAATATGAATGCAATAATGTTTAAAAATTGATGGTAGGTATATTTAGATAATATTTATAATAAACAACAATTTTTAATTGCGTTTGGAGTTGCAGCTACCAAAAGGCCGAAAAAGGGTAGCAAATAGCAGCCTAGCAGGTACTTTCTGTACTCCAGCCAGTCACATTCAGTTTGGACTCGATGTAAACAAACTGTTGCCTAGTGTAGGCACACATTTAGATCTCAATTCTTTTTTTTAAACTTGGCTCTTATTTCACATTTATGTTTTTATGAGGTAATGTAAATGCCGCTAGGGCCAACACCAACTGTCCATTCGGAAAAGATATTTATCATATAATATGTTTCTAAGAGAATGTTTACAGAACATACTGACGATTTCAGTAGGATTTTTGGTGTATATGCGGAGGCTTCAGAGTCATCTAATACTACACCGGCTATTGCTACCTTAAGATCAAGCCCTTTAATTAGATCGATCGATCGACAATGGTATTTGTAATAATTGTCGATCATAAAACACGTCAAACTTGCCAAGTCTTGTTCTCCACTCACAGATGTGAGATGTTACCACCACAGTCAGTAAAGTTGTCCAAGTAGCAGAAAACATTGTTCCTAAAAGGGAAGTAAGCACGCAGAACAGCGTCGTACCTATGTGTGATGCGAAAAAAGATTCTACAACATGGAACCCTGTTGAACCATGCAGCTGATATCCTTCTCATGTAATCAGCCTACTCGATTACACCAGTTATATCTCTGACCGACTTTGAGGGCCTTTGCATTGCACATTCGTGGAGCAAAATTTACGAATGTGTCCAACAAACATCTGAAAACAACTGTTAATTATTGTTTGATGAGAAACAGTTAACATTTATCTTTTGTTTCAGAATGTTTCTGTTCCTCTAATTTTTAATACTCGTTTGTTGCAGAATAAAAAACACGGTGTCAATCATCCCTGCTCATTACCTATAGCAATACAGCCAGGATACAGCCACTTTCTATTACCACAGAAGAAATAATAGTACATATATAATGACGAAATGTGTTCCATACTTAAATATTTACTGTCGGTATTGTTGTTTATGTTATCTTATCAGATTACAAAATACTTTGAGTCTCCGAAAATTTGAGGTCGTAAACAGCCGTTTTGCTTTATTATTCTTTAATGCCTTGACCATGTGCATCATTAGGTACCTACGCTTTTTTTTCTTGGTGATTCTATAAGGGTTCCGTTTTTCGATTTTTCGTACAGAACCCTAAAAATGCTCGGTCCCTCGAGAAACGTTAGTTTGCATTGTATTTGTAATGAGAATACCTAAGGGTTTTTTATAACACGACAATGTCGACAATAGGTATAGATTCATGGGTACTTACAATTTAATGTATTTTCCTGTTTGAATTTATCTGTATTTCAGCAGACATTGAAGTTTTTATGTTTGAACGCTAATCGTCAAACGTCTCGATCCATAGGTACACTATGTAATCACTGTTCTCAGAGACTACTCAAACGCTACTGTTCTTTCATACTGAAAACTGATGTAAATATATGATATTGGACAAAAAATAACAAGGCGTTCAAATGATAAGACATATCATACATTACAAATACTTAACTACTAATAATAATTGTTCAAAATATAGTTGATTCCACTCTGTCCGAAATACTATTAGGATTGTCAATGACTAATTAGTAATTTTTGTTACTTTAGCTATTATAGCTAAGGTGGGTGGACCATGAAAGGCCATGCTCCATGTTCCATGTCCCACTAAAGATATGTATCATGTCACACATTTTTTATAACCTTGTACCATGTTATTTTCCATGGCGAAATAAATGTTTCTTTCTTTCTTTCTTTCTTTCTTTCTAAGGCCAATTATTTAAAAGTCGTATTTATTGCCATCCAATGACAATTTCCTTCCACTTACACTAACATCCATCGAATTCAAGTACACAGACGTGGCGGCGAGTCCTTCGCACCGCTATTTTGTCAATGAGGGCCCTTTCTTTGTTGAATTCTGTCATCGATGTTAAAATTGTAATATTATGTGCTCTTAGTAAAATGTAAGTTTTTAAGTAAATAAACTATTGTTTTCTTTATTTTTTTTACTCTAAATTGATAATATAAGGATTTGCTACGGCACTGAAGAAAAAAATATTGCTTTATTTCCAATACAATTAAAATATTGGTAGTTTTCCTAGGAAAACCAATGGATCCTTGTAAGGTCGATCAAAAAGTTGACAGTTGGCCTTGCTAGGGCACAAGGGTCTTCCTAGGAACATCTAGAAACTATGAAAATATTAATACTTAGTTTTTACTTGTAAATACCTACATATCTGGAAATATAAAACAATGTGCAAGTTAATATAATTGCTACCACTTAGGTAAAGGCCCCCAATTCCGAGGTGTTCTAACATTTTGGCCTTACAAGGAACAGACCCTTAAGAAGGCCATTTTAATCAGTTTTATATTTTTATTATTTTACTTTATAGGTTATTGGCAACTTATTTGATTTCGATTTATTACTCATTTATATTATTTTTAAAACAATTACACAAATACATTCTTAGGTTTACGATAGAGTTTTAGTAATGTTCGTTGATTATTTTTTATCTGAATTTGTTATGGTAGGCATTTAATATTCCGTTTTAATGAATTTTTTTTTTATGTAGTTTAAGTATATGTAGATATTTTGACTGTCACAATGTTAGTTTTAAGTTAAACGACTGATTAGTGGAGTCGAGACGCCTGATGGTAAATATTTACCTTCGCCCGTCACCCAAATACTATCGTTTGAATGTATGAATGAAACAAAAGTATCATGAAACTCCAACAATGTCTCATATAGCGGTCAAAAAGGTAGGTAAATGTATCGTAGGTAACTTTAAGCTTGGCCCACCTAATGTACTGTTAATAGGGTAATGAATAATGATGGAGGAAGCAGACGACGCCTGTTCGCCGTGCTGCGCAGTGGTAAAGCGACTCACGATCGTGAGTCAATGGCGATACAATGGCGTCGTAATGCTATGTCAAACCCTTACCGCTTGCAGTGCATCAAATATTATTCCCAATCGTAATACTGCTTGCTGGCTTCTTCTAATGGGATACCCATTGGCGGTACAGCCATACAATCCGAAAAGCCCAGATTACTATCATTGCTTTACCATCGTCATTCGTCACTCTGCAGCTGTTAACACTCATTTATTATATTTGTTGATAAATATTATACGCATGGAATGCAGTGTTGTGTTGTCGGGCCAAAGATTCCGAAATCCTGGGTTGTGCGCAAAAACTGGGCTTGCCTTCTTCAGACGGCCTAGACACGCCACTGTGGTATCCTTGTTGTAGGGGAGACCGGGGGCAACAGTAACAGTTTTTAGTTCGTGACCGATTGTGCCAAAACTGTTGATATCTAACAAAATCCTGTTATTCTCCAAGGAACTTAGTTTAAGTGTCTACCAACTTGTGTAGTCAACGTTAGAGTACTAATCGTAATTATGTTGCAATCCCACTTTTAAAAACGAGTGTCGAGTGTTACAATTGACCCATAGTGCGGGGTTGTTTGTAACATTGTTTTGATGAACAATAAAATGAAAATGTTAATGAATTTAGCCATATTTTAATTTAAAAAATAATCATAATCTTAAATACAATCAGTCTTTTAATTGGTAACTAAAATAAATGCTTTTACTTCTTCAAGCCGCTTCGAAACAAAAAAGTATACACTTCTCTTTATAACTGATCAAAAGCGAATATATTACTGTCTAAAATTACAATTTTAGACAAATTATAAGCACTACGTCATTAAATAACATTTAAATCGTATATTTCTTTGATGACTTCAACAATAATCAACAACAACAAATTAGTATGAAAACGTGTGTGTTACTAACAACCCCCTGTTACATTTAACCCCTGTCATATTTCTGCGAACAAAAAGATTACAAGCACCACACGAACCAATAAAACGAACAGCCCATCTCTAATCTAATCTAATCTCCGGTTAAGGGGATCCACTTGAGTAGTCGGTGCTTCAGCCCAAAGAAGGAATGGATGAATTTCCATGTGCGAAGCTGCGGGCAATAGCTAGTGTAAAAATAAAAGAAAAAAAGGCAAATAAATGTAAATATTTAAGATTTCCAAAATGCGCTTCCGGACGAATGTTTTTGTCCTAGATTTGCGATTGATGACACTTTAATTATTAATAAAGATCACTTATTAAGATTTAATAAAATATGATGTTTAATATTATGTGATCTCCAATACAAATTAAGCGTATTTGTATTTTCAACCTAAAACGCGTTGAAGAGGTGACGGCACAATGATATTAGAAAAACAAAAAAGGATAAAGTTCTGACTAGATAGAAATGACGTAATGATTGCCCAGCCATCACGTGAAGATTTATTGATATATTATTTTATTCGGGTTAAGGTTAGGTGTCACTGGGTAGAGGTTTTCCCACGAAGAGGATAGCAACTAAGATATATGTGTAAACGAAACTTTTCGAAAACCGTATTTTCTAATTCACGTGAGTGAAGCTACGGGTATCCACTAAGTAGTATGAAAATACTAAAGATTTCTTAATGGCTCAAAACATATAAATTAGGTAAAACAATTATTTTCACCTCGGGGTCATTTGTAGCAAGGGGTCAATAGTAACGTTACTATTGACCCCGAAAAAAATGGTACAATTGTTCCTGAAGACTGTTTTATTTAAAAACAAAAATAAATCAGAAACTCTGAACACTATTTTACTTTTGCGATAAGGTTTGTATTGTGTGATATATATAGATTCTAATATTTGTTGTTAATTTACTTATACTTTGTAAATTAAAGAGTAATAATTGATTTTTCAAAGTACGAAAAATTACTTTGGGGCTGTCCAAATGGCAATAGTCAATTACACACATCCACGCTGCTCGGAGCACATTGCTGAGTGGTTAGCCTACCCGAGCACGTTACGGCCTATGCCCCCGCGGCCGCACACTCTTCAGCGTTACTTGCCAACCAAAATATCACCAACGTTACTATTGCCCCGTGGTACTTTTGCCCCCGGTCTCCCCTAATCCGGCTCGAAGGACCAAATATATGGTAGAGAAATCTTAAATACAAACACGATGGGGCTGGTATAAATTTATGGTTTAATGTTAATGACGATTTTGACACAATAAAGCGTATATATATGCTCAATCCTTCGGACGATGAGCGAACGACTATATTACGTCTACGCTCGGCAGGCTAGTGTGCGTGTGCGAACCCATGTAGGTGTGTGCGCCTTCTCTAACACTAACACATTGAAAATATAATATTTCTGGTTTGTGATCGTAAAGGTTTTTTTCGGTATTAAATCGAAAATAATCATTATTTTAGAGAAAGAAAAAAAAATCCATACAACTCTTTTTTTTGGCTTAACAATTGATATATTATGTAGTTTTAAAATTTTTCATTGCCATATTAAAAACCCATTTTTCTGGTTGTCAAAAATGCCATGAGATTCTGGTACACCTATACAGCACAATTTAATCTTGAATGTAAATATCCTGAATGTATTTTAAAAAATTCAAGAATATACCGACAGTGAACGAAAGTATACTAGTTCATTGTATGCAGATAATTGATTCTTGTTATTTAGTTGTAAGTATAAAGGACATAATTATTATTTCTTGTTCAGTTGGTTGTAGGATAGTTAATAAAAGAAAACATGCGCATTTCCAAAACTATTTTATAAAATATAAAAATAGTCAATATTGTGGTTACCTACAATAAATACAATGAATACAAATAACAAACTAACTTATTTTGCACTGAATTTCAAAGCCCACGCGTGCCTGGAGGGAACGGTGTTTCTATTCGGCAGATGAATGAACGCTAGTCCTTTGTTGACCTTCCACTGAAACAAACAAAATTATATAAGATAATAAAATAATTATGGTTTTAAAAATAATAATTGCTAACACTAAAACTAAACATTGTAAATGCAGACGGGTACTCAGGATTTTTGTATTTTTTCCGACATTTAAACCGTTGCGCCGCGACCTTACGATATCACGAAAATAATAGCAAGGATAGCAACGAAACTAATATAGAAACTTTTATTAAAATATTATGTCGTATAAAAATTTCAAGTCAATCCATAAGCTACTGTTCGAGATTTGCCTGTTGCGGCCATAATGCAGTCACATAATTTATGTTTTGTATAATAAATAAAAGCAATAGAACTCACATTTAAATTCGTGGCATTATTTCCAAGCATCTGAACCCTGTGAGTGCCACTGCGAAGTAAGTTACTAACGTCTTCCAACTTGAGCACATCGTCGGCAGGCCACCTCAATAATATAGCATACACTGCTGTGACCTGATTAGGAGTTTCCGGTACAGCTGTAGGCTGTGCACCATCATAACTCGCCTTGGTGCAAGTATACCACACATCACCATTGAAAGTATCGTTCTGATGGTACCAAGGTGATGTTTCATATATCGCTTCTCCGTTAATACCAAGCCACATCCCTAAAGACAGCAGTCTTTCTTGAAATATAGGGGCTATTGTCCCTTCTTTCGTTGGACCTATGTTGATTAAGACATTGCCTGGAAAAAAAGATTTGTATTAGATATTGATTTAAATATCATATAATACATTAAGATTATATTACATTTAATATGTATTCATCTATTTATGTAAAAATTACCTCCACAGCTGACGGTAGACACCACTTCCTTGATCAGCTGGTTGATGGTCAGTATTTCATCTAGTTGCATGTTTCGCCGGTACCCCCAGGACTTGGAGTCTACAGTGAATGCATTCTCCCATTTGTGATTTTGAAGGGTCCCTGTTACATTTAAATTTACATATTATTAAGAAGTGTTAATCATTTTTCATTAAAATATTTTTATAATAACAATTCACTTGATACAGATTTCAATTCTCAAGGTCTTGCATGTTTCCTCTTGGAATTATTGTTTACACTAATAATAAAAGAAAATGTTATGCTTGTGCCTACTTTTACATTTATCAGATTATACCTACAGAAAATCATAGCTAGATCTAAATCTTTAAAAATATCTGGCATAAGAATTTGAAGTTACTAAGTTTTTTTTTTGCATATGGGCTCAAATATCTTACCAGGATTATATCTATCAGCGCAGTTGTAAAAATCGCCATGGTGGCACGGGATTCCTATACCCCATCTGTCATTGACAACTATTTCATCCTTCACAGGGCTATCATTGTACAGCCAAGCTATAAGGTCAGTTGAGTTCCAATAAGCATCAAACGCTTCCCAATCTCCGTCCGACCATATCACAGATGGCCTGTAGTCATTGACCAGCTGTTTTATGTCCGGCCACACCTTATACTGAGAATAATTACGAGACAAAAACAGGGACTTCTTATCCTCCAAATAAATAGGGTTGTACCATTCATATAGCGAATGGTAAATCCCAAATTTCATGTTATTATTCCTTACAGCTTCAGATAACTCTCCAACTATATCTCGTTTTGGTCCGACATCCATTGCATTCCAGCTATAGGATCTTCTTGATGGAAACATTGTGAAACCATCGTGGTGTTTACTGGTGAGGACAACATACCTGTAAAAATAATTTGTAACAATACACAAATGTTTCAATACCTCTACTATAGTATAGTGTTAATGCAGGCACTGGCTGGATGATGTTATTAAGATGTTTATGAAACTTACTTAGCACCTGATTTAGCAAACAATTCTGCCCAAGCTTGTGGGTCAAAGAATTCAGCTTTGAACATGGGTGCAAACTCTTGGTAAGTAAATCCAGGTGGATAGTTCTGGCTCATAAACTTCTCATATTTGGATTCTCCACCTAAAACATAATATTAATGAGTCAATAAATATAACATAATTTAGAACCTTACTAAATTCAGTTGTTAATTAATGAACATAAACATGATGAAATATAAAATTGATTTTTGATAATTGATGGCTATATTCATATTAATGATGTATCGATGGCCGTAAATGACTATGTCCACATTTATAAAAGTTTTGGTCCTGACGTAATCATTTAACATTAGTTATCTCAGCTGAATTTGGTTACAAACTAACAAATTCCTAACGGAACGACCAGTTGAACAATAGTTTCTGTGTATGCCCCAAACATTAGAGGAATACCTACAGTGACTGCTTATCTGTACCTACCTTAGAAGAAAATACATTATATGTTATTATAACTACAAATTACAAAATATAATACTTTACCCTTCCAATTACTCCAGAACCATTCAGAACCGAAACCTGGGACAGAGTATACCCCCCAATGAAGGAAGATACCCACTTTCACACGATCATACCATTCTGGTAGCGGTCTTGTATCCAAATCTTCCCAATTTGCCGCGTACCTCTTTTTCCACGTGCCAACCTTATTTAAATTCAATCCTTCATTTTGAATAGCTTGCTCCAATATATCGTCGCTATTTTCTTCGCCTTTCAGTTCTTTCACGATTTCACTTTCAACAATTCTATTTTTGCGTACTTTTGCGTTTACTGTGCTTAGCAAAATTAAAAATAATAGCAACTTCATTATCTGAAATTATATGTGATATATTAGATACTGGAAGTTTAAATTACTATCACGAGATCTATGGGGTTTATGTTATTGATTAGCGAGTACTTATTTAAGAAATAACAGGAAAAATATGGATTTTATTCATAAATTCTTATTTGAATTTGACAACTTGCACCGCGCCCGCTATTTATCGTCATAAACCACAGGCTGTGAAACAAAATGTCAAACTGTCAAAGTACTCAAAGTACATAAATAAAATCATGGATATATTACTCTATCTACAATACTGACTTTGTAGTGGTACCTGAAGATCGATGACGTCATACCAGAAGGACCATTTTTGTATTGTATCCATGTTATTTATAGTCCCAGGATATAATATAATTCATTTGTGATTTTTTTATAATGATATAAAAACATCTTAGATTAATAATATATATTATTATAGGTAATATAAATGTACCGTAAACGTGTACTTTAATTTTCAATTTACTCTTAATGAAATAAATTAAACACGGTAATTTTGAAGAAATTCTATTAAATTGTATTTAATAAACAGTGGTAAGACTGGTAAGTACTTTAGAATTTGGATAAAAATCTGCTTATACTGTAAATAAATAGCTACACTACATTCGCGATTTATGTCTGTACTCTGACACAGTTATGAATGTAACCATATTAATATTATGACTCATTTTATTACCTACGCATTCAACCACCTATTTGTTACACTTAAGTTGAAATCATAAATAGGATCTTTGTGAACAATTAACTCTGCTTTGGTACATTACATTTATAATAACGAATCTAATTGTATAGGAACGTTTGCAATCACTCTGATTAACGTCTGACGTCTAAAATCCAGCTATCTGATAGGTAGGTAGGTATACCTACTACCTCTACTAATACCTATCTGACCACTATATTTTCCCGGTCTACTTCGCTAGCTATTCTTTTGAATTAGAAATCAAAATATTATTATGTATAGAAAAATACTTGGAGTTTAACTCCATAACTATCGATTTAAAAATGGTTTTTTTGGATATCCATCAGCCATCTTCAGTTATTCGACGGAGTCCACATTTTGTTCTATCTGAGATGGGATACATTTCTACTTAGAGTAGAAAAATCATCTGATGGTAGGTAAGTCGGAAGTGACAAATGGACAGCTATGGTACCACCGATTCGTTGCTGACCAAGCAAGAAGAGAGAAGAAAAAACAATTTTATTAGGAAATTACTAGGATAACAATAGGAATAGAGCTCTAAATGACGTGCGAGATAATTTTTTGTGATTTTATTCTACGACTTTGTAGTTTTAATATCCATGCCAAATTACAGCATTCTAGCACTAAGTCTGCACAGCATAGAGCTGTGGACGGAGGGACATAACGAAACGGACATACTCGTAGTAAGGGTTTCGTAGGTAGTTGGAAGATTTCAATTCAAACCAGTAGTTCCTGAGATTAGGGATTATTTAACCAAACAAACTCTTCAGCTTTATAATATTAGTAATTCTAATAGTAGATGTGGCATTCAATTAACTAATATACTAACGTATCGTTCACTGGTGGCCCGTGGCATTACAAGATGAATATGTGGTGTTTTTCGCAAACAAATTCGGAAATCCAAAAACAGTCTTCACAAACCCGCAATGTTTGAGTTATGTTACTATTATGACTATGGAATGGAACCCCTTAAACGTTTATTTTGTTTGTTTAATTACATTGCTTTAGACCAAGTTAAAAGAAACATAATTTATCTGGGACGGAGGTCGTGAACTTTGATAAACGTATAAGTACGAACACTGTACACAGAGCCCACTATTCTACCCTAGAGTCCCTAGATTAGATGGTGACTAAAGTAGGTAGGTACAAGGTCCTAACTAACGTAGTACCTATGCGATCTTTAACTGTTATCAATGATATTATATATTAAAAAGAGGCAGATATGTCATAAGCGCGCGCGTTGTGTGACTCAAAAAGTTCCCAATTGGGAACTCTGATTCAGGTGAAGAAAGACATAGCGATGTATTTTTGACGCGAGAGCGATAAAGCGTGCCTTGCGGACATCGGAACAGATTTTTCGGTTGATTTGTGAAGGCATAACGTATCTATATTTATTTAAACATCATTGACTTTATTGTGTTCATAATACAGCATACTAAATTAATGTTAATGACCCCAATCCCATTTCGACGTAGTAGGGTGCCGTAAAAGGCGACACACATAAGTTTAACTATTAGGATTAGGTCGTCAACATTAACGTCTGGTATTATTATCTTTTCGAGAACACTGCCTGGCTCGCTACCACCTTCTTGTTTGAGTCAGCCACGAAACGACTCGTCTTGTTCCGGCTGGGGACTTGAGAACTTGCATTATGCATATTTACTCTTTCTACTCTCTTTCTTAGCCGGCAACGCATCATCAGTGATGCCTTTAGTGTCGCTGATGTCCATGGGCGACGATAGGACAACATTCAGGTGAATGGTCTGCTTGTTTGCCGGCTATTTCCATAAACAAAATTAAGTTTCAATAAGAATGCTCCCTGTTTTAGTTCTTCTTCATCGCTTACCTAATACCTATTGATCTGAGATCAGCATAGATATTTTTAATTATTATCAATTTTAACACTGTAACTGATCCATGTCTCTACAACACCTACTCTACATTGAAGACATTTGAGAAAAATTTAAGTAAAGAGGGTACACTTTTTTGATTTTTTGTCTATTATTCCCGCTGAGGTGGGTAAGGTTTTCACTGATGGATTGTAGATACAATAGGGTACTTTCGTCAGTTAAAAATAAACTATGAAATTTGATAAAAATTAAAATTTATGTAGAAATATACTTAAATATTTTGATTTTGAGTCATAAAAGCACATTATTATTTTATTATATTAAAAGTCTTAATTTTTAACTTTTATATCACGTGACCTAAAACACGAGCCGCCACGGTGTTACGTCATATGTCTAGTAGTAAGTACTCTGTGACCGTCAGTTGACAGTTCACAGTGTAAACAGCTATATAATGCTACGTGACTACGTGTGCCGGTCGTACATAGACGATTGTTGTTTTTATCAATATTACGTCACCAAAATGATGACAGCGTTTTCGCGGGAATAAAAAAGGTTTAAAAGAACAATGCCTAAAAATTATTTTTTATTTTTGTTAGCGTCTTAAAACGTCAGTTATACCGAAGCAATTAAATTATTTTTTTACGTATTTTAAAATTAATACCTATACCCGTATTACCCAGCGTAAAATAATTTTAAGTTTAAAATAATATTAAGTGATGAATTGACTATAATAACCAATGATATTATAATATATTAAAAAGAGGCAGATAATGTCATAAGCGCGCGCGTTGTGTGACTCAAAAAGTTCCCAATTGGGAACTCTTATTCAGGTGAAGAAAGAGATAGCGATGTAGTTTTGACGCGAGAGCGATAAAGACGTGCGATAAAGCAATAAAGCGTGCCTTGCGGACATCGGAACAGATTTTTCGGTTGATTTGTAAGGGCATAACGTATCTATATTTATTTAAACATCATTGATAATAACAATGATGTCAACAATGTCAATTTTCATTCGGGCACTCACTTCGATACATAGCTTGTATCAAGCAACATATAGGGAGACTTCTGGCCAATATTACAGACAGAATTTCGTTATAAATGTTGGTATGACAGATGTAATGATGTCAAATTTCCATATCCGGTTGTCAATAAAAAAAAGTCAGAATAAAATAATGGTAAAAATTACAGGCAGCCGTAAGTCTCCCCTACTCTATGACTCAATTCAATGGTTATAAGAATTCAATCTCAAAATACTTTGGTTCTGGAGTGTGTCTGCTGAAAATTCTTATATATCTAAGCTCAGAAATTAAAGCGGCGATTTCTAGAATTTTTTTTATTTCAAGACGCTAAAGTTGAAAATGAAATAAAACGATGTATGGCAGTTGGGCATTGTTCTTTACTTAATTCAATTTTATGGCAAGAAAGCGTGTTAATTTTGCCCAAATATATTTTTTTGTGGCTTTTTATTAGAAAAATCAATATTTTGAAGTACTTTTTCAAACATAGTAGAATACCTACCCTATTTCACCCTAAGCTTACTACGGTAGGAATGTTTATTTTAATCAGTAAGTACATACAAAAAAAAATCGTATGGGATTCCCGAAGCGGAGCGAAAACGGTTAGTAGGTATTTGAAATAAAATAATATTTAAACCGCGGGTTTTATTTGAATTTTTATTATTATTACCTAATGATATAGGTAGATACAACTACATACCTCTTTTAGTAGTTCCATTTAAGTTGGTATTTATTCCCAGATGAAATATAAGTAGGTACGTACCGATCGCTGTATTTCTTTTAAGTTGGTACAAGTAGCAACATAAATATCTTTACCGTGCTTAGCTATTTATTCTCACCTCCTCCGTTCTATCTTTACTGGATTGCCTAACTACAATAATACAGCTCAAGAAGGTTGCTTGAGTACCTACCTACCAATTTTGCATAATAAATGTTCTCATTTTAATTGTATACTAATCAGAATAAGAGACCATTTTCTAAACTAAATAAGGGACTAGGTATTCAGAAAAAGGGTTTTATAAACCGATAAAATCAAATAAATACATACTTACATAAGTATTTGATGTATTTTCCTGTTTGAATCTATTTCAGCACACGCCAAAATTTCATGAGTGAAATTCAAACGTCTATATTCACACACTATGAAGGTAATCACTGTTCTCAGAGACTGCTCAAACACTACTGTACTTTTCTTATATATACTGAAAATTGATGTAAGTGTGCGATAATGGACATAAAATAACGTTCAAATAGGCGATAAGACATAATAAATACAAATACATAACTACTAATAATATTTGTTCATAATTTACTTGATTTCACTCTGTCCGCAATATTATTGTCAGTGGTGGAGTCGAGGTAGGTAAAAGTTTACTTTCGCCCGTCACTCATGGACATCCATCCATCAGCCCTTGAAGGTCCACTGCTGGACATAGGCGTCCCCTAACTTGCGCCACTCTGACCGGTCCTGAGCCTTCCGAAATTAGCGGATGCCCTCTATCTTCTTCAGGGCGTCAGTCCACTTGATCGGGGAGCGTCCCATACCTACTCCGTTTTCCGAGACGTTGGCGTCATTCTAGGACCTTTGTTCCCCAACCCATGGACATCAGCAATACCAAATGCATCACTGATGCGTTACCGACCAAGATAAGACAAGAAAGAACCAGTAATTTTTGCTCAAGTTTGTTCGGAGTAACATACAGCCTCATGCTACGAACATTACCCTAAAAAAAAACATAAACGTTGTATCATTAATATCTACCAGCTGAAAACCAATTTTAAGCAGTAATAGCATTATTAAAGCGCTCATAGCTCTGCGGCTTGCGTCGATTTTAATGATCGACAAAGTTAAGCAACAGCGGGCGCGGTCGGTAGTTGGATGAGTGACCGCTAGTGGCAAAAAATTCTTGAGCGTTTCCGTGCTTCGGAGCGCACGTAAAGCCGTTGGTCCCGGTTGTTATCATAAGATAACAGTCGTTAAGCCATGTCGGAGGCCCTCGGGCGGTTTGAAAACTTCTGACGCTCGGGTTGGCCACTAACCCCTCCACCAATCCGCACTGGAGCAGCATGGTGGAGTATGCTCTAGGCCTCCTCAAGAGGAGAGAACCGTGCCCAGTAGTGGGCCATTACTGGGTTGAAGCCATATTATTAAGTTCTCTAAGCTGTGTGTATAAAAATATTGGCTTCAACCCATGGCTCATTACTAAACACTCAAAAGTCAAAGTCAAAGTCAAAGTCAAAATATTTTATTCATATAGGTATCACTGATACACTTATGCACGTCATTTTTTTGGCTCAAGAGAAAAGCTAAGTAGGCCCCAGTAGGGGTAGAGCATGCCTCACCAAACTGCTCCAGTGCGGATTGGTGTTATCCACCAATATTATTGAGAAATATTATAGGCACTTAGCAATATCTTCATATAGTTATTAATAAATAATTCAAATAGCAATAAAACATATGCAAAAATATGAAAAAAAATACTTAAAGAAATTGAACAATTTATTTTGTGTATAAAGTAAGAAAATACACAAACGGTAAACTTACATAAATTATTAAATTATAGTCCAAGAAATTGTATGATCTAAATAATTTATTATTTTCGATGGTGTAAAAATATCTTCGGCCGAAAAGTATTGCCCTTATTATGTACATGACTAGACTAGAAAATGTCTATATAACATAATATAATTATTACAATCTAAATACAATAGTGACATGACAGTGTGTATACTTTTGATTATAAATGGCACAAATTAACAAAATATACATACAACTTGACTTCAAATCGTTAATGGCCCACTACTGAGCAAGGATCTGACGAGGCCTACAGCACACTCCACCACATTTATTGTAGTAATACTTCTTATGGGTCATTTGGAAAAAAATTAGAGTAAAATTTTTACAGTGCGACACCCAAAAAAGCGACATGATGAAAGTGCGCGATACTAGGCGCATAGCAGTCGCTAGTTGTTTTGGATTGCTAGCGCGCGCCGGGTAAGTATAACTTCTTATGTGTGTAAATAAGTACACACACGTTTTATTATAATTAAAATAAATAAACTCTCACTCAGTAGGCAGACTATCAACTGAGTTATAGGTTGTCATTGACTTTCTACTTCTCACTTCTCCTTAAATGGATCCATGGCATACAAGAGCAAAATTACATTCTTTAATTGTCATATCATTTAAATCAACTGGTATACTATTTATTAATTCATGTTACATTAAAAGGAATGGCACTAATATGAGCAATTTTTGACTCAAATTATCTTCTTATAGACTACAGAACTACTGATATAACTTAAACTAACAATATAAATTACAATTAATTTCTTACTATGGAGTGCATATCTTTCAAGTAACCGTAATATTACTACAATTAGAGACACAATAACATTATGTGGTTGGATTAGTATTACCCTAGTTAAATAAATATCTTATACAAGTATCCCAAATAATAATGTACAATATTATGTGGTATCATAGTAATTACAATGAAGAGACAAGAATGTGTGGTAATAATATATCCTCAATTGGTAATGGTGTAACCATCTGTTTTATCCACTTCCACACTTGGAAGTGAATGCTCCTGCTATTGTGTGTCCACTTTAAAATTAGTATAATGGCATGCACCATTAATGATGATTTCGCTTATACCAGAAGTAGGAGGTGTGTGAGTATTATTGAGCTGTTCAATGTTACTCATCACTGGACTGGTGAACAGTTTTCCACTGTGAATGGTAGTTGCATTATGTGGCTGCGAAGTGTGAGTATAAACAGTGCAGGTAGAAGCCTGCTCTCGAGGCTCAGTTATCATCCCCATTTTGACCTCAAATATCACATCTTGTATCTTTTTCTTTGCAATCAACAGGTTCTTCTCGCCTTTTAAAGATCTAAGCTCATTGGCAATGTATTCTCCAAACACGGAAAATTCGTCTCTGGTGGAAGTTGACGGTGAATGTTCAGATTCAGGTTTGAAGTTTGAATATAATTCATTTCGAGAAACTTTGTTCTGTGGTGATGAAGTACCTGGTTTAGTTTCACTGGACTCATTTGAGTTTACAGATGTGTTAACTTCAGCATTTTCCTCCTGAAATAAATATAAAGAATTCATTAGTTTCATTCACAAGAGGTGGTCCGTTATTGCACGGCGTTTAAGCAAGGCCGTATCGTAATGTTCTATTGTTCCAAAGCTTACTACAAAATAGGAGAAGGACTTAGGTTTACGTACCGAGTGAAAAATCCTGTAAGGTTTATTGGAGTCCTTCATGAAATGTAAGTATTCGTAGGCGTACCAATTACTAACATATCTGAAGCTAGGAACCTCTGCAAATGCCCTGGCTTGTTTAGTTGCTTCTCTATTATACTGTGTTCTCAAATGTTGTATTTTCTTTGTAGTGTCCGATACAGAAATGTCCAATAGCTCAGATATAACACGAAGCTCCTCTCTACGTCTTTGTTTATCCCTGCGTGTATCTGACAGAGACGAATTCCACAAATTCGCGTTCAGTTGTAATAGTTCGATCAACTTCAAAGTCTTCTCTTTAGTCCACTCCATCCTCCGAATCGTACGATTTGTAACGTAAACAACAGATCTTGTTGTTGTTAGCCAACCGATCGTTAGATTGTTCGCTAAACTCTGAGATTCTGACGTTTCTGAAATAGGGATGCACGATATACATCGATGTATTAAAAACACTCGATGTAAAGTATGGAAACATCGATTCAATCCGATGTTTTTTTAATACGTCAACACCGAGTAAGCATTGATGTTTTATATTAAATGCATTGACGAGGCAAACCTAATAGGATAACCAAAATAAACAATCACAAAATCCACGGCCTACGGCAAATTCTATTCTTTAACCCTAAATCAGCTCCATTAGGCTAATGTTGAAAAGCGTGTCCTTAGTTTTCGGACACCAAATTCACTGCTGGTGACCTTTTTTAGTCCCACCGCTAGTAAAAATAAAAACAATCGATGTATTTTGTGAGATATCCATATAACATCGATGCTACTATGCGATGCATTGCATCGAAAAAAACATCGATTTGTTTTTAATGTCCATCCCTACTCTGAAAGTGAAAAGTCTGAAACTTGACTTGACAGGACAGCTGTCATTGAAAGTGTTATCTGCAATGTTATCTGAATTAAAAAAATAAATCAGTGTTGCTATTTAATATCTCCGTCACAACTCCATTCTGTCCCTGGACTGGACCCTGCCCTGCCACATCTGCAGCGTTAAAAGATACTTAACGCATACAATGCTCGTGATACATCGGAGTTAATGTTAACGGCTGTGCCGGAATGAGCCTTAGCTCTTACTTATTACGTTTTAGACGTTAGGGTAGCAATGATGTGGTCATCGAAGAAAACCGCCAGCGCCACCTAAATTATCACTTAACTTGTACTTACTTCGCTTACCCCTGTTAATTAACGCGTTAAGACACAGGATTATTCGTTAAGCACGAGCATTCGGCAAGGCGGATAAGGCGCAATCAAACACAATACAGGCAGGGCAGATTGTAGCAGGGACATTACAATTTTTCTTCCAGGGTCAGCGCAGCGACATCTAGTTACAGAGTAAAAAAGATAATTGCACCGATATCGATACCGCGAATTTTGAAAAAAAAATTCTTGTTTCGACAATATTGATCCGTCCAATGGTCTAACTTAGATGTCGGATGACTTGTTACACACATAGGTACCTACTGGTCTCCGAAAAAGGTTATTGACTGTTAATGCATGCTGTACTGTAGGTACAGTACATACTTAAATCCTCCCTCAGATCATAATTTGAGTATCTTCCACAGCCATCCTAAAGCATTGATGGTTATTAAATTTGTGCCACTAAATACATAATATATAGTACTTAATCTATTAATTAATATCGATCGATGCAATTTAAGATGCAAAAGCCTAACGATACGATGGTGTCGACAGTTGATGGAGGTTCGATCTTAGACGTATTTAAATTTTTTTAGTTAAATGAATATTAAAATCTAAATATTACTGGCTTTAAGGAAAACATCGTACTCTGCATACCAGTTTACCGTAATAATCTCCTTGTTTCTGATCCGCAATTGGCTTAGTAGGTAAATGGTCTTAGGCATGAAATGCTGCGCTAAGCATGACCCATAAATGATCATATAACAATAAAGATAATAGGATAAAATTAAATAAAGTAAAGAAAACATCATTAATCTAATTCATTCTCATTTATTTACAAACTACAATGTGAAAGACTATCACATTAAAACAGGTGCTCTCTATACTTAAAATAACTATGTACACTATTTACAAAACCGTCTCCATTAAAATGCATTAAATCAAAAACTACCACTACATTTTCTCTATTGATAAGAGGAACCAAAAATGTAACAATAAGATATAAGGAACACAACACAAGAGCGTTCGAAATCCTCCTTATAAATATAAAACTCATTCGCATTAAAAAAACAATCAGTTAATTTCATAAACCAACAGCTGTTCCAATAAAACCTTATGAATGTGCATGATGATTCTGAAATCTCATTACTTTAATTCATAAATTCACAACTTATAACATGTTCAATCTTTTGATTTCAAATATCAAAAATTTTATTTTATGCGATAATTTTATTAGGTGTTTTATTTTTTTCTTCTTTATTTTTCTTATCATTATATGTATTAGGATTACATGTTATCGTGAGATTCCAGAATCACAGTGCCAATATCGACATGAACAAGAACTCGATAAACTCTATTATTAAAAATCCATTTAGGTATTCCTATTGTTTCCATATTCTATACAAATAAGATCACAGAGGGATGGGGATATTTTACAGTAGGTGATAAATTTCATATTTGAGGGGTATAATTTCAAAACCCTCTAAATCATCCTGAAGAAATCTTTCACAAGAAGATTATTTTGAATATGTTGTGATAAATTTAATGCAAATGACAACATTTGATATTAAATTGTTTGTCATGTCATGTCAATCCTAAAAAACGTGGAAAATCTAAAATATCTCTGTGCATTTTCAATAAAATTAAAGATTAAAATTTACTATAGAGGAGTTTGCAAGCAACTTGTTGATTTAGCGGATTTTGAAAATCAACTGTCATACCATAGAGGATTTTGCATCTAACCTTATACTGCTCGGTGGATGACGTTATGCAATAAAGTCGAAGACAAATCACTAAACTTTGTAATTGAAACTATGTAGCTAAGGTATAAATCACAAAAGAAACTGTAAAATGTGTAGGTATTAAGGTAATTTTATTAAAAAAAATATTAAATATGTGCAGTTATATCTTCGAAGCCATGCTCACAAAGGTATTGATTGTTTCTCTCTCAAAATACACGGAGATATTACAGGAAAATGGAACAAGCGTCAATCTGACAACCATAACAAAATACGATTAGAAAACTGCTTATGAGCCCGTGATAAAACCTACTTCATCCTGGCACTTTCTATTCATGAGAAGTAAATGATTTTTCCTAACTCGTACTTAAACCGAGAATATCTTGATACAAAGAGAAGAATGAAATTAATAGCAAAAAAATATTACAAACAAAAATAAAAAAAATTACCATGTTTACCCCTCTGACCACAACTCCCAATATTTTACCCAAAGAAACCAAAGCGAAAGATGTGAACGATTAAAAATATTAGTATTAACAAATTCTTGCCTAAAATATTATAGAAAAAAATAAATTTTGCCAAGTTAAGAACCTCCTCATTTTTAATGATGGTTGGAAAAAGTAAATGTTTTTGTAGGTACTATTTGTATAATATAATAATATATTTGTAGATAATATTTGTATGGTAACGATTGATTTTTCATAGTTTTATACGTAAATAAATACAAGTTCATCATCATTATCATCATCCCTTTTAATATTCCCACAACTGGGATAGGCCTCCTATCTGGAACATGGAGTGGGCCGTAATCCATCACGCGGACCAAGTGCGGAACTGCGGAGTATATGTATAATATCTACAAGTTAATAAAAGATCATCATGATTTTAATCATCAATGTTGAATAAGAAAACTTGATAGCGACGTCTACATATTATTAAAAAAAAAACATTATGGAGTACGTAGAAATTATACTAGGTACTATAATTATGTTGCATAAAACTTTTCAACGAAATTTTTATGAAGTTTTAGGTAATATTTTACTCAGCGTTTCCGACGCTCCTCTTCTCGTTTCCAAGATTGTGGATTGCGTGGACGTTTCCGAGCATACTTACGATCACATTTTTTAAGAACTGCACTAAATCTTCCATTATTTCTTGTGAATTTCAATTAAAATCCGCGAGCAACTCTCAATAACACAACGAAAATCGCCATACTGTTTTAAAAGTCACGTGACTCAAATGCGGTGATGTCATTGGTTAATTTTATTTTAGAGGATTTTGATTGTAAAATAGGACATTTTAGCGGAATTCGCAACTAACATTACTTTTTACATTGATTTTACTATGTGTTTCAGTGGGTTATGAAAGTCAACGTATAGACATATTGAAAGTAACATTTAAAACTTTATTTTGGTGCAAAAATATGTAAATGCGTCTGAAGTCATTTTAGGGGGTTTTGAAATTACACCCCTCATTTGTCTATGGTACAGAATGTCTATGGTAATAAAAATTAAAAGTTTCAGTTGTAGACACAATAAATAAAACGAACGCGTAAATATAAATAACTGGAAATGTTTGGATGGAAGCATCAGTAAAATATAAAATTTCATTAAAGTATAATGGGTACCTACTATCAAGCTTGAATATACATATTTCGAATGATTTTAACTCCAACAAATACAGAAGTGATGCGGAGTACAGTTAAGGACTATTAGTAAAGGTTTCCAACTAAGTAAATGTAGCCAATTCGAAAATAAATACTCCTGCTGTTACTTATCATCAATTCAAATATTTCACTTTGGAATATAAATCAGCATAGGTACTAGATGGAAACGAACTTGGTATTTTAAACGTTCGACTATGATACTTGCATTATTATCACGGCCTAACGGGTCTGGGGTAGTTATCTTATAGTGAGTACCCGTATCATAGTGAAATGTTGTACCATCTATGATGAGTTACCTAAATTTAAAATTATTATCGAAGTTATTGGCCTCATAGTAAAAATAATATGTCTATACCTAATAATATATAGAGACCAGAATTATCTCTTGACAAGGAAGGAACGGCACATTACATAGGTATGCTTGCCTAGTTATTTTCTCTATTATAGGAGTTAATAGTAAATTTTTACTACATACAATGGTAAAATCAATATTATACATTATATAAATTAATTTATTTCTATTTCAAATCGGGCAGACTTTGTCCATCACATGAGAAAACTTAAATCATTCATCATCAGTTCATTTAATAACTTAGGCTATAAAGAATACTTAATATAATCACGAATGATAAATAATTAATTGAACATTAAAAATAAGTTCACATAAATAACAACAACAAAAGACAAAACAAAATGTAAATTAATTATACATTAAAACCATAAAAGGTATAACTGTCGCCCTTCTCGGTCGGTCTTAAAATAACACTACTTTACAAAAAAAAAGTTTTTCTTTTACCCATAGATAATTCATATTGGATGTGTTTTCTACCTACCCCCTTACTCCAAAAATATATGTCCCATATTTTTATCACGTCAAGTTTTTGATATACCCACATTAATCTAAGTAAGCTATCTTGTTAGTCGTGTTTGTGGTTATGGTTAGTTTTTATTGCGTTTAAGTATTATTTAAACATTTTTTTTATTTTAAAATGTCACCAAGGCATTGTAAATTAAACCCAAATAACTTTTGCTGAGTTTGTGGTCAAATTATTTTGTCAAAAAAGAAGAGACCAATCACTGATGCCGTAAAATGAGCCTATTTCCATTAATTTAAAATCTCGGCAACTAACCTTGATAAAAATGAGTAGTGTGCGAAAATTGCAGAAGTACATAATTGAACTGGGCTGCCGGAAAAAGAAAAAAAATTCGATTCGGTATCCCAATGATATGGAGAGAACCAACAAATCATACTACTGACTGTTTTTTCTGCCTCACTGAAACTACAGGTTTAAACAACAAAAACCGAAAGCACATACAATACCCGGATGTTGCATCAGTCACAAAACCTGTGCTACATTCTGAAGGAGTTCCTTATCCATCATTACCCAGCAGCAGTAAGGGAAATGAACCGCAAGACATGGAGTTGGAAACAGATGAGGAGGTTTCGAGCCAGGACATTTATTTCGAAGATCTTCCCGGGTTAGAATCGAATTGTGAACCACATTTAATATCACAGGATGAATTAAACGACCTTGTAAGAGACTTGCAGCTTTCAAAAATGATGGTTGTGATGAATGGTCACTTATCCAGCGTCGAAAAATATGCTTGGTGTTCATTTAAAGCAGTAGTAAAAAAATTCTTGATAAATCTGAGAATTATGCAGAAATTGTTTCCAATTTATTGAGAAATTACCAAAGAATGGGAGTGAATATGTCGTTAAAAATTCATTTTTTACATTATCACCTGGATTTTTTCCTGAGAACCTGGGAAGCGTGATTGATGAGCACGGCGAACGTTTTCACCAAGATTTGAAGGTTTTTGAGGAAAGTTACCAAGGGTTTTGGGATAAAAATATGTTAGCGGATTACTGCTGGTCTGTAATAAGAGAAACTAATACTAATGTGTATAAAAAAAGAGAAACATAATCCATTTTTGATTTGTTTGTGACATAAATGTATAAAAATGATAAAAAATAAATATAATAAATATTTACAAAATTTGACGTCCTAATTTTTTTTCAACTTCAGTTTTTAAGTAAGGGTTTATAACTCAACCGATACGTATCAGTTTCATCTCTGGGTAAAAAACCTTGTAAAGTAGTGTAATTAATTCCTACAAAGACTCTCGTTAACAGACATCGCCAAGAGATTCCAATTTAATGACATCTAATATAATACAAGAAAAATACAATACAATTAATTTATAAGATTAATTTTAGCATACAAATATTCTAATTATTACTTTTGCCACTCAACTTCATGAAAAAATATTAGAAAAGCTGCAAAATCTGTTAAGGTCACTAGAAATATAAAAATCGAGTCTTCATCTAAAACTACCGTATCTAGGTACGTACTTAAACGCTTAATCATTCTTAATTAGGATTGGTGGTCACTGGAGGTACAATACCCATCGGCATTATCAATAATTTAACAAACAATAGACAATCTATTTTTAACAATTGACAATAATCTGGTTACTCGCGATCTCTAGCGCACCGAGCCACCGAGGACAGTTCACTCGATCCACAACAAGCAGGTACAACCATACAATTCGTTTAGGCCTAGCTCGTCCGTCGTCGACGCGACGCACCGTCCGAATAAATACTAGCTACAAGATATTTACAGCGTCCTAGAGGGCACGGCGGGAGCACCCTACGTGACGTCCAGCGGGCGGGGTTCTCGGGTCCTGAAGAAGCCCTTCTCGGTGCGGCACTCGCGAATCGTGACTGTCTGGAGGTTGACGGTGACGTCCGTGATGAAGATCTGGTCGGCGACAGGCGACCGCGCCATCCAGTAGGCGGCACCGCGGCGGGGGGCCGGTGGCGGCGGCGGCGCGGGGATCACGGCGGGAGCTTCGCCCCACGAGTCATCGTCGTCGGTATGGGGCGCGGGCGGCGGCGGGCGCGCGCCGCTGGGCTCTGCGGGCGCGGCGGCGGTGGCTGGGCGCGGGTCCGTGCGGCGTTCCCGATCGCGCTCGCGTTCGGTCGGCGGGTGCGCGTCCGCCTCCTCCGGGGAGTGTGGTGGCCGGCGCGGGCCGCTCTTGGGCGCGGCGGCCTCGGCGGCGGGGGAGGCGGGCGTGGGCGCTCCACCGGGCGGCGCGGCGGGCGGCGGGGGCTGCGCGTGCGTCCGCCCGCCGTTCGCCTTGGTGTCGTGGTGGCGCTTGGCCGGCGGGCTCATGGTGATGGTGACGCCGATCTTGCCGGACTCCCGCGAGAGCACCTCGGCCTTGCGTTTGCCAGGCGTGGGGAGCGCGGGGTGCACGGGGTGCGGCGAGGGACTGCGCGCGCGCTCCGGCGGGGACTGCTCGCGCTCCCGCTTGCGCCCCTGCCGCCGCAGCTCCTCGCCACGCTCGAAGCTCTGGATCAGCCGCGGGTCGAGGATGTTCTCCTCCGGCTCCCACGTGTTGTGCTTCGGCTTCCACCCTTTCCATTTCACGTAGTACTCCACCTTGTTCTGAAATGGAGAAGTGCAACGATTAGATCCTCGGTTCAAATGCCGGATAACAATTGTATGTTAGGTACGATTAAATCAGAAAAGTTCAATCGAAGCTTCATTTAATATATTGACGTCTGGGTTCGATGACTACTAACTGCTAAGCAAACACGAACAACCTAATGTAAAGGTACCGACCTCTTTACTTTGGTATATTTTAGTCATAAAACGATAAAGTAAGTAGCGGGCGCACTGCGCGCAGTCGCGGCGTGACTGACCGGCGGTCGCGTGCTTGTTCCGCGGGAGGGTCAGTCTCGCAGATTAATTCGCGATGCCCACATTGGCCACAACGCATTCGTGCGACCGTTCAAAGAACGGTCATTACCGTCGCTGTATAATACTTAAGTGAATTCGTTTGAAACAGCCAGACAAATTAGTTCAGTTAACCTGTAGACTGAAATGCACGAATTAACAGCAAAACTAAACATGGTTGATTAATGAATACATAGTCCTAACACCTTAATTTAGAATCATCGAGGAAATCCAAACAGGTATCGAAATATATCGAAAAGGAGTTAAAAAGGTCGGAAGGCATGCCGCGAACCATTCGGCCGCACCTGCTCCGGCCAGCTGTCGCGGTATCTCCCCCGGGATCGAACCCGAAACGTACCCCCATAACCAGCGCCGTTATTCCACACATGCAGAACGACATGCAATAAACATGCTTTTTAGATGCTTGTAACTTGTTTTATTAAATAACAAAACAACTCAATACAGTTGGGCTTTTGTTGACAGGCAGTTCTAAGTAGATTCCAGGTTCGATTTCATTGCCGCAGTACTTACCTAATTTGTGACTCGTTGTAGGAATTAAAGTCAGTATCTACCTAGGTAGTAGGTAGATAATACTAAAAGCATTGCCCGATTCTTTGTAACTTTGCAAAAGATAATAGCGTTTCTATAGACATTGGTATTTTTTCGAGATTTGTAGTATTCGATATCAATGGCGCGAGAATTGGGCCCACGGTTTTCTTATAAACTAAAGATGTTCCAAGATACGAAACATTCGTTCGGACGAAACAGAGCTTCGGTGGTAATGTCAAAGAGTAAAGACATTGGTATTTTTTTCGAGATTTGTCGTATTCGATATCAATGGCGCGAGAATTGGGCCCACGCTTTTCGTGTAAACTAAAGATGATCCAAGATACGAAACATCGTTCGGACGAAACAGTGCTTCGGTGGTAATGTCATAGAGTAATAATGTTACTTCCTCTATTATCAGGTAGGTAGGTAGATACTTACCGCATCGATGATGCCCTTGGTGCTACTGATATTCATGGCAACGATAACCACATCTTCAAAGAGTTTTATCGTAGGTCCTATATGTTATGTTGACGTAACACCTAATGATTTCACTTACATTAGTAGGTATTAGCTGCACATGCGTCATGCACTATGACCATTACGCTCTCGTTGTCATGTGGGTGTCATCCGAAATCAGAAGCGATATTGGTATGATAACCAGACTCTTGTTAACACACGATATCTGTGTTACATAGTTCTAGGTTTATTTCGTTCTCAATGTTGTTTTCTTTTTCATCCATTACATGATTCATTTGTGCAGTTTAATTGCCAAAAATACGAAAGCAGAGAACCAAGTAATCGACACCTGTGGCTACATCGCATACACGCTACTAATCCGATGCCGCATCACTCGATCTATCTTGAACCTTAACAGAACACGATAACACCTAGTCGGCGGGCTTTTGTGAATTTAATTAACTACACGAGTTTCGACTGCTCCGAATATAAACGCGCACTTTATCACCAACCTTTCATTTCTACCACTCTACGTACGCCAATACATTCTTTAACTACTCCCCTCAAGGTCGAAATTAAGTTACACCACGATGCAGTTAGGGCGTTCCTTATCCGACGCGTATATCTCAAACCCTCGAGTCTTATTGGTTTTACTGACGAAGGGTGAGTCGGAAATTCGTTTCGAACGCTGTGACTTTGCCGCGACGTCCCGTCAACGCGAGAATTTTTATAATGTCGATCACTAGCACTGAGCTTGAAAAATACAAAAATTTACTGAAATAGTTCCAAAAACGGGTTGCTTCTACCTACAAACTCTGACCTCAATATACATTAATTTAATTTAAACTTTTTTTTATCATATCTAATACAAATTCACCAAACGTTGGAAAACTACATGCTAATAACCCAAACAAAAACACCAACAAGCATTATACAGCACACAAGCACTAACAAAGCAACTGGTAACAATAACCTCAAGTCGGAACCGAACAAAAACCTTGCATATTAAAATAAAAAATAATAAAAGGACCCGTTGGGACGTGTGGGCAAGGTGAGGTCGTGCGGCTGACGAGCGACGATTGGACGACAGGCGGGGCGAAGGGAGAGGGGCCCCGCCCCCGCCGCGTCTCCCTCCACCCCCGCCAGCCAGTCGCAGGTCTACCACTCTAACTTTTCTATTCGCTTCGCTCTTGTTGCGAGGGGAGAAAGCTTAGATTGGTGTGCATGGGGTGTTTATTTAAAGTGGTATCGTCGATGGTTATAATCGCGCCATGGGCGGACCACGTCTCGGGAGCATAGACGCCAATTAGATGCGATCGGTCGCTGAGTAATTAATGCGCGTGGTAATTACGCTAATCTGCGGGCATGAGCACCTGCGAAGCGATCACGATGGGCCAATGGACACGGTGGTCTTACCGGTTCGTAGCAATACATGTGATTAATAGATAGATAGCTAGAGAAACTGGAGCAACGTGGGGAAGAACTCCATCCTCCGACTCTAATACCTTCGACGGAAATTATTCTGGGAGATTGGTGCAGTCTTCTTCTGCTAAGATTGATCTTTTCGATTTTTGCCCCGGTTTCATTGTCTTTCGTGCAGAACTACTTTTTTGGGAGTTAATTGAATCGATTCGAATAACCAATATGCTTTGATCAGAATAATGGTAGGTATTCAGTGACATCTTAAGTATCCGTATGAAATGTACCCTACTCTTCAATCTACCTAATAAAAGTTTTAGAGGCAAAACTTCATTGAATTTGCAATTCGGAGAGAGCAAACAAAAGTTGCTCGGAGTAAAATTTTGGACCGTTTTTGGCAGATAGAAGTAGGTGAGGTAGGTCTGTAGTCTGTAGCTGGCATACCTATGTATCTAGTCTTGTTTTTAACTAATTTTGCAATCATAACTCCATTAGCGTAGAAATATCTAATGGTTTTAATTCATCAAGTTTAATACGGGCCTTGCGGTCGAGAACATTTTCCTACGGATTTTGGTTGTTGATAAGTTGCAAAATTGGGTAGGTAGGTAGGTACCTAATATAGACGCTATGTAGTCTATAGCAGGTACCCGCACAAGACAAAAGAATAACTCCAATACCCATCTTGACAGTATCACAGGCGACAGGACAGTTTGATAACAGGTAGATGAGGAAAAATGGCAAACTTTATAAAATTGGACTGGAGTCTTACGCAAAGTTACAGAAAGATGCTTTACTACGTCTAATACTGACTAATCTACATCAGTAACATTACAAACCTGAAGGCTGAACTGTTAAGTTAAAACAGAAAACTGACGCCAAGAAAGAAATATGCGCATGTGTCACGCCTTTAGAATTTATAGAGGTTTCTATTTGCAATATGAAAATCATATCTACAACTTAGTATCCTACCTAATTTGAGCAGTTAACCGAATCAACTGAGTCCTTTTTAAGGCCGCCTTCCAAGGCAAAACGTTTCTTTTTTTCCTATTTGTATAGAATTATCGGTAGGGCCACTACGACCTCAAGCACACGGAAATAACGCGGATACAGGACATTTCAACGTTGGTGCAATAAGCATTTAAAAGTCAGACGTGTGTGAAATATTTAACATTAACCAAGTCGATTTAGGTAACTTTACCGAGTAAGGTTTTGACGTTTACTATCATATAAACAGTTTCATTTAACTTTCAATATATTCGGAAAGTTCCTGACTACCTCAGCAAAAATTCTACGGAAAGAGTTGAATTCGCAAATCATCTTTTAAACTACAACTTCCCTGGTTAACGTCCCAACACAGAGTCACTAACGGTTACTTAAATCGCTTCTTAGTAAAGAATCTCCATACAAATTGGTTACTAAGGAGCGATTTAAATAATCTTTAGTGACTCTGAGTTGGGGCGTTATTGTACGAATGGATGTGAAACAGATGCAAATTGGTTATTAAATACATCACCTACTTTAGGTAAGCAGTGTTCAATGTAGATGTAGACCACTAAACGAAGAAAAACTTTTCGGACATAAGACATAATAATAATCGCCCTCGCACGGACGTAGCGAATTTTTACGTCCATGCGCCCTCGTCTGTTTTCGGCACCCCGCCTTTGAAGAAGGTATCAATTGCCTCAAACTAAAGGTGACCAGTAACCACTTTCCTACTGCTGAAATCTGAAATCCTTCGGCTCGTATGTCGTCTATTAAAAGTCATCGTAGTGTTTTCTTAACAAACCAAATTCGTCTCAACTATTTTTAGGTGCGTAGCCCGTTGAATCTTTTTCGGTACCTATAGATACCTACGATGGCAAAGCTTAGTTTTTTAAGCAAGATTTTACCTGGCAGTGGAACAATCTATTTGATGTTGAAAAATCATATTATAGAGGCCATACACGATTAAGTATAGTGGATCGTGTATGGCCACGGTATAGCTATCTCATGCACACTGGACGTCGCGTCAAGTCAAACTGCAGACTTGACAAGTACGTATTAAGTACACTTGATCGTGTATAGCATCCATTAAGGTCGTAGCTGACTTATACGACACCGCTCCCATCCAACCGAAGTATGAGAATTCAAATATAAACTTAAAATCGTGCTCTGTAGGTACAACTATTGAGTGGCAAGGTTGCGGTTAGCTTGCTTCCCGCGCGCGGGCTGCTAATTTTTGTTGTTACTGTAAAGTGCACCTACAGAGCACGATTTTAAGTTTATATTTGAATTCTCATACTTCGGTTGGATGGGAGCGGTGTCGTATAAGTCAGCTACGACCTTTAGTTACCCTTCAATCCTACTAATAGGTATGCGAAAATTTGTGAAGATGTGATGTGTGGTGGATGTTTGGACTTTCATCAGTCATCACACGGTAACCGTAGTACGGATTAAGATGAAACTTGGCACACAGATAGAACATATATCCAGAATAAAAAAAAATGGTAGATTTTATCCCAGTAAGGTACACTCACGCTGTCGTGGGATGAATTGGATCTTTATGTGTTTGTGAAACTAGGTAGGTACAGTTTCGTGGGCTAAGTCGCGGATGGAATCTAGACTACAATATATTTTCTACTTGCTAATCAATCATCTCATCTTAGAATCAGATAAAGGCGAGCATTTAGTAGATCCTTCAAATTTCAAGTGAGGCGGGATAAGGCCGATTCAGTAGTAAAAGATGATACCTAATAAGTTCCACGATTCAAGACGAGTTCATTACAGAATGAAATAGCTACGCTTTTATTTCAATCATAATTGTCGATTCATTATCGATTGGGTGGTTTTTGTGTGGAAATTTTGTAAATTTATCTTTTGGGTAGGTATAACTTGGATTGCCTTCCTCTTGAAACACTTTCATAATGTAGGTACAAAATAAATGGCGAAAATTAAGGGAACTCTATTCTAGCCCAAATTCGGTGAGTAAATAGAAAATTTCAAAGTTCAACTTTGGGAGACACGTTTTAAGTTGGACGCGTTTGCTCAATAACTTTTTTCAGATAAATTCCAAAGTGATAATATGGCTATATTGGAAACGATTTAGTTACATTTCAACTGAGACAATGGGGAAGAAGATAGTTATGTTACGAAAATAATGTTTGTTTGTATCGAACGACATAGGTATCGAGTGCCATTAGTAGGAGGCTCCTACTAGGAGCGTAACATTACCATATTCAATCAAATCAAAATCAACCTTTCAACTATAGAGCTTAGTATTAAGATGGAAATTGTAAACATTTCAGTCTGAAAGATTTACATAGGTAGATGAAGATCTAATTACATCTAAGATTAATTCTTGGGAAGTCAAGTATTAAAATTTATGACATTTTCCTTTATTTCGTAAGGTTCTTTTGTTCTTTTATCTTGATTTTCTCGAATTGAAAAGAGTGTAGAAACTTTTGTTCAATGTAGATTATCCAATGTTATCTTCAGCATATAAGTAGGTACATACGAGTATTTGCCGGGTTCAGAATTAAACTATTGAGATTATGAGACATCATTTTATACAACTTTCTGAAATACTGAAAATACTGAAAATTTTGACAGTATTGTATTTTTTTTAATTCCAATAAACGAGTGTTACAAAATAGAGTGCCCTAAAATATTTTCCAATCTAATTTAAATCCATTCCGAGCAACGTGATGCAACAAATCATAATAACGTGTAAGCCGTGAGCCCTGCGCTGCGATAGGGGCCCGCATATTTAAATAATGTCGCAGTCGATCTGCATTGTAATGGGAATAAATCAGTGGCTGCAGCCAGTGCCAGAGGTCAATAATGACTTGAGCTGGTTCCAATCAATTTTTGTACAACTAAAAACGAAAGAGAGTTATGATTTCAATAGACCTGATATTTATTATTTTTTAATAGGCTTGATTAATTACCGACGTTAATTATTAATTCTTGACATCTTATAACTATGTAATCACAACACAGTCTTCAGTATTTAGGTAAACATTTGTAAACATGACCTAGCAAGTTCACTTCTCTTGTCCTTAGAAAAGTATTTCAACTTTCAACAAGATAAAGGACATCAAAGATTAGGTAAGTAATAAATAACATAAAAGTAAAATAATATTGATTATTATACGAAGGGATAGGCACTAAAATACGGAACGAGGGTTAATCAATACCTACTGCGTATAAAAGGTCGATTTAATTGATCAGTCGACGGCTCTATTTCAGCCTCTTTTCACTCCAATTTACTTGGTATATTTTTTTCCGACGCTGAATTTATCGCAGTCATTAATGAAACGGGGAACTCAACGACGAAGTTTTTACTCCGACAGCAGAAAATAGCAGGAACTGAGGTACTTGGGACAAAACCCGATGCAAATTATACGAAAGCACAGCTTTAATGTGGCGTGTTGTGGAAAGCTTTCAAAGATGTAGGTAATTTTACGCGTTAGGAACATTTCTAAAACCATAAAATACGTTGTTGTTGACGGAGATTTAGAACTTTATTATCACGGCCATTTTTGGTACAACACTTAAAGGTAGTCTTTTAATACAATAAAAAAAAGAAAATGTGTGCAATTCACACGTGGTAGAAGTGAAACTTTCCAAAATTTTGGTTTCAAGATAATGAGATGAAAAAGCAATAAATCGAATCTTAAAGCAATAAATCGAAGCGCCATCTATGAATACAACTTAGCACTTTTTAAAAATCTATCTAGCAATAAAACGAATGTTCTATCTTATTCCTCGCGCCATCTATGAATACAACTTAGCATTTTTACTGTCTGTATAATCGGTCGGTCGATCGACAGAATGAAAGAATGAAATTCTTATTTTTTGTTGATAAATTCTTTGAAAATATTTAAAAGAGCATTTGAAAGTATTTAAAAACAGCATAAAAATAAAACTAAAAAAAATAAAACTAAAAAAAAAGAAATACTGGGAGACGCGAACCTGCGCATCAGGTATTGTGTATCTACGTCCTGACCATTGAGCTACGGAGAAGTTAAATTGAAAGACGAAATTAGCGGTTATATTATCTTACCTGTCGTTGCATCCGGTTTCAAATCACTAACGATTCTAAAGAAGTTTCACTTCAAAAATCTACATTCTCTACTCTCTCTCTCTCTCTCTCTACATTAAGACATTAGTAGATATTAGGTATACACTACTACTTGAATATAAAGCGCAGATGGCTTATAGTGCAGAAACGTGAGGCAGCAGATGTCAGACTTAGTCTAAACATATCTTTAAATCTGCACCACTTATGAAATTGCGCCGTGAAGTTATTTCTGAACTAAGTTACAACTACGAAATGAATCACGAAGTGCTAATGAGAGGAAAGGCGCTAACTAGGTAGCTACGAGGACAGATTTTGGAGAGGTGCCAGAATGTAAGGACACTAAAGACTTTAACAACCCAAGTAAAATGAGTAAATTGAGTAGGTACTAAAATGAATAACGATAATAAAGAGGCGATGACAGCAAATATTATTCTGGATGAACATAAAACATTGGAAGAGAAAATTATAAAATACAGAAAAAATATCGCTTATGTTTACTTTATTTAGCATTATCTGCGTTATTTATGTAGGTACCTACCGATGGTATATTTATAAATTTAGGTATTTATTTATATAATTATGTGATATAGGCATCGTCTCTATTAAACCTTAAGTATTTATTTACTTAAAACATTTTTTGCTTGTCAACCTTAAAACTGTAGAGAGAAAATACGGAGATTTGATATACTTACCTAGTTTCCTGTGAACATGCAAACGTAAATTTTTTGATTACTTCAAAATTTAACATACTTAGTTTAACGTCTTATTAAGGATGCACACACTTACTTAATGAATTTTAATATCCAAACAATGAATCTGTTTTCTTATGCTGAGGCGACAATTCTGTGTGTTTCATGAAAAGTTGAATGATACCTAAGTGCAATAGTAAAAAGGATGACAATATAAACTGGCAAGCCGCCAGCCGCAGTTGTAATGATACTTCAGAGAACGGACGGACAGGAACGGAACGGGGACCCTCTCGTAACGCTCTGTTTTTATGGAACTCCGTACAGCCCTTCTAATTTATTGAATGTCAAAGGAGAAGTTGGGAAAGGATAATAAAAATTGGACATAACATGGACATTACAGTATTGTGACAAGTATGAATCCCATTGGTATTGGTGGTTGGAGTTTGATATATTATTATTTTTAATTTGCTAATTATACGAAACATTTAAATTAAAATAAACTGTATGTAAAATACCCTAAACCCTACCCTAATAGGTATTTAATTTAAAATTATGTACCTATAGCTACTCTTACACGAAAATCTCTTGCCCTTTAAAAGATTCCGAAATAAAGGTTGTAAAAATTCATATTGTTGTTGATTTTTTACCTGACAAAACCACATTCATTACTATACTTAGGGGCCATAAATCTCTTCTATGCTTCAGGGTTGACTGGAAACCAATTTTTACGACGGTCAAGCGGACTTTAGAACTAATAATCATCTATTGTCTAGCACCTCATAATAATACGGTGATGATTGTCTTTAACTTGCGTCATAAAATTGTACGATATGGCTATTTTAAAAAACTAACAAGTACCCTTTTGCACAAAATGTACAATTGACCTTTTTGCATCAATGTTTCAAAAGCTCAAATCCTAAATGAATTCGTTGAGATAACAAATTCAAATAAATTTGCAAAAAAACTTATAATAATTACTTCTCGTACTCTCACAGTTCGATTTCTCTAAATCACTATTTCCTTTTACCTTCATTCTTCTTTTCCCGAAATAACAACATCTTCACGTAATTGGTTATCGTCCAAAGACTTCCTTTCCAGTTTCCAGTATATTTTATCACTCAACCACATTTCATCGTCTATCAAGCTGTCGCAAATTGTTCATTTCTATCTTCCCGCTGGGTCGAAAGAGCCGCCAGAGGGTGGTTGGGAGGGTGGAGATTAATGGCTCGGGCTGTTAGCCCACGGGGACCGATCAGGCGTTTAAACAGGATCCTCTCAAATCGCACCGACTGCTGCTATGAATTACCCGTGAAGCTCCTCGTATTCCAAGTCAAACGATCGTGAAATTTCACCAAGCAAGTTAACTAATAGTGGTTGTGTTTGTGAAGTGATTTCAATGGAGTAAATTGGATGACAGATTGTGCTTTCTATAAACTGTTCCTATCTAATTATGTAGTACGTTTTGTGGTGGTAAGTTTTTGGATTTAACAAACGAAATATTAGAACATTTTTAAGACACATTTACGGCGGTAAGTATAAGGGAGCTTATTATTTTTAAATCAGTCAGCCGTGGGCAATGTTAGTACAAAGTTAAAATGTATCTCGTTGTGGTTAATAAAAAACTTCACTCTCGTATTTCGGAGGGTGCGTCAATTAGTTCGATTCGTCAATAGAGATATATCTTACTGAACTGTCCATTTCAGTAACTGTAAAGTTTTTTCGCGCAGAGTTAAAAAAATAAGAACTTGTCGCACTCGGGTTTGACTAACGTCACCGACAGAAACGAGATTTAACTATTATATTTAGAGTAAGTACCTAAACATTAAATTTTTTGTTTCATTAATGAGAAATAATCTTTCTAAAATCTGTTAAACCTAGTAATTTGACAGGTTAGTTAAAATTTTGCTAATCAGTAAAATTAATGAAGCTTTGCAATTGCTCAAGTTTTCCCACAAATTAACACTGCAAGAAGAATTAGATACGGACGATGTAGGATTGACGACTGACGTCAAGACAGGGAAATAAGATGAAAACGACAACGGGAGAGATAAATCTTCGGCTTTAAAGTATCTAGTGCCGGGTTACACACACAAATTCTGTCCTCTTTGCACTCAACGTATATCTAAATGACTATTTCAACGAAAACAAGGTGAAAGATTACAAAACACGATTTTCTTTTTGAATATCACAAATTTCCATGACCTGATGATGGATGTAGGTAGATATGTAGGGTATAAAATCCATACATAATCTGAAATAGAAATAAAGATTTTATGTAGGTAGTTCAAGTTTCCAGCTTCATTTTTTAAAATTCACAAATCTACCAATCTAAAATTAGGTACCATTTTTTACTGTAGTACTTTTCTAATATTGCAATAACCAATAATATTTTAAGTACCGTTACAATTATGCTCTATTATGTCTTCCGTGGTGCCGTTACTAAAGTTAATCAAAAGACATATTTCCACGTAAATTCTATCTATCTACGTATCTTGGCATGTTTTTATATCAGCCAAAACAAACTCGAATAGAATAATACCTATAAACGTACCTACTCAGCCTGTGAATTTATTTGAGCAATAACTTTTTGGCATTTTATAGCACATAAAACACAACGTGTACGAACCTACTGAAATTGAAGTTTACTACATAATAATGCGAAGACTTTTGCGTAGATTGCGTTTATTGGGATTTATAGTAACTAGGTATATAGGTACTTTCTTTAATGATTAGATGATCAATGAGCAGAGGAGCACATAAGTTACTCATAATAAGTGTAATGAAGTTATAATAAAATTCATCAAGGTAATGTGTAAAATGGCTAATAGACGTCGGAAAATATCACGAGGGCTCGCAGACTTTCCTAGCCTGCACTGCACATCGCGCCATCAAGTAAAGTAGACTATTAGACGTAACTGCGACAGAAAATAAAGTCATTTTCTGCCTGTGGGCTGTAAGAAGCCGGAGCGAGTTGACGGTAAAAACGAACGGGAAAATCGGTACGTTTCTTTTCTGTAAGACAACAAATTTTTACTACTCAATACTCGAATCGTAATTTAGAATAGTATAGTCGGTCGATGAAGTGGATTAGAATTTAGCGGTCACTGTAAAGCAATTCATCTTACATTCTGTATCTGCATACGACGCCTGCGAACTTCAGACTCGTGTATAAAGGCACTTAATGAAGTACCTGCTCCAAAGATCGGTTAGTTACGGACAAGGTAGACATGCCAAGCCGCGGCGCATGACCGAGACTTCAGAAGTCAGAACGCATTGTCGCGATGAGGAAAGCGTGACGACGACACGGCCGACGACACTCCATCAATTAGCGCCATCCTTTCGACGGTCGCTACCATTCAAGGATATTCATACGACAACTAAATTCATGTTGTTACTACGCCAATTCTCCATGTCTAGTGTAGATTTCTGAGACTTTACTAGAAAACTTGTTACTGTTAATTAAGTATTAACGATGTTGTATTTAAAATTACAAATCTACATAGCCGGTTAGGAGAATTCTTATTATCAAGAAACCTCGTTTGATGTTGGTATTTTCTTGGAACCTTCAAGTAGGTAGGTACTAGGTAGGTATTTACTTTGTGAGGGTTTGAAAAAATGCCAAGTAAATAAAACAACACTGATAAATTGATCTTCTGACGAGGTTGCTCTGTGAAATTGATCCTATCACAATCAAAATCAAAACGTAATCACTTTAAAGAAACCGCGTTATCGATACGAACGATAACCAGCTTAATATCGAGAGTCTGATGGTGTATATTTGAATATAACTCAATTGTAGCATTTAATTTCAACGCCACACGACCCTCGTGAGGTGTTAAAAGGGCGCTGGAGGGACCAGGGTGGCAGGAGGTGGAAAAACATCAGCTGATGCTCGGGTCGTAATGCCCGGGGTTATTCGTGGCGTTGCGATCTCATTATTAATTTTTTGCTCACTCTACCGTAGTCCGTTCCGTAATACAGACTAAATAAAATAATACTAGTCTAGTGCTGTACCTACAGATAATGTCAGGCAACGGTAAAATCTCTTTGTTACAAAGTTATAAGTGATACAAATACAATGTCAATTACCGTTTTAATATAGATCGTAAATAACCGATTCTCGTTAATCATTATTACTCTCTATCATGTAGCCACGATGACACAATAAGATTTTCTTCTGAAGTAGTGCCAATTTATCGTCTAATTCACATCGCCATTTATTAATGAGCCACACCAAATAAACTTGTCACTAATCAATGTCAAAACTCTTGGACTGTAATGTAAAACATTGATTGTAGGTAGGTAGGTATTTGCTGTAACCTTTTAGAGACAATAAGTGACATGTTTATGTAACTAACAATAGTAAATAATAGAATTGTTAGCGAAATGAGGCACTAAATATTCCACAAATATATCAGTCTTGAGGTAAAGATAAGGATGTAAAATCAACGTTTATTTATGTAAATGACTTTTGAACTACCTACCAATTAACAAAACCAACATTCCCACTAGGTTGGTTTAGATTAAAGGTAGGTAGACACTATGGCAACTGATAATAATTATTCTAAAAGCGTACAGACCTCCGCCGAGCCCAAACGTGACAGCGACGGGTCCGTACGCCGACACCGTTCGTGTTCAAGCCGATATTACCTAGCTCCTCCTGAGACTACTGCTTAAGAGTATTGAAGTCTCAATACGTGAACAGCAATGAATATCATTACTAAAATGAATGAATTTAACAATACCACTACTACGACTATCTACAGTTCTACACAGTGCTTTGGTTATCAATTTATATGCATGCCTATTGCCTACCGACGAAAACAATAATCATCGTCCTATACGTATGCAAAAGATTTGTGTCTGTTTTTTGGCTTGAAATGAACGTGAAAGAAATAAGAATTTTATCGTGGAAATAATGCGGTCATTAAATATTTTTTATTTTCCAGCCCTGCATTACCCGCGTATTCTTTCGTAACATAAATACCAGGAGTATAGGAGCGGCGAGGAGGTCGGTCGCCAAGCTGGCAACCGAAGCGGTGTGCGAGGAGAAAATTGATATGTCAGACAAGGTAAGCAAGTTTGCGGGCCGGCGAGACGGCGAATGAAACGAACGAACCGGCAACCGGCACTCGCAGCGGAGACGGAGCCGGCACCGGGTGCACGTCAATCATTCAGCAGTCTGAGCGCAACCGCGCTACGATCCAGACGTGCACGTGATTCAATCAAAATGTATGCAGTTTGTATTATTATGATAAGTTCATTGAAGTGTGACGTATGCATGGAGTTATACTTTAATGATAAGAGAATTATGTATACAAACAGCGAGAGTAGACAGTTTGTTACATCTAAACGGAATTAATTAACGAATGCGTAATGGGTGGAGTATTTTGTTGTTTTAGTAAAGATTTGTGCTTTCATTAGTGTTGTTTGGTTAGCGCTGACTGAGGCATACGCATATGTGAGGTTTACTAGAAGTTGTGTACTAGAAGTAATGAATTATTGTGTAGAACACTTGGCGGTCCACGGTCATCGACTTGGAGACAATTAAAATCGATGCACCGTCGAGTGCGCGACGCGGTTCGTTGATGGTCTCTCGAGCGAGAGCCACAGAGAATATTAAACGCCAGGGACAGAGACTTTATTGTAATTGTTTAAATGCAGTCTTCTACAGTTTTTGCGTTATTCTGCTTTATTGAAAGATTTTTGCGTTCTAATTTTATTATTATCAGTAACAAAGCGTAAGATTATTTCGAGCACACCTGATTATTCAGGGATTTAATACTACTTGTAATGACAAGCAAATGTATAAAGAGTTTCTTTTGTATAAAAACCAATTAGATATTTACTTATAGGGAGGAGAATTAACATTTCGCGTGCAAGTGATGATATAGTTACTACGATCACCATAACGTGATCAATATTTTCCGATTTGGTTGTTAAAAATTAAAATCCAGGTAGGTAATTGAAAGAAAACGCAAATTATTCTACTTACCCAGAAATTCATAAGTAGCCCAATTCCTACTTTACAATTGCTATTAAAAAAAAGATATTAGAAAAGTTAGCCATTCTAGAAGCCCGCATTTAAGCTAAGTAACGAACATCCAATCCAACTTTTTAAATCTTGAATCTATAATGCGAATCGTTAGAAAGATTCACATTATTTTTTAAGATTCCTCTTGAAAACATTCCTACCAAAAAAGGAGCATTAATTTTGCATTTGAAATTAGCTCCTGCCAACTTTTCCGGTACGAATAAAGAGCAGACTTTGTTTTATTGATACTTTATTTTGCATAGGTAGTATGCCTAATAATAGCCTAACACATAACGATTTTCGATATACAACACCTAACTAATAAAGTAGGTATGTTAGTTCAAAATATCTCAGAAAAAATCATAGTTGACCCAAATCTCTGATAAAGGAAACCTGTAGAATATCGATAAGCCCGTAAGTGGGATATTTGTACAAATTACGCGAGCGGACATGGTAAGGGCTGCCTTCGATAGAACAGGACACAAAGGGTCTTCCGACCCTCCAATTGCGGCTAAGTCTGAGAGCAAACACTTGTGCGGACCGCGTTAGCTCCCATTCTTTGGATTTTCTAACGTAATGAGCAAATATAAGTGGTTATAGTTAGTGGTTATAGGTTATATATAGTTTTATTTTTAAAAAGGAACAGAATGAAGGAATAGGTAGGAATAGAATATCTTTGTACGAACTAAAGCTCGTATTTACCAATAAATGATTTAAAATTTAAAAGGGTATCGTTATAGATATCAGAGATTTGGTATTTATAAGTCATATCACACCACACGATTTCAGATATAAACATCGCAATAAGTTAAAGTCTGTCATCATAAAAACAGTGCATTAACTTTGATATTATTGTATCCACTATACAATAATATCAATCGACACTAGTCTAAAGAAATTATTCACAACCCACTTAGCACGGGCACAATAGCCAGACACAACAGAGGATTGATAACTCAATTAGATACATGATCATAAATTCTCCCCGAAACGACAGATATACTTAGCATAATCCCAAAATAAATACGTCACTAATAAACCAATTATGAAGGGGATCGCTCCCCGCGCCGCGATAGCAGTCGGTATAGATAGGAAAAACACAATAATGACGAACGGGTGCTTTTGACGCAAGGGATGATGCCTACAGACATTTTCTGATACCCTGACCCTTCCCGACCCTCACACAACGCTTACTGATTACATTCCGTTGTTATTGAAAACGTTAAACAATATACACATTATGTTATTACACATAACATCCACGCCATTGTTCGGAATGTTGGAAATTTAGACGATGCCTTGTTGTGTTGTAAGAATTTAGTAATAACATTGGGAGAGATATCGCAATGTCTTCAGAGTATTGCCTAATTTCCTTTGGAAATCTTTACTGAGAAAACTTATAAAGGGAAACATGATAAACATTTTCAAATAAAAAATATTTTTTATGATCTTTATCAATCAATTGTAATCATTTGGTATGAGCGATGAGAGTGTATTCCTGAGCCTGCCAGAAACGAATACATAACTACGTGCTGATACGAAATACTTCTCTGTAATAACAAGTGAAGAGTAAGTATATTGATGAACAAAAACCCAAATTAACTATCGAAAATCAGATACGTGGGAACATATCACCTGCAGCGCCGTCTCTGCTATATCCTTCACTAATTACAATCCCTATCTGCATCAGATAGCGGTTACAAAAACACCGACCTTTCCTTTTCGTTTTATATTTACATAATAATGCGTGGGGCATGACGACCGCCGGCGGAGCATCGGTATAATGACGCCGAATCTAAAACTCGCAGATTTTTACTGCATCTCTTCACATCTCTTCTAAATTATGTTGTTCTGTTACTTCAATGCAGGAACTATGAAAATCAAGCAAATTAATAGCAGTGTCGTCTTAAAAATGCTATGCTATTAGATGTAGAGTTTAATTTGAAATAAACTCAGTCCACCTTGTAATATGAATCAGATTTGAATGGATGGATGGCTTCCGATCGTTAGTTATCAATGTGAAGCCTGAACGCAGTTGGAACATAGTAAACAATTATCAGTAGGGCAATATACAATATTAATTTTATTTGCAACAAAGTAAGATTTTGTATTTTATTTTACGAATAGCGTCACCAAATACATGACTTAAAAGTCGTGACTTGGAATAATCGTAAGGATACATACGGTCTATCTTTGATGTTTTAATTTCCTTCTACTTTAACTAGTAATTATACCTAAAGAGTTTGCACAGAAAAAGTAGAAATATTGATTCGAATAAATGGTGGGTTTTAAATAGTTTTAGTTCTCTGGGATAAAAAACCAACTCTGCCTTTGAACTATGAATTTATTTATAATACAACGATTGATCTAACAAGGTAAAATATCTTGTATCACCCTTATTAGGTACCTACACCAAATGGCACCACATCCAGAAAACTGTTTTTTTCAGGATAACATTTAAATAGAACATATTATTATGTACATGAAGACGAATATGATAGGCGTACTAAAACTATGTGACTTGAGGATATGTTGATTTAGAATTAGTATTTTGCTGTCAGTATCAAGCAGATTCCTGGTGTAAATCTTATCCATATCGCTATATATCTATTTCCAGAGGTCTCAGATTCTGCTATTTGGAATTAGCATTATGGGTGTAATAATGATGCAGACATTCTTGAAGCGAACGAGTTCCATAATGCAGAAATGTTAAATTTTATCTACTTTTAACTGTTATTTTTATATCTAATAATCATAAAGCATTTAAACTTAATTATAATAAATCAAGGCTCAACATAATGTTTTAGAATAACTTCTGATGGACTATTCTCTATTTACCGAATCACTATTCTATCCTTCTTTTTATTTTTTACTACGTTTTTCAATTTTATTACTGTCTCGGCTTAACATTCCGTCAGCTATTTTGTATTTCCCAATTTAGAACTTGAGCTACTGATCCTTTATGCACTGTGGCATTCTAGTATAACGGAATGCGCCCGCAAATGTGCGTGACAAAAGCTTTGCTGTCTCCGATGTGAGTGTGGACTGTGGGGCTGCAATATGACGTTCCCCATTCACTACTTTAATATTCGAAGCGAACGTACGCGATTAAGAATGTGCTCTAAATATAGGGTGAGTTCACATAGGAAACTTTTTATGTTCGAGGGGTGGTGGGTACCTACAGTGGGTATATAGGGTGGCCGTAATGAAGGTATGAGTATAGAACTGCGGCAGCTAAAGAGAGGTATCTGTACTAATTTATTTTTTTATTGACGTACTTACGTACGTAAGATTTGATTAATCTTAAAATTCACCTATTTTATCCTCTTCGAAATGTATTAAATTTTTAAGTTCTTAAAACAAAACAAGTACCTTCTTACCTAATTTTTTTCGGAAATCAAGTTCCCGTTGTTGTGTGTTAGTTATCAACAATGTTTCGGTTACATGTGTTGGTGAAACGTAATAATTTAGGAATAAAAACATGTATGTAGTGGGATCCATTACTTGTGACACTTAGTGTAATTTTGTTGACGAAAAATAAAAGAAGATCTTAACATCGACTCCCTCAAACTTAAAATTGAATTTAATGAAATTTCTTAAACCTGCTTGACACAAAGGAAAAAAACCGACTTCAAATGACGTACATCCTTTCCAATAACAATAAAAAAATAATCATCAAAATCGGTTGGCGTGATATTGAGTTATTCGTCTATTTGTCGCGCACATATCTGTACTTAATGCAAATTTAAGACTTATATGGTTATCATATAGATGCCATAGTCAGATCTCGCTCAAATTTAAGTGAGACCACAAGACAAGCACCAGCTTTCGATTAAAAAAGAATCATCAAAAACAGTTTACCCAGTTGAAAGTTCTGAGGTAATAAACATAAAATAAAAAAATACAGTCGAATTTAAAACATCCTCCTTTTTTGAAGTGGGTTAAAAATAAACAAATATTCAATAAATTACACAAAATACATTTCGTCTCAATGTATTTCGCTGTTCCCTTCGCGTTTTTTATGCCATTTCGTTATAGGGATGGATAAAATTACGTTGCTGCATTGTCAGGCGATTATTATTTATAGAAAATTTGGCTGCTTTGTGCCGGTTCCGAGCACGCTGTGTGAAATTTCGGATCTGCTCAGCGACCTTCCTTTCGAATTTCATCTTCTCCACGCGTGACCGGTGTTCAGTTTTTTTTGTTACCTTTTTTTCGAGATCACGAAAACCGTTAGATAAGAAAAACATTCATGTTAGTAACACGTGAATGGTTTTTTCTTTTTTCATCATTAATTAGAACCGAATACGTTTTTATAGCAGATAGGTGGGTATCGTTTTATTTTGTCTTTTTATTCTACTTCTTAAATTATTTTGATTATTTTTTTGTTCCTTACATTATGTATAGGAACAAAGGGCGAACTGAATGCTAAAAGTATTCTCTCCCAGTCAACCTTTTTACAGTGGGAATACTACCGCCACGAAGGCGGTTTAAAAATATTTTCTAGCTTAAAATATGGATAGGCTAATTTTCTTTAACATAATTAAGCCAAATTAGCAGGATGATATCTTATTATACAAGTTTTTTTCTAGAGATAAATAATTTTCGTCAACTTTTCAATATTTTTTTTAGAAGTTTAACAATACAATGAAAGAAACGAAAAAATACATTTTTCAACCAGCTTCAACTTATATAAAATAGCGCCATCTAGTTACATTCCATGGAATTATTTAGTACGACATCTGACTACGGTGCTTCTGATACCAACACTTGTAAAACACTAGTTGGATATTAGTATAGAAAAAAAGCAAAGATTCGGATATCATATTGGATTTATAAGCTCTTTTATTTTGTAAAGATAAAGCATAAATCTAATCACACAGTGTATTTGTTTATGTGTGATACGCGTTGGTAAGGTATTTTAGCGCGGCCGGGGATTACTCGACGCTGATTGGTCGGCTATAATGGCGGGGAGCATGCGCACTCGACTCGCGTTCGGCCAGAGCTGTATACTGGCGGGTTTACGCCAAGATACCAGGGCCACAGTACTCTGTAGGAGTTGCTCGAAACGAACAACACTCATACAATACTCCACTTTACGTTGTATAGAACAAAGTTGAAAATTGAATTATTTCTGAAGATCATTTATGTTAGGCCGTATCGGCAGATAACAAGGCAACGTCTTTTTATTCAGAAGTAGTCTCTATCTGCATTAAAAATAAGGGTCATTTTAAAATACTGTTGCTTTATTGTGCCATTAAGTTTCCTAAATTTGACACGGCGCTAGATGCCATTGAAAACTTTTAGGTAACTGTTTGACATATTAATGAATGAAGTAACAAAATACTCTGAATTAATTGGATGATTTTACGTATGTGTTTCTAATTTTTATGTAGATTGGCTAATAAACATCAGTCTATAATATTATTTTTAAAGAACACGGTGGGTTGATTTAAACATAAGTTAGTAGATAACACAAACGCCAATATATTTGAGGTTCTCAATTTGACTGTATTTTTTATGTTTGTTACCTTAGAACTTTCGACTGGGTGAACAGATTTTGATGATTCTTTTTTTAATCGAAAGCTGGTGCTTGTCATGTAGTCCCACTTAAAGAGCGAGATTTGATAATGGCATCCATGAGAAAACCATAGTCTTTTTGCATTATGTACGCAACAAATAGACGAATAACTCGATATTACGTCAACCGATTTGATGACTTTTTTATTGTTATTGGAAAGGACCTCATTTGAAGTCAGTCTTTTTTTTGTTAAAATTTTAGATTTTTCCAAATTATTTATCATTAATAAACTTAATGATATCTGGAAAAGGTTGATAATTATGAAGAGAGGTCCGAATAAAAACTTGTAAGCAAATTCGTTAAATTGTCAGAAAAAGAAGACGTGGATCAGTACAGAAACATGACAGTGAAAACAACATCAGTAGGTATATAAATTGGATACTGTATGATAATTGTTTGCACTGAACCCAGAAACCTAATATTCAGCTTATTAGATATCCTGGTACTCAGCTATTGAAGCCAAACAGTCCACAACAAAAGAACAACATGTAGAAGTTTGTGGTAACAGGTAGTGATAGGATTGAAAACTTTTAACGTAACGACACAACGATCTAAATGAATGAAGTGGGTTAGAAGTTTGAAACTGGAGACTCACTTAAACTAAAACTTGGAGCTTTCCTTAAATAATCTCTTAGTACGTCTATAAGACAAATGTTCCTAAGACAGCAGAAACCCCATTTAAAAATACCACACAAATTCCAGAAATATTTATGAATAGCTTAATAAAATGGACACATTAACCATTGACATTGTAAGGAAGTGGAACATGAAATTGGTTATAAAAAGAGCAAAATATAAGACTAAATTAAACCTCGGTTGGACTTGGACATAAAAATCAGTAGAAAATCTGGAGGATTTTAATTGTAAAAGTTTTTGGCTCGCGATACCTCTTACATCTCCTAGAGAATTTATTTTTTTAGGTTTTAAAGTGGCGTTCCTAATACTTCCTTGGTGATTCAGTCTGTGAGCATAAATAAGATTATATAATATAATAACATTACCAGGGACACGTTCTTTTTAAGTCTAGTGGAAGTCAAGATATACAAAATGAAGTTCTAGTGATCTGAATTTGATGGAAGATTATTTTTATTTGTTTAATGGACACTTGAAAATGAGCACTGCTTCATGTCTAGTAAATGGATCATTTGACACTTGAAATCCAACCACACACTATTATCATATTAATAAACAGACTTACATTTAATAAAACATTCAAATTAATTAATTAGAATTTTCTATTCTATAAGATTAAAACCTAAGATTTAAACCTAATTTGTACCTAGTGACAACTTTCCTAAGTCTTCATGGCCTCTCAAGTCTCACAACGTAGTGTCACACGTATTGTTCACATTGTTATCGAAAAGAACAATCTATTAAAGATTTTAGTGCAATTTAGAGTTGTTGTCTATAGTAGTTTTAGCATATTGATCAACATTTTCAATGAATCTAAGTACTGGGCTTTAATGTTACATAAAAATATTTTATGATTTCTATGATGTATAAAAGTTCTTCAAACGAATCACTTGTCTTATTTAAATAACGGTATGCAATGCAACAAATCAAAAGTTTTCAAAACATTATAAAAAACTGCATATCTAAGTCGGTAAGAATTGAAGGTTAAAAATTATTATATTAGATGGCTATTAGGTACTAATAGATACTTTTGAAACTTAAACCGCAATCAATACTCTATTAAATATGCAGAGCATTGTAATAACATCAGCAGTAGCGTCTATGAAAATAAGTTGCAAAAACAAAGTGTAACTATTGAAAATTCTATCCTACCCGAAACATAGTTCCAGACTTCGGAATCAAATCATCACGTACCTATTTGTGCTACGGAAACTGAATTGTAATTTATTATAATATAATTAAATAAATAGGTAAGTACTTAATAATATGAATATTAAGTTAATAAATGGGTATTCAAAATAGCTGTTACTATTATAAAATCTTATGAGGCCTTTTATAAATGTTCAATGTGTATTGCATATAACTAAACCATCCCTGGGAGTCATTGTATTTATCGGTAAAAATTGCATAAGATTCGTGTTAATTATTATGTTCAGACAAATGACAGACAATGGTAAAAAAGTATATGTCAGTGTGTGTGTGTACCAAATCTTACCTGGTCAGCTTCCTGATATATCTACCTAGTCCTTAAAAATACCTACAGATTTTTTTTTTAACTTCATACAGCTTGACTCATCAAAATTCAAATTAATTATTCAAATATCTCTGTAAACCTTATCAACCCGGGCATACGTAGTTTTAGTATAGCTAATTATCAGTTGTGACTTAAAAAGTTAATAGGTATATTGTACTATTACAACATATATACTACGTACAGTTAAACCACTTAACCGTAAAAATTATATAAAAACTTAAAACTAATGAAAACCAAACCTTATCTGTATTAACACCAGGCTTCAAAATTGTTAGTAGATATAGGCAATCAAACTCATTCTCGTGCAATATGGTTAATTTAATGAAGATGAACACAAAACCCCGAACATATCGTTGCTATCACCATCAACTCACGGTTAGTAACAGGAGACATCTAAGAAATAAAAGAACAAGGATTCAGTAGTCAAATCTGTACAAGGTTGCCCTTTACACTGGTTTTGTGCGAACTTGTTTACTGTCAAAATCTTAATTCGATCTCAAGAAGGGCACCATTTATAAAGACGCATTCATTTTCTCACTACGGCCCTTGCGACATGAGCCGGTGTAAGGGGGCCCCTGATAATAAGGGACGACAACACCAGTGAAAAGAAACCAAAACCCTTGCAATAGTGGAACAGCTGCTCCCAGACAATGCTCGGATTAATACACAAAATCTAAACTAAAAAGCGATGCATATTTTTATCTACGAAGCGTAATTCAAGCATGTTTTGTGCAAGCGATGCGGCCGATCATTTGTTGCCAAACAAGCAGTTTAGAGGCGAAACAAATATTAAGCACTGATATGGGATCTCGAATGCGAGTTTCGCAAGCGGGGAGCATCGGATTCGCTTTCGCAAAAGAATTAAAGCTCACCTTTCTAATTCTCTTCTTCATAATTCGCTCGGCGGCATACACGCTGTCGCCTAATTCCATCTTGTGCATCCCCAGCTTGGAAAGTTTTTTTAAAATCCAGGAATCCAAAATTAAATCCAAATAAACACTGCAATCCAATCGGTGTGATCCTATCACTGCATCCAATTCGTGGCGCACCGCAATCCGACACACATTTCAAACGCAACACACTGTTCGCACTGTCACTGTTCAAAGTTGCCGCGCGAACGATCCTGGACACGGACCGCGCAGCGATACGTCCTCTCCTCGGAAAGTTGCGGCCGAACTGAAGTAGGGGGAGGCAGCCCCCGCCCCGCGCGTCCCGCCGGCTCTTTCACCGAGCTCCGACAGAGTGCGCCACGGGTACACAAACACCCGCTCGATATCTGTAAACAAGTATTATTTTAACCTTACGCAGTGATTTTCAGCATCGCACATACGTTACCGATAAAATTATGTCCTATAATGATAACGTAGATATAATTCTTATGGGTAAATATGTAATTATTAATTCTATTTTTCATTATATATTATTAATATACGAAAAATATACAAGTAAATATATAAATAGTACCTAGTAATGATAACTGAGTTAACATTAACATAGCGTTTCGCAAGCGCATTTAATTACAACTATTGGCAACACGACAAACAATATCGTCATTGAACTTCGTGTCGGCGCGGTAGGTATATTGCGTCGGTGAATGCGTCTCGTTCGAACCGGCGCGGTTCCCCGCGGCGCGGAGGCACGGAGGCGCGCGACGTTGCCGCTCTGCGCCAGCTGCGAGAGAAAGACCGAGCGCCTACCCTATTATTTACGCGCGACGTTGCCGCACCGACCGACCTACGTTGATTACGAGGACACCGCTTTTACGTTCGATCATCCGGCTTTAAAATGTTTGAATTATTCGCGTTCCTCGCGTGGCGCGCTCGATCCATACTATTAATGGTATATATTTTTACACTTCTATATATGTACGTAACTATATTATGCTATAGGTACCTTTATAAATCGATAAAAATCAATATCCTGCGGCTGAGCACAAATTCTGCATCGAAGACACTATTAAACGTTATTGGAGTCTAAAAACCGGTTATTTGGGATTTCGATGGAAATGTCAGCGAAAGCGTCTAGCCGAGACAACGCGCGTGAAGTAACTAAGGCATTTTCGGTCGTATCAAATCGGTTCGGCATTCGTGAAAGGTCGGTATTTTGGGGTGTGCGGGGTGCGGGACGGGCGTCGCGCGAGCCGTCGCGATTGGCCGGTTGGCGCAGGCGGCGGGCGATGCGCCTGATCGTCCAATGGCAGCGTGGAAGCGCCCGCCCCCGTCCGTTAAGATCTGTTTGTGGGGTATTCGCGTCTCACTCGCACGCAACATCGGTCGATCTCAGCGTTGTTTTTTGTGCGACTCACATAGAAAAATAAACGGACATTTTGAATTACTCGCAACGAAGGGTCGCCGGATCCGGGCGAGGCTCATTTATTTATTCTGTCGGCATCGCTGTAGGGAGATATGGCGCGATAATATACACAGCTTGCCGGCCGGGCCCTTGCTGCGAGACTTGATGGCACGTTTGATTTATGGGTCTGTATTATGAGATGATGGTATGGCATCAAATACAGATAAATTTGTTGCAGCCGGTCTCGATGTAGGTAGTTGTATATGTAAGTAAAATGTGCCTACAGTAGATATTGAATAGCTATCTAAATTTTAAAAGCATTGTGAACGGACTGAGATTGAGATGAAATTGTTCACATAAATTGAGGTAAGTAAATGAATTATCAGTTAAATATAGAGGTTATGTTAGAAGCCTAGCTTCAGGGGCATCGAGGGAAACTATTCAGCGCAAAAGTGCGAAGTGCGGCGGAGATTTCATCTACCGCTCGTCTGCTTACCGCATCACGGTCGTAATTCGCAGGTAGGTGTGTGTAGGTGCAATTAGTGTAGGTGCAATGTACCAAAACCCATCTCTTTATAACAGTTTAAACAGATGGGTTACTTTTCTCTGCAGGTGACGTACCTAACGTACCTACAATGTACAATGCTCTACTATAACTAGCTCACGTTTACGCTCCGCATTGATGGAAAAACTGTATCAGAGTCTGTGTCATTGCACATCTGCACTCTTCTTCGCTGGTGGAAGCCGGATTCCTGCATTGATCTCGGGCCCAGTGGTGTAGCTAGCCCTAAGCAGGCTCTGTGCCAATATTTGTTCGACAGGTAGGTACGTCAGATACATTGTTTTGTCTTTCGGAGAAGAAAGGTGCGCCAACCATTGAAGTATTATTACTAGCGTATAGAACCGACACCGCGAACACCATGTATGTCCCAATGCATTGGCGCCACGTGGCTTCAATCTTCAATGGATTCGTTCGATTTTGAAAGGAGAACGGAGGCGCAATTTTGAAAATCGAACCTCCTGGGCGATACACACATTTTGTTCGAGATGTATGTTCTTATGACATTATACTTCAATTGCGCCAACAGTAGTGGCTTAAGGGCGGCTGGGAAGCATTTTTGGGGGACGACATGTTTCGAAATGTAGCGAAGTATGTCGATAAAGTATGTCGGGCGCTTGGTTTGTCATTAGACAGGTTGCAATTGCTACAGCTGCTACACGGCGCCCCTGTACGCTGGGGCATTGATGCGGCTAATACCTAGAGCAGTAGCTATGCTTCTGCTCGGGCCTCTCTCTCTTCCCGGGCCTCTATACTCAGACTGTTTAGAGACTTTAGAGCACTCAAGACCAACTTGCGCAGTTGAAGTGTTGCTGTGATTGGTGTCAATCACAACGTAGCTACTCCGAGTGCTTTGCAACTTGCTGGAACCGTCCGTGAAATGCGAACGTCTACTTTGTTCAAAACAGTCGGACTAAATAACCCGATTGTTTTGTATCTACCTATATTTAGGTAGGTAGGTACAGCGTATGTGGCTATATCGCGTGATTCCCTGCTACATTACTGTGGCGCCAAGAAGTTCTAATTGACCGTTTAGGTACTTTACTGTATTTTTTACAGACTACAGTAAAATACAGACCAACCTACCATTCACGGAAAAATGATCAGGCGATCGACAACCAGTGTAAGCAAAACACGCAATGGGTTAAACTGCCAATTGCCCCACAGCAACCGCTATAAGAGCTGTCGGATTGACTTCTTCAAGCAGTCAGTAGTGTTAGTACCCATAAGGAGCCCCTAAGAGCAGTAGCCAAATGCGGGTTTTTAGCGATACAGCAGCGCGATTCGTAGACGCGTAGTGTAGGTAGATATGTAGGTCCTACCTACATATTATGTAGTCTATCGCTACATTTTACGGGTGAGTCACTTAATGCCTTCTGACCACAAAGCCGTAGGTACGTAGGTACGTCATACGCACGCTATGTCACAAAAAAAGACAACCCTGACGTTGTCAGAGAGGATAAGAGATATGATTAGAAAGAGACGTCTAGATATCATCTTCTGTTGACGATTAGCGCTGTGCGACCTGAATTACACTTTATTGTGTCGGAGCAAGAGTCGCTATTACCTAAACCTAAAGCTTGGTGAGCTGTAATTAACGATTAACTGTTTTATACTTAGGAAATTAAGTGCACAAGATTTTGTGTTTGAAAAGAGCTCACTCTTAGGTCTTGAGTAGGTCTACTCTATTACACGGCGCACTGTGTAGCCTAACCCACCTATTTACAATGTTCAAAGTTAACAGCGTTAGCAGATAGTGAGTTCCAAAAATAAGATGAGATTTTGGCAGTTGGGCCGATTATATCCATACAGTATTTAGAGGAGAGAAGAGCTAACTATTACTCTCGCTCTATCGAACGCCGCGCCCGGCCCAAGTCGAAGAAGCGGCGAAGGACGGCTTAAGGCCGCCGTTCCCTTCCCTTTAACTTTACGGTATACTGGTTCCGCTTTGATGACTTGACTCATTTGACTCACTTGCACCTGAGTATTGCATTAGCAGTGATGTTGGTTGCCAATGTTGGCGGGTATTGACAAGTGATTCTCTACCCTCAACAGACTGAGGTTTGAAGTGTAACAGCCATGCCTGTGTGGGTTGTGGAGTATGGTTTCGTCATAACTCGATGTTCTGAAAGAAACTGAGAGATACTACGGACGGTTGTATGCCATCTCTTTACGAGGAGACCAACAAGGTGGGTCTTAAGATGAACATGGACAAGACGAAAATCATTTCAGATGCACCTACATGTTAAACCTGTACTGGTTGTTGTTGTTGGCGCTGCTCTCGAAGTTGTAGATAGATACATTTATCTTACCTGGGACAAAAGATTCAGATGGGTAAGTCCAACTTCGAGAAAGAAGTCACTCGTAGCTACACAGCGAGCTATGGAGAGAGCTATGCTCGGTATTTCTCTACGTGATCGCATCAGAAATAATGAAATCCGTAGACGAATAAGGATAACTGACGCTCAAGGATAGCTCAACGAATAAGGCGGCAGAAGTGGCAATGGGGCTGGCCACATAGTTCGAAGGACCGATAACCGTTGGAGTAGAAAGTTCCTCGAATAGCACCCACCTACTTCTAGGAAAAAGGAGCATAGGACGTCCTCCGACCAGGTCGACTGACGACCTGAAGAAGAGCTGGCATCCGCTGGATTCAGAAGTTTCTCTGACCGGCAGAGTGGCGCATGTTAGGGGAGGCCTATGTCTAGCAGTGGACCTCCTAGAGTTGATGGATGGATGGAATCTTACAGAACATGGAGGTAATTGAGATAGGCCGGTAGTTGATGAGGTCAGCACGACTTCATTTCTTGGGCATGAGCTGTACGTTGGCAAGCTTCCAGGATTTGGGCACTATCCCAGTCTTGAAAGAGAGACAGAACAGACTTGTCAGTACAGGAGACAACTCGGGCGCACATGCTTTAAGCACAATTGCTGGTATACCATCAGGACCACTAGCTTTTGTCACGTCTAGACACCGCAAAGTTTTGAGAACGTGGCTTCAACGTATGGCACGGGACTCTCCTCTTACCTCTACCTCTTTTCAAACCACCCGAAGGCCTCCAACATGGCTTAACGACTGTTATCTTATGATAACAACCGGGACCGACAGCTTTACGTACCCTCCAATCCAAAGCGAATAACAACCGGGACCGACAGCTTTACGTACCCTCCAATCCAAAGCGCGGAAACCCTCAAGAATTTTTTGCCACTAGCCAAGGTCACCCATCCAACTACCAACCGCGCCCGCTGTTGCTTTACTTTTTCGATCACTTAGGATCGACGCAAGCCACCGGGCTATAAGCGCTTTCGAGTTTTGAGAACCTCCTTGTTAGTAATGCAGATCTCAGGCATAGTAGTTCCGCAAGGTGGTAATTGTGCTGGTTGGTTATTGCCAGCATCTAGACGTGAATTTTCGGCGAACAGAGACGCAAACAATTCCGCTTTCTTTTTAGAGAGTCCAAAACGCTCTACTGTCAGATTGTTGGTTAGAGAGTTTAACGCCATTATGTTGGATGCGGTTGAGACTGACCTTCCTTAGAGCCTTTTTATAGGATTTGGCGGCGAGCTTTCTTCTTTGTATTGATATCCGGAGCTTTACGGTCTCGACTCTCGAGCATTGACCTAAGATAGGTACGTCGAAATATTTTTGTCTTCTCATGGTAGTTATAAATTTTCAATAGGTTTGTGAATAGCCGAGAAACGAGCAGACAAGCCACTTGATGGTACCTGATTGGTAAATGTCATCCATGGACATCTGTAACATCAAAGGAAAGAAGATTGAATAAAGATTTTTTCGGATGGCCAGTTTTTTGCCCTAGCAGTCTTTACATTCTAAGCTTTAAAAATTACAGCTTTATGCGGAGAGAGCTTAGAAAAGCTCAGACGAAAAGACGATTTTAGTTAAGACAGAGGACTAATTCATTCTCTTCAACAGGGTTCAAAGCCAAACGTCTTATGGTCACCCATGTGAACATACGACGTCACTAGGAGGAGAACATCGGGAAAAAAGAGACTCCAAGAGAGAACTGCTTCTTAACACGTGTAGTTTGGTGGCTGATTTAAGAAGGAGCAAGTCTACGTGGACACAAGGTCTAAGGGAGATCGGTGTTTGCTCAAGAATAAATGGAGACCTACACCCTAAAACGCTAGGATTTAACGGCAGATAGACGGACAACGAAGTTTTTCTATAAAGGATCAGTTTTTCTTTTTGAGATGCCGTACCAGGTCGTACCTTACAAATAAAGAAATCTGTAACTTTCACCCTTCAACCTCTAGTAATTTTGGAAGTAGATGTGTAACTGTTTACTACTCTAATTAGTTAATTATGATCTTTTGGTTTTATCTAAAGTATCTACCTAATACTTTTTATTCCTAAATATCGCTATAAATATTCAAATATGCACTAATATATATTTGAAGCAATAATTACATGCACATAATACGTTATTTATAGAATCAAAATACTTTGATTGCTCACATATTCGTAAAAATATGCGATAACCAGCGTGCTTTATTTGTTTATCAAATTGCACCGTTTCCACGGCTTTATTGCTTAGAGATAAGCATTTTGTTATGATATTCCGCTCGCAATGTAATCAATTGTGATAACTTCTTCAGTTACCTAATGATTTGCGGTACATTATAGATAGTATATTATAGATAATATATTAAATACCTAAAGACAGTAAGCGATATTATTTCTCCAGTAAGTAGATAAGACACCGTACAGTGATAAAAAGCCAATTAGGGAGTATTTAATCAATCACTTGTCGATAGCGATAAGGATGTTGTTAATTGCGCATTTAAAACCACACATGTTCTTAGAAATCTAATTAATTTGATATAAGAACAAATATATAAGACAGGCAGGTCACATCATTCAGAGGAGTGATTAGTACTGATGGGGTTAAATGTTCTTCAAGTGGTAGCCATGCTTCGGTAGGACCACAGTTCACATATTTGGTTCAGTCCAAACCTTAAGATAACAATAGGAAACTGCTGGATTCTGAAAGTGCAGAACCCATGCCAATGCTCGACCAAACCTAGGAGGGTTGTGACAATTTTTACGTTATCTGACATAATATCTTAGCCAAAAATAGCGTTGCCTCCACAAAACTTACACATGTAAATAGCTAGTTTATTTGACTAACAGAAATTAAAAAATGTACTATAAGCAGTAAGCAGTAAATCTAAAACTATTACCCGTGTCACAACACAACCCTCTTAGTGCCGAGGTAAGTTGTGACATCGGTCAAGGTAAGTTGTGACAAGTGTTTCATGGGGCATTTATGAGAAACAATGCAATAGAAACATTGTTTTTGATGAATAAACCATTTTTATTTAAGTATGTAATATCCAAGTTTTTACAAAACCAGAAAATGGACTTGGCGGCTTTTATGGCAGATAGGAAACTGGGATGGTTTCGATATTTTTATGTCTGTTATCTCCCATATCTCAAAAACCAAAGCTGATCCCCTCCTAAACATACCAATTGCATGTTCAAATGATGAACAATAATATGATAAACAATTTGGAGCGATTCTCGAGGTCCCGAAAACGGGTTATTTTCGGGCAATTTTTTAGTCACTCTTTATGACAATTATAATAAAATTCAGAGGCTCTGGATGCTAAAACAGGATTTTGAATGAGATTTAAGAACATCGTTAAGAATATGCAGAGTTTTCGAGTCGTAACTTTAATCGTCGTCTTTAAACATATTTTGATTCATGAAACCATTATTCTTTTTCATTACAAAAATATAGAAAGTTTTTTGTAATCAATACAATAACAAATGATCTTATTTGTATACATTAGGTACACCTACGACAACTTCGTTGCAAGATCTCGAGGCTACATAAAATACCGGCCACATAAAAACAGATTACGATACAAAAAAAGAAATTCCGTTTTTATTATCTGCGGTTAATGCATGCAGGTCGCACCGACAACCGACTGTCCGACCGAGCGTCGCAAGATCTCTATCTGGGATCGGTTTAATAATACCATCCCTTGCGGTGTTTTGTTATTCGAGAGCTAATTTTAAAATAATTGCACAGGATACATTAAATAACGGTTTGTGGTTATTGATTGGTTTTGGGGCTCGTCGAGTTTGAGATTTCGAAAACGTAAGGAAAATAGGTACCTAGTACCTACCTCTAATTTGAAGATATTGCTAAATGTATAGTTAATGAGGTGGTCGTTTAATGCTAACGTACTTGTAAAAAATGCAAAATTTTGCTTCGTAATGAAGACCTTAGGTGTCAGAGAAGGTGAATTTGTGGTTGAAATGACAAACAAACCGATAGTTGATACCAACACTTTAAAGTACCTTTATCGGTTAATTAAAGTAATTTTAGTTATGTTCCTAACCTGTGTTCCTAACATTAACGTCATCGTACTTACCTACCTACTAATTGTCATGAATTAACGGAACTGGTAAAATTAAATTTCATTTTTGTTTAATTTCGTGCCTACTTGAATAAGGGCTATAAGGATCTATTAATCCGTTTATTTTATGAAGTTAAATGGCAGCAATGGTCATCAATATTACAAAAGGCATCACCGACTTCATTCCCTAATTTCATAAGACACATCTTACTCTTCCGAGGAACTCAAATGAATATGATATGTAAACAAACTGGCAAGCGAACTGGCCTCGACACTCGGGTCAGTTACCAAACACCAGGGAATCATGGCAGACCGTGAGTCTATTACGATGACGCGTAAACGTGACTGGTTTGGTTAATGGCCGACACGGTCCGCTTCATCGCTATCTACCAAATGTATTTCTTTTAGTATTGGAGTTTCAATATCCTATTAATCCTATTAATATTATAAATGTGAAAGTTTGTGAAGATGTTTGGATGTTTGTTCCTCAATCAAGCCAACTACTTAACCGATTTGGTTGTTTGGAATGGAGATAGCCTATACCCTGGATTAACATATAGGCTACGTTTTATCCCGGAAATGTTCAGGGTTCCCTCGAGATTTGTAAAAAATCGAATATCACGCGCGTGATCCCACGGGACCCAATTTCCTTTCGAAACCACTCTACCGCGGGCAAAGCCGCGGGCAAAAGCTAGAACCAAATTAAAGGACCCCGCAAAATCTCTATGGGAATTGGCTCTCGGCTAAATTCGCTGAAATTTTGCACAGAGGTAGCTTTCATCATGCTGATCAAAAGTCTCAATGGGCGCAACCCCCCAAAATCAAACCCAGACCCACCACTCCCCTCCAAATCTCAAAATACTCCCCAAAGCACATTGGATGAAAATCAATGCATAAGGGATATATTCATATGAAACTTCGCACAGAGGTAGTTTTCATCATGCTGATCAAAAGTCTGAATGGGCGCAACCCCCCAAAATCAAACCCAGACCCTCCAAAAAATCTCAAAATACACCCTAAAGCACATTGGATGAAAATCAATGCATAAGGGATATATTCATAGAAACTTCGTACAGAGGTAGCTTTCATCATGCTGATCAAGTCTCAATAGGCGCAACCCCCCAAAATCAAACCCAGACCCCCCCCCCAAATCTCAAAATACTCCCCAAAGCACATTACGATGGATTGCATAAGGGACATTTTTTTATGGAAATAGCCGGCAAATGAGCTGACGATCCACCTGATGGTAAGTGGCCGCCCATGAACATCAGCAACACCAAAGGCATCACTGATGCGTTGCGGGCCAAGAAAGAAAGAAGAAAAAGAAAGAAAAAAACTGGCTCTCAAGCCCCCAGCCGGAACACGACGAGTCGTCTGACTCATGCTCGAGGGTGGTAGCTATCCAGGCGAACCCCTGGAGAAATAATAATAGTAGTAATGGTATTAATTAACAATTAAAATAAATACTACCACCAGCGGGCCGGATTTAGTCGCCCCTTACGACACCCTTCCGGCGTGAGATTGGGGTTAGTATTCTAAGCCACCCCAATACGGCTAAAATATAATAAAATATACGGCTAATATATGCATATGAAGGCAAGGTGTTGGGTGATACCCGACCTGTTTACGCCAGGTGGTGTTTGGGGGGAGTGGTGGGTCTAGGTTTGATTTTGGGGAGTTGCATCCATTGAGACTTTTGATCAACATGATGAAAGCTACCTCTATGCGAAGTTTCATATGAATATATCCCTTTTGCATTGATTTTCATCCAATGTGCTTTGGGGAGTATTTTGAGATTTGGGGGGGAGTGGTGGGTCTGGGTTTGATTTTGGGGGGTTGCACCCATTGAGACTTTTGATTAGCATGATGAAAGCTACCTCTGTGCAAAATTTCAGCTAATTTGGCCGAGAGCCAATTCCCATAGAGATTTTGCGGGGTCCTTTCTTGGTCGGGACTTTGGAACGTCGAAGTTATTAGGTAGTAAAGTTTCAAAGGCGTGTAAAATCTGCCAATCAATACAAGCAGATGACTGCTGTAGATTAAGTCATGATTTGGTCACACAAAAAGATGCATCATCGATCAGGTTTGTGGGATGTTTGCCAAAAAATTGCCTGTATTTATAAACCGATCTAAAAATCTCTACGATCTCAAGATCGAATCTTGAGAGTTGCTGAAATAATTATGTCAAATCGTATGAAAAAGGGATATTTTTTCATTTGTAAGATCTGAAATCGTGCTCTTGAGCAGAGATCGGTTTATTAATAATGTCCAAATTTCAACAGTTATATTTAAAGAATTTTACGTATAACCTTGGAGGGAAGAAGAGACAGAAGAAATTAAGTTGCGTGAAGATTCCATTGATCCAATTGTGAGCAGAGTGTGCGACTACGGGTATGTGTCTAAAGACGAATGGAACATTTTACAGATACCATGTGTGTTTTTTTCTCAGGTCTCTATTAAGGTTAGGGCAGTAGCCCGCCATCTTTCTTGAGAGAGAGGAGACCTACATCCTCTTGTCCATCGTTGATATTGAGATCATCTATAGCAGGGCGAAAAGTGCGTTGACCGAAGGGAGTGTAGGTACCTACTAACTCAAATGTAAGCAAAGTGCGCATTTGTGAAGACATTGGTGATGCCACTCAGCCTGCAGAATAAAATTTCTGCACAACTCCGGTTTCGGCAACAACAATTTTGATGGAGGATACTTGTGCTTATTGCCTGAGCAGCTTTGAATAGTAGAAAGGATGGAAGGACGGAAGGATGTCTTTCAACTTATAATTAATCAATTGTAAAATGTATTATACGAGTTTCAGTTGCAGTCGTCAAAAAAGGTAAGTCCCTGTTTCTTATTGAACGATAACGCGGCGTTGATGTCTGACTACTAGTTTGTCGGTTATTTGCATTTAAACATGGGACTATTAATTAGATACCATCGGTAGCTTTTTCTCAGATAGAGACATAACTCTCCAGGATCCATCAGTTGAAATAATGTCGGTCTCATTATATTTGAGGGAATAGATGCTATACGAAACATATCGCGGAAAAGTGTCATAATTTATTCTTTATTGCCAGACTATTATTATTTCTCCATGGGGTTCGCCTGGATAGCTACCACCCTTGAGCATGAGTCAGCCGCCAAACGACTCGTCGTGTTCCGGCTGGGGGCTTGAGAGCCAGTTCTGTCTTTCTTTATCTTCTCTCTTTCTTCGCCGGCAATTGCTTCTGATGTTGCTGATGGTAAGTGATCAGGTGAATCAGGTGGATCGTCAGCTCGTTTGCCGGCTATTTCCATAAAAAATTATTAGAGGAAAACCGTGATTTTCTCCAACAATAACCAACACCATACAAAAACATATTTAAAATCATACATTATTGAGGATTATTGTTTCGTTTGTAAAATGAGAGCCCGCTTTTTGAGTAGAAAGGTGGCTTTTGACGGAAAAGGTGTGGCTGTAATACTGTCTCTATGCCTCATTATAAAATCTTACAAAGAACGAATAGAAAAACAGGTTAATGTTGTTTATTGTGTATAGAATAAACCCATTTGAGATAATAAATTCAAACTTATTTCCTTTTTTCCCAACTAACCATGAAAAGTAATGTATTTTTTAATTCACAGTATATACAATTGATATAACAATAAATAAAACCGTGATGCTATCTAATTTTCTAATTACCCTCATAAGTATCGTAGGTAAGTACCGGGGGACTTTTAAATCATCTGTAAAAAAGGATTACGTTATAAAACCATTTCTAACACACTGAAGCATCATTAAAAACAATGCCCACACTAAACAAGAATGGGAAACAATACCTCATCATCTGTAATTATCTCTTAACAAATCATAAATAATGGGTACGCCTCGGCAATCATAAAAACCTTCTGATTCTTTACGGTAGGCACCCACACAAAAACTACTATATATGCTCTGGTTGGGCAAAAAATAACGTTGAATTTTAAATACCTACGTTAACAAAACTGATTCTGTTTTCGAAATCAAAAGGGAAAAGGTTCGACAATGACGTTGAAAAGCAACCCTGGCTAACCTTTCTATTTTCGTGTATTTACAGCATCAAGTGCTGATAAATTATCTTTACTCTAAACGTTAGTCATTTTAAAGCGCTACAGCGAAAACAATGTTGAACAGTTTGCAGCCACATTTAAAAAGGGTATCAATATCCCGCTAATAAAAACCGTTCATTTCAAAATCAACCTTAGGTTCATCTATCGTAGGTTGAATTTCGTCTGTATCAACGCAGCTATTGTATTAAACCTTACATAGGGGACTCACGCTTGTACAAAATTTCTCGTCGTTCAATGTTCTGTTCACAATGGATGTTCTGAGAACGAGCCGGTTTTTGCGATGTTGGCAAATTTCTCAATGTCTCGTCGCCATGTGGCTTGGCTTGGAGTACAAAGGAATAAGTTCCAGTTTCAATTGCGAAATGTTATTAAACAAAAACATTTCGAGAAGACAAGAATGCTGACAACGTGTTTCTACATGATATTGCACTTCTAATACAAAAGCAATAAATTAAATGTTTGAACAAATTACTTAAATAAGCTAAATTGTTAATTTACGAGGGGATTAAATAATGCCATTTAAATTTTAACTGATTTAACAAGATACCTAGGTATTACCTATCTTAAATAAGTAGAGGAGTTAACAACAACAATAAAACTAGCGTCTAATAACTGAAAACGTATTTGAATCTTCATGTAGATCTGCATCAGTGTTAATGATATTAAATATTTGATAAATGATAGCTTAAAGATGACTATAATTTCATTAGTACCTGATGAACAAATCAATATAAAATCATCATTGCACCAAATATGTAACAATGTATCAATAAGAGAAGCTGATACAAAAAGTTACATCACAGCGCTCAAAACAAGACCAAAGAAATAGGCGAGGTAATTCAACAGAAACTTGAGACACTTGATTTAAAATAAAATATTGTTAAACTCACATCGTAGCTCCAGTTTATTCACGGCTAAAGAAGATTCGATTTGCGTCGAGGTAACGTAATTAGGAAATAATGTAAGTTTATGTAATCGGGAGCAGAAGTGTGTAGCATCGACTAGTAGTTAATTCTGGGATGTAACGAAGTTCACTTGGATTTAATGCTGAATCAGGAGTAGATTGAGCGTAAAATGTTTTTTGAAATAATAAAGTAGTATTAATAAGTATGTAATTAAGTTTCTGGTAGTAGGAACCGAGAGAAACGACAGAAGAAAGATAAAATTTGAAAAGTTATTGAATTTATCCTGATCCTCTAACTGCAATCTTTAATGATTGAAGCCATTTTGGCAAGTAATAGTAGTAGATTACATTCATTGTAAGTAAGTGCAAATACCTAATTCAATAGTTTGTATCAATCTTACGTTCTTAATCGACAAAATTATGAAAGAAACTTCAGCGGCGGTCGGAAATTGGAAAGGTGATAGGCAATTTTTTTTACATGTGATAATTTGGTGCTTGACTATAATCCCATCTGATGAGAAGTGGTGTGACTAGAGAACGGTATGCGCACTAAAATAGTACAAACCTATTCTCCATTTCTTGATGACTCCCATATCTAGATAGGGGACACCGAAGCAAACTAACTAACTTCGCCGTACCTAGGTACGTGTCAAGAACCGGGAAGTCCGATCACCGATACAGAAATGGAGATGGTGGAATTAATTTGTTTTCTTCAAACAGGTATGTAAAAATTAACGTCGATGAACGTAGGATTTGAAATTTAAGCATAGGAATTTTATTGTTCTAGATAGGAAATCTAAGATTAAATAAAAACCTGCTCTAGAATTGATCTAAATTGTATTCCAAAATTATTCGAAAATCTATTCTAGCAGGAAAATCGAAAATATAAAATTCGAATCCACGTTCACAATTCTATGCTTGACTAGTCCACATCACTGTCCAAAAGTTCCTTTAAAGATTCCTGATATTATTAGCTATTTCTCTTGTCACTTTGTTGAAAACAAACGTCCGGCATCAGAGGACAAGTTTTATTTCGATCTCAACAAAGGGGCCGCCTACAAATAAATCATGCGAAGGCGTCCGCAAACGACACTTTGTTTTATTTTGAGATCCGAGATTATTGCATATTTACAACATAATATAAATCTTACTGTCTTCATGACGATTCACAGTAGGTATGAAATTTATTAAATATTGTCTTTTGTCAGTGATAGGTATTATTTGCATTTTTAAAAGAAACACGCGATTTTTTTCACAGATAATGCCTATATAAAATTATTAATAACTTGTAAGCTGGTAGTGTTTCAGGGTGAAAAGTTCTGTTGTAACTTTGACGACCCGTGTGGCGCAATTGTTACCATGCCGGACATTGAAGTATTACTACTAGCGTATAGAACAGACACTGCGAACACCATGTATGTCCCAATGCATTGCTCCCACGTGGCTTCAATCTTCAATGGATTCGTTCAATTTTGAAAGGAGAACGGGGGCCCAATTTTGAAAATCGAACCTCCCGGGCGGGACACACATTTTGCTCGAGATGTCTGTTCTATGACATTATACTTCAATGATGCCGGATCATGTATTTCCGTTTACGTGTTCAATAGGAGGCAGTATCTATTGCTTAGAAACGCGCAACTCGAACAGTAAGAGTAATATTAACAATTTTAAATCTATATCTAGATACCTACTATAGTAGTATAATTTTACTTACATTATTGGTTGCAATTCCCTCAATACTACTCTCAAATCCCTAGCCCACATCTCTGGCGAGACAGCTAGCTACTGACAAAATAATACTTTTCTTTTAACGGAGTCAAACAAGTTTTTAGCGTAAATGTTGAAAAAAATAAATTCGCTGCGTTTAATCTCTAACCGCAGCCATTTGAACTGATTAAAATACGGTTAGAATATTCATTATTCAACCGAAACCCAAATTTCATACGCTGGATGCGGCGCGGACGAATTAACAGTGAGTTTTTTAGGAAAAAAATATTTTATTATAGTCGTAAATACATAATTATTGAGCGTATAGGTATGGTAAAGTAACTTAAGACGCTCAATGGAGGCAGTATCATTCCAGTTACTTGTGGATATCTAAATGTTTCGGTTTTTAGAATTTACAATTTAATTATTGAATCGATTAGAAAGTCTTACAATTTTGAATCGATTTGTTGCAAAAATTGGTTCTTCCGTGAATCGATTTTTTTGTACATCTCTAGTGTCACTGCGATGACAAACGACAAATATGCATTCTTAGTTCGTGGGGACTATAGTATGTTATTCTGACAATTGCGACTGTCAGTGCACGTAGTGTTTATGCACTCTGTGAGTGCCACAGACTAAATTTCATTTCTTCTTGATGCATAGAACTTTACTATTGAACACTATTACTTCTTCGTTTTCCTTCCTGCCTGGACCAATACGGCTACCAACTTATCTATATAGGGTAATCTTATCTTAGGGGTATCTTGAGCCACCTACAATAGGGATGTTGACCCAATTTTAAATAACACTACATTTTTAGATTATTTTGACAGTCCCCAATAATACGATAAAGTTATCCAAAAAATTATTGTCCAATTTTTATTGTCAATTTTTTTCTGACCACATGTGACCAAAGGTGGAAATAAATAAAAGTGTTATAATAAATAATTCAATTCTGTTTTATTTATTTATAATATGTTTTATGTGTTAATATTTTAATTAAAATAAATCAAATAGGCCCGTCATTGTTTAACTCCTTTAAAATGTTTAATTAGTTTTTTTAGTTTAAAAAATTAAAGACGCATTTACGAAAACTATTAGTGGATTTAACACTTTATTCATGGTGATGTTTTTGCATATATTTTCAATATCCCGGGATATTGACAGTTTACAGCTATGCCACCAATATATTAAATGAAATTAATAAAAACAAATTTTTGTTTACAGAGATGAAAATGGATTTTATGGAGCCTCATTTCACCCGTCTCTTTATGTTAAGGCAACTGGCATTTATCTCGCTCTATCTATCTGACATTTCCTATAACTTCGCTTCGTTCACTGCTGTAGTGTGTAAAGGCCGCCGCCAAAAATGGTAAACGACTTTGACATTTGAAACACCAAACTTACCACGAACATGAACCGACTTACCAGCTAAGAACGATGGTATCTAGCACGCTGACATTTACAGTTGACTCTACAAGGAGGAAATTAGCAATTAAAGTAGGCAATACACCGATAATTACATATACATATTGTGCATGACCTCAGACACAGAGCCCAGAAATCCCAAAAAAAATAGATGATCATACTTAATACTTAATCCACTTAATCCACCATCATACTTAATACACTGAATAACGACTGTTACAATGAAGTGTGTGAGCCAATACTTTCTATGTTTATTCTTCTTTCTTGGCCGGTAACGCAGTGGTCGGTAATTTATCGGTTATGTCCACGGGCAAAGGTGACCACGATCAAATTTCACATCGGCTCGTTGGCAGCAATTTGTAAAAAAAACATTTTTCCTTGCAATCTCTTTCTGGTCTGTTTGCAAGTATAATAGCAACAAGCCATTTAGCGGTTTCCATAAAAAGGCGTGGTGAAACATACTATAGGTAGCTATTATCTACCACTTTCTGTATTCTTCAATAGGGTCTTGCCGACCGATTATAATTCCGGTCAGTGATGCATAAAGAATGATTGTGGCATCTAATTGTCGCCACATGGCCGACATGTGGCCGGTTATGGCGTAATAATGGCGCATTGTAATGTTCTTGGCGTCACAATGGTTACTTACTAAATTAGTATAAAAGTGCTCCTGTGATTTGAAGCTTGCGATAGCGTCCGTATAGTTACAAACTTATAATAGTAGTAGTTGAATAGAGAATTATAGGATTCTTACCGGAAATTAGAAAAAGAAATACGTAGAACCTACAATTTTCTGGAGTTTGGATTTAAAAATAAATAGTATTTATTATTTTTCAGCTCAAGTAGACTCAAAACTGTCTTGGCCTTGCTATTGATCAGCTTGAGTGCCTTAATTTAAGAGTCTCACAATGTAAGAATCTTTTAACTTGAGGCCCATATTAATAATAATATATAGTACTCTAATTGAAGGATGAATAAATAATAATGCATCTCCGTTTTATGAAATGATTATCATTTTTTAAAATTAAACAAACAAGTACTAATTAATAAACAACTAATTAATATCAACTATTTGAAGAAAGTCACAAAAGTAGGTGCAACACACAAAAACCCATGTTAAAAATATCGATATCGTATTGACGTCTTTACCAATAGGTACGCGACAATAGTTCAAGTAAGTCCATGAAGCTCCCCGCTCCTTGTTCGTGGCCCCAGGATTGCGCTGACGCTGCATTCCGCAAGCTCAGCGCGCAGCACGTTCCTTACACGTGCCTCTCGGTACGACTCTCTGACGATGCAGTAGGCAACCGCGTTGCGAATAATAAGCTGATTGTAAAATCTCTGCGATCTCAAAATTCGGTTTGAGATGCTGAAATAAGTAAAAATTACATTTGTAAGATCTGGCATTGCCCTTTTGAGCCCAGATTGGTTTATTAATACGGGGTTTACGGGCCTATGAGTAACCCTCCGCTATCTCACCTTCCCAATCCCTATGCCACCTGTCATCGGTTTCTGACATAGTCAGGAACGCTATCTAGCGAAAACAGACCCGATAGAAGCCAAATGTTGCGAGCGATACGAAAGGGTAGCGAATATAGCAGATAATATTGGTCAGATCTTATGAGGTGCTGGTGCGGGGCCAAATGTTGTATTAGGTAAATAGAAATAAATAATTCCATTGACAGGTGGTAACAATAATATTAAGTTCATTTTTAACGTAGACGATAAGTACCTTCTAAGTATATTATCTTGTTTTTGATGTGACCATACGTCTTTAAATTTGCTACCATACGGGGGTAATCCAAAAAACGTAATGATAACAAAATCGGGGAATAGAGTTTGGCGTTGTAGTTTCAAATCTATCCTCTACATCCAAAATTTAATTATACCATTGGATAGCTAAAGGATCAAAGAATTCATTACGATAAACTAGGACAGTGACGCACTGCGCGCTGTGGAGGGGGAAGCACCACCATTTTGAGATTATTTTGCTACGTATCGAGATTTGCAATTAGTAGGTACATATAACTTTTGACTCGGACAAGGTATGATGTTCGTTTAAATTTTAATCGTTAGCCTTCGTGAAAATCTATCGATTGTATATACAACATTAGTTTAAAAATATTTTATTTAAAAAATATAACGGAAAAATAATATTATTTCACGTACAACACACCGCCGTGTCCCTGACACAGCCACACCCTGTTTTTTGTCTTATTACTTGTTACCCAGACAGGATAATGTGATGTAAACAGAGAGAACGAGTAGTGAGTGTTGTGAGTGTTGTGACCAATGATATTATATATTAAAAAGAGGCAGATATGTCATAAGCGCGCGCGTTGTGTGACTCAAAAAGTTCCCAATTGGGAACTCTTATTCAGGTGAAGAAAGAGATACCGATGTAGTTTTGACGCGAGAGCGATAAAGACGTGCGATAAAGCAATAAAGAGTGCCTTGCGGACATCGGAACAGATTTTTCGGTTGATTTGTAAGGGCATAGCGTATCTATATTTATTTAAACATCATTGTGATAATGTGATGTAAACAGAGAGAACGAGTAGTGAGTGTTGTGACGCAGCATACCGCGAGGCTCATTACTATTCGGATCGACTAGACGCCTCCCTGCGAAATCCGCGACCGCCGACCACTGCCCCCAGTGTCCCGCATCGATCTTGCATTAAAACTATTATTTACAATTACTTTATCAAACTTTATACCTGGTTCGCCATTATCTAAGAAGGTGAAGTGAAGTATTTTTAACCGACTTCAAAAAAAGGAGGAGGTTCTCAATTCGACTGTATATTTTTTATGTTTGTTACCTCGGGAATTTGGACTGGATGAACCAATTTTGATGATTCTTTTTTAATCGAAAGCTGGTGCTTGTCGTGTAGTCCCACATAAATTTGAGCTAGATCTGACAATGGCATCCATGTCAAAAGCATATAAGTCTTAAATTTGAAGTCGGTTATTTTTTTTTTCAAATATTAGATTATTTTTGGTAACAGAAACAGAGTGCTTACCTATAATTTTTTAACTTTTATCCACCATAGACTTAAATTATATAGACGGGCTGTTCCGAACAAAATCCGTGTCACAGTCGCACCAGCCACAGAGTAATTTATCACTACGTGCCGGCATAGAATAGGGAAGGCGACGCGACTCTTACGTTCTGTCAAGTTTGGTTTAAGAGGGCGGCATACGGCATTAAATAATTTGCACTAAATATTTTTTTAAATGTAAGTAAAAATATATTTACTTACCAATTTTAATTAAATAAACTCAAATAAAGTTCAACGTAAATAATGAAAACTCTGCACAATATACAATAACACAATATTATTGTGTTCTTGAACAGTCGCAGTGTTTCAAAATGACCTACTTGTCTCGCTTGCTCGCAGCAGACAAAAATGCGTTAGTCCACGTGGAGTCAATACAGGTGTCCAAACTTTTAGTACTGAACATCCTGTCTATACATATAGGTCTTTGTTATCCACAGACTTGAAAAAAAAACCAGACGTCACCTTGTCTTATCGAGAGTGACGCCGCCCGCTTACCATGTGTGAGTAATTTTTAGTGGGGTCCGACCAATCCGACGCGGTAATTATGATGTACGAGTATAAGAACCGGGCAAGTGCGTGTCAGGCCCCGCGCAATGTAGGGTTCCGAAGTTGCAAGTTTATTGACTATTTCTACTACTTATGCTAACATAGCCGTGATAGTTTTCCTGGTAAATTCATCACATAAACTATTTTTGAAAATATTTTCACTTGTCCAACTCCAACCGTATACCCAGCCTGGGAGGACTCTTGACACTAACCAAAATCAGCACTTTAAAGCCAAATATTTTGCAAACGGACCCCTAATTCCAAAAATGGTCTAACAAGGCCTATAATATTTTTTAAAGACCTTTTCAACGATATCCCACACTATAGGGTACGCGATGAATAAAATATTAATCCTCACGATAGCTGTAAGGGGAGGTATCCTGAAAAAAAATGTTTTTCAATATTTTATTTGACGATTCTGGAGATTTAATAAATATGTAGGTATATCATTGCCAAATTACAATTTTCTAGCACAAAGGGTCTCGGCGCTTTGCTTCGGACAGACGGAAAGACGGATGGACGGCCGGACATGACAAAACTATAAGGGTTCCGATTTTACTTCGGAACCCTAATAAAAAATCTTCGTTCGTACATCCATACCTTCCACTGTAGCCTGCGCTTGTCATTGGTGCTTAAAATAAAAAGTTTGTAATATTGAATCTGTTATACCTACTTAGCGAAATTATACAGTTAATCTGAGTAAATTATACATTGTTCCGCATGTTTTATTGTACAAAACTATCTCCATCCATCCATCTATCCATCTGCCTTTAGAGGTCCACTGCTGGACATAGGCCTTCGCTAATATACGCCACTCAGACCTGTCCTAAGCCTTCTGAATCTAGCGGATACCCGCTGTCTTCTTCAAATCGTGGGTCCACCTGGTCGGGGGACATATTGTGCTCCTTTTACCGAGGCGTGGTCTCCATTCGAGGATCTTTCTTCCTCAATGGTTATCGGTCCTTCGAACTATGTGGCCAGCCCATAGCCATTTCAGCCGGCTAATTCTCTGAGCCATGTCGGTGACCCTCGTTCATCTACGAATTTCATCATTTCTGATTCGATCGCGAAGAGAAATACCGAGCATAGCTCGTTCCATAGCCCGCTTAGCGACTCTAAGCTTATGCATTAGGCCAATAGTGAAGTTCCACGTATCTGTATGTCATCACTGGCAACACACATTGCTCGAAAACCGTTGCCATTTCGCGTACCTAGTCTTGCGTTAAAGTCTCCCATCACAACTGTAAAATTATATTAACCTATACATTTTTTTATTAAAGGAATTTTTGCCAGGCTATTTATTTATCATTAGGGATTGATCGTTCTTTGCTATGATTGTAGAAAACTTCGTTACTGTGGTAATGATAACCAATAGGACACTTTTATTCCTGAGTAAGAAAATAGTCTACATTTTTAATAATATTAATTTTACTGTAACTTAAAACCTATGTTAAGGTTGCAAGAGTTTCAACTTCGCATCAGAGCAGTCCTCGTACGTAGTTAACTCATTAACAAACAAACGCAACAATCCTTTCAAACCACGCCTCATTTAAATTCATATAACCTGTAGGTGAAGAGGCAATACAGTCTTTGTGAATCGGACCTTCTGTAACCTGCGGCAGTCGCGGCGGCGCGGCGGGCCAGCGACACTTCAATGGTAACAATGATTGATCGACCGGGCCCATTGTCTTGTCCCTCGTGGAGTGTGGAGCGAGGAGTCCCTCAAGTGATTGGTAAATCTGACACGTCGTGCGGTCTCTGATCGGCGGCTTTATCGTGCTGATTACAGTTAGTATGTCATTTTTATTATCTGAGGTAGAAGGAGGTACGCGATAATATTTATTTCTAATAAATACACATTTAAAACCACACATACGACCAACAAGAACAATTAGAGCAGAATGCACTACTCAGTACTGTTAAGTTCTAATAAAAATTGTAGAAAAAATGCTTGTGAAGGTTTGCTTTAAACTTACTGACTTGACTTCTAATTTGATATTTACATAAAACTTGCTGGAAGTTAGTTGCAAGTTTAACGTCTCAACTCAGATTCACTAATGTTTTCTTAAATCGCTCCTTAGTACAAAATTTGTATGGTGATTCTTTACTAAGGAGCGAATAAAGTAATAGTGACTCTGAGTTAGGGCGTAAGTCTTTTAAAAGTTTAATTTACGTGGACTTAACATTCATGATTTCTCTATTTATTTATTTATTTATTTATTTACACTTTATTATACCCTTATAACTAAGTGGTACAAAAGGTGGACTTAATGCTATAAGCATTCTCTGCCAGTCGACCTTTGGTTTAAACAGAGAACAGTGAAGGCGGTACAAGAATATAAAAGTAGAAGGAGAAACGGAAAATACATAGGGAAAATACGATAAAATATAGGATAAAGAACATAATGAAATATAATATACATATTAGCTCGTATAGTAAAAACGTGAAAATAAATGACAACATTATTTTGCAAAATAAATTGAGTTATTAAAGGAAAGATAGGGATATAAATAAAGAGTATTGTACAAAAGTATACATAAGGACAGGTAAATAAATATCCTGCTATAGGAAACTAACACCCCAATTCTTAATATAGTGTTCAGTGACTTTGAATTTGAAGCTCTGTTTACTGCAAGATCTTCTTCTCATTGGGATTAAGAAATCTTCTATAAGAAGCAATTTATTTCTGCACTAGATATGTTAATGGTACCTCCAGATGAACATGCTCGTTTGGTACAAAAGCATGCGCAATGGGCACTGCCTAGGAGCTGGGAGCGTCCGTTGTTCGCTTTTTCGATTTAGAGTTAGACACTAGCGCTCTGCTCGCAGCTTGGTCTGTGTTTTCCGGGATAACAAGTACCCTACATATTATTCCAGATCATGGTCTATCAGTGTGCAAAATTTCATGAAAATCCGTTCTGTAGTTTTTGCGTGAAACATCCAAATATGTACATAAATCCTCACTCACAATTCTCACAAACTTTCACATCTATTGTAGGCAGTCTGTAGGTACCTACCTACCTTATAAATGACACAAATAATATTGTCAAACAATACTTAGTCAACAGCTCTGTTGTCGGCTGCCATCGTTTGATAAACGACTTTTGTTGTTTGATTAATTACCTTTGTTCTCTTTGCATGTGCTGGTAACCTGGTACCAATGATTGCGAAACTTGTCGTTGTTCATGGGAAAAGTGTCCGCTTAGGACAATGTTTTGTTTGATTCAGAGACTATTGAAGTAATAAGCAGTTTTGTTTTGTGTTATTCTTGGCTTGCGTCATCTAATAGATCTATAAATTATCGAGTATTCAGATTTTATTAGACTTGCTTATTATTTAGGCTTGTAAGTAGCCTTAGGATAGTTTCACAGAGGGGGACTAACTAATCCTGCATGAAAGTCAGATTTTCTATGCGTATTAGAATTTAAATTATATGCATGCCGCACATACACGAGTACTTATGAATGTTTTTATTGATGTGTGAAATCACGCGTGTCACAGGTGAATGGGTTTAATCACTGGTTACGATGTGTCTTGCTTTCATTACTGATGTCCATATATAAATCATCAGAACTCTTTCTTATACTTATATCATTACATTGCCCTCAAACCGATAAAAAAGGTTGTAGACACACGACTTCACGAATTTCCTCAGGAATCACTACATATACTCCTACCTCAGACGACAGAACTACTAACTATGAAAACAACACTCTGATGACAATCACATTAGCGTTATGGCACACCTACCTAACTGCCTAATACAAAATGTCATCAAACTGAATATAATACCCCCTGCAAAGGAACAAAAAACGTTATAGCGGTCCAACTCGAAGCGCTAAAGAATTTTAATTAAACAGCAAACACAACGGGTGCGAAGACAGTGGTCATGAATCACAAACCACACTCCATTGAACCCATAAGAGTGCGAGTGCGAAGCGCGACGATAAGGGTGGGTAGAAGCCGCGAGGTTTTCAATTTCCGTTCACAACTTCCCCCCGCTTCCCCCCCCGCCACCCCACAACCCCCTCCCCCGTCACCCCTATATTCGCTGTCCTCCCCACGCTTCCGTAATTTTATTAAAAACACGAGCGGCTCTGAATTTTTATCTCTCGGAACATTCTTGTTACGAAAAGGGTGAAGCGATATTTCGGTGTTCGGAATATTGATTGTTCTTGTACCTTCTATTATACTTGTTGATTGTATTGATGTTTTAATATGAATTACTTTTTCAATAAAATCAATGGATTATAAAGATTAATAACAATAAAAATTATTGTTGGATTATGTAATTTACATTATAATTTGCTTATTGTGATTTAAACAATTTGATAAAAGTTAAAAGTTTCAGGTCGTGTCTGATACCTATATTATTTGCGCAAATGTGAAGCCAAATAATTGTATTACTTAATTAGAAAAAATCAATACCTAGCATACTTTTACGTACCTATATCATTTGATCGATTTAACATTCAATAAAAGTGATAAATGTTATAAAACTAAAGGAGATAAAATTATAAACCTTTCATGTGTACCTTTTAAAGTCCTTTCTTTCTATTTTCAGCGATGTCCAAAGAAAAGACAGACGAATTAGCATGTCCAAAGAAATGGTTACAGTAATTGCCACGTTAATTAATAAGCGTAATTTACGGCTTAAGAAACATTACAGATGAATGTAATAATTATATACAAAGAATGAAGAAATAAGTATGAATATTATCATATTGAATGGAAGCTACTCCGCCATTGAGCATCCAGTAGAAATGGTTTACCTACATCACAGCAATTCTAAAGATTCTAAGCCGTCTTTAATCTGGGGTCGTTAGGTTCAGCTATTCATTTTCTTAATTTTTCTCAAAAAAACTTTCCTTAAAATTCGACTACTATAGCTTCTTTGAAACTAGGTCGGCCGTACACTTCACCTGTTTTGGCTTATTTATATTAAAGCATAATAATACTGTCACCAATAAACCAATACTTATTCCGGATATAATATTCATGATATAAAATGTAGGTGTTACGATATCACAGCGCCTTGTGGGATGCCAGCGTTTAAGTTTAAGCATAAGTATTGTTTCTAAGCAAGGTGTGTTGCAAATGATTTTAAGGTATAGAAGGCTATCAAAGTGTCCAAGAATATTCATATTTCGTCCGATATGTTCTAATAATTGAAAGAAGTTAGAAAAAAAATTGCCCTTTCAACTTGAACTTTGAAACCCAAACATCAAATTTAGACAAGTCTACATACCTACTACACGTACCAACGATACATTAGCTACTTAATTAGCCACTTAAATAGTCAGTCTTATCACGTCATCATCATTCTTGCTTTTTCTTCTCTCTTAGCCGGCAACGCATCAGTTACGCATTTGGTATCGTTGCTGTCCATAGCCGACGATAGCCACTTACCATCAGGTGGATCGTCAGCTCGTTTGTCGGCTATTTCTATAAAAAAATCACTATCCATTTATACACCAACGTAAATATCATCAGACGAAGCCATGTCGGGATTTACTGCATCGTTTACTCTACAAACAGGGACGCAGGCTGACGCAGCTGTAATTTTTTATTGAGTTTTGGCCCTTACACGCAAAGTCAAAACGATTAATAATAATTTCTATAAAATTGTGACATACATGGATATATTTAAAATCTTTTCTTTGAACTATAAAATTCAGTTACAGTTTCTTTTACCATTCGTCAATGAATATACCTTTGTTACAAATACCTGCAATACTCACATAATAACCTGTAATAGACTGATAGCCCGCAATTCATCAATTAAGCCAGTAAAAAGGGTATATTGGTATTAGGGAACATACCAAAACCACGTGCCTCATTTAGGGGGGGGAGGGGGGTCTTCAAAACACCACGATTGGTCACAGAGGGGAGGGGGGGGGTATAGGTTTTTGTCACGTAGTCAATATTTTAGCAACCACTGCGCCACAAAGTCGTCAAATAAAAGCAAAATTATTATTTTTTAACTCTGTTTTTGCAAAAAAGTATTGAAAACCGTATTTATCAATTACCACGTGAAAACTAGGGGGGAGGGGGGGGTCTTCTCATATACTACGGATGGTCACGAAGGGGGGGGAGGGGGGTAAAAAGTTGAAAAAAATGGGTTACGTGGTTTTGGTATGTTCCCTTATCAGCGGGTAACGTGTTAAGAGCTAACAACCGAACAAGTAGCCAGCCAGATTCGATTATCCAACTTCTAGGAACGAACGTGTGCTGCGCTCGTTAGCGACCGACGTCAGCCGCTTCATATTGGACGACACGATTACAACATACGAGCACACATGCATGTACTGTGTACATACCTACACACACTAGCATGTGTGCGAGTGGCGTGGAGCATAAGCACCTATAAAGGTGCTGCAACACTTGGACGTGGACTTTTCTTTTCTGTTAGCATTCACGCCATACTGCCCTCACGATGTATGGGAATAACTTCCACACCTAATGTTATTCCCATACATTTGAAGGTGGATTGCGTGAACGCTTACAGGAGTTTTGTTGATGCTCAGTAAATAAATAAATAAATAAATAAACGCTTACACACTCATACCCCGCAGTAGGTTTTTACCTGTGTCGCGGGTGGCATGGACGACACATAATAAAACACATCATAATCACAACCATGACAACAAATATTTATCTGTCACATAAATATCTGCCCCAGCCGGAAATCTAACCCAGGTCCCCTCGTTTCGCAGGCAGGGTCGCTACCAACAATACTACAGGGTCGTATGTTAAGTTAGTGTTAAGTGACGTTTTTAAAATAGGTCTATATTTACAGTGTGGGAGCACCATTTGAATTATAAAGCTGTATCGTTGTTATGTCGTAATCGTGTCGTGCGATCAAACGGCCGATCCAGGCCGGAATCCTGCCCGGCGACAACCAGTTAAGTTTAACCAGTTCGCTCGGAGTTTAGGTAACATGCGCGTAGTGCGTACGCTGCTTGATTCGGTACTAGTATTAAGTAATATGTAATAATAATAATAAATAATAAAAAAAAAAAGTTTATTAGACTTCAACGAAAAGTTACATTATTGCCAAGCATATTTTTATGATAATAATCAGTTTTTTCAGTTAGACATGCCAAATCAAATTAATACAATTTATACAGAACTTTGATGATTCTAAGTTTCAAAATAAATGTGTTACATATTCAATACTTCAACAGAAAGCTCACTTAACTAACTTTGTTGAAATGTACATAAACGCAATATTTAATATAGTAAATAATTTAGTATGCACTATAAATCGTTCCACAAGAAAGTTGTTGAAACTTTAATTATACTTGGATGGACATGTGGTCGTCAGTGCTTCCCTCCTCCGTACTAGTTTGCACTGTATGACGGCAGGACGGTTTCACTCACTCACCTTATAATTAATTAAGCATCCTGTTTGTATGTAGGTATGTAAGTAGTCTTAGTTAGGTAGTTCTAGTAGTAAGATAAAGTAGGTACTTAATAGCTTGTAGAACAATACTTTTCCCATATTCGTAGGGCTTAGTATCCCTTCAAAATACATGAAAGGTAGGAAGAAAAAAAAAATATAATAAAAACTTAATAGATAGAAACAAAATCTAAGATCTAATGAGAGTAAAAAAATATTCTATTAATTTAGGTAATTTAAGGAAATTAAGGAAGTGCAGTGTGTGTGACATATTTGTATGTATGTATGTGTGTGTGTGTGTGTGTGTGTGTGTGTGTGTGTGTGTACGTGTGTGTGTATGTGTGTGTGTGCGTGTGTGTGCTTGTGCGTGCGCGTCTTCATGATGTGTCCGTGCATGAATATTATGTGTGTGTGTGTGATGTGAATCTCGGTATGTATATAGGTGTGTGTTCATGGTAGTGTATGTTACATTTAAGTTATGGATTTAAATAGATGTTCTGTGTCCTCATAGGTCATTACTTTCAGATAGTTTTCAAGGGTTTTCTTACATTGGTATTTGGAAAGTATCGTGATATTTATATGTTTATTTATTTTATTGTATAAGTGGGGTCCTAGATATGCTGTAAATCTGCGGCTATGTTCAGTTCTAAATATGGGTACTTTGTAGGGATTTTTGCTCCTTCGTGAATATGTAAGTATGTAGACTTTTAACTCAACTAGTGCTCTGGCCGCGACTATGCCCGCGTTTTCCGAGATAATAAGTACCCTATGTCTTGTTCCAGATCAAGCTCTTTCTGTGTGCATTTAAATCAGTTTGGTAGTTTTGCTCAGAGTAAGAAAAATTCATACAAATTTTCACATTTTTAGTATCAGTATTTCCTTACCATAATTTACCACGAGCCATTATAAAAGAAGTTAGGCAGCTATTTGTTATCTATTACTAAAATACAAATCACACCTTTAGAATTGAAGTGGCTTATCTAAGAATTTTAAGAAAATTAATTTTATACATTGAACGACATAAAAGTAAAGCAAAGCAAAGCAACAACCCATAATTGTCCCACTGCTGGGCTCGGGGTCTCCTCTCACAATGTGAGGGGTATAGGCCATAGTCTACCACGCTGGCCAAGTGCGGATTGGTAGACTTCACACACCTTCGAGAACATTATGGAGAACTCTCAGGTGTGCAGGTTTCCTCACGATGTTTTCCTTCACCGAAGCAAGTGATAATTAACTTGTAATACGCACATAATATTAGAAAATTAGAGGTGCGTGCCAGGGTTTGAACCCGGGCCCCCGCGTTCGAGAGACCAACGTTCTAGCCACTAGGCTATCACTGCTTTATACTAGGCTATCACTGCATATAAAAACATATATTCTATGCCCAATAAATAACAAAAAATGCCCAATTTTTCAATTATTATACATTTTTGGCGTTTACCAAAAAATAAGAATTTTGGATACAATAATTTTAAAGGTGCGACATGTTTTTATGCCGTTCAATGTATAAAAGTCATTTTCTTAAAATTCTTAGATAAGCCACTTAAATTCTAAAGGTGCGAAATGTTATTTATATTTGGGCATTTCCAGTGACGTTTTATAAACTTGATATCAAAAACCAACTGTCTTCATACGTTGTCCGATCAATTTATGTCAAAACTACGACATGACAAGCATTGCCTTCCTTAATTTCTTTCCTTCTATTAAGTGTATAATTTCTTCCCTTTTCAACATGCCGCCTAGAGCATTCACTTATTACGATGAAAGTAGTAATCTACGGGTAAATGGTCACTAACTGATCCAGATCTAGAAACCATCTTAAAACACTGTTAAAGAGCGGTTCGCGCATTCATTATTCCTTCTAAGGACTGTTTATACGTAAACTGCTCACGAGGTCTTAATAGCTTCCCGTTCATGTCAAGGAATCCACGAATCCTGTCATGCTTCATTATGTTGATAAGGGAACCAAGTCCATCGTTATACAAACCCGATAAAGAAGTTGCATAAACGGAAAATAGTACGAGTTTTAAAACGGAAATCCTATGTTTCTATTATGTGAAGTTTTAGGAGTAGGACTACGACTAAGTTAACTGACTCGGCAAACGTTCTGCTAAAAACTTTCTGGATAGGGACATCCTAATCAGCTAGGGTATGAAATATACTTTATGACCTATTCTGATATCTACCAAACATATTATACAAAAAAAATATAATAATCGGTCGAGCCGTTTCGGCGGAGTGCGAACACAAACACCGTGACACGAAATTTTCAAGTGGGCGTGGATGGTTAAATTCGAAATTATGAGGAATAGCGAAAAGTGATCAAAAGAGTCTCCAGGCCGATTTTGATGAAAACTAAGACTGCATCATTAGATTTTTGAAAAATTTATATTTCTGGCCAGGAATCGAACCCGTTGATTTTGAAAAAAGAACTCACCATTTATTATTACACCATTCGATAGTGTCGCTAACAAGGACCACATTCTGAGAAGTACCTACTTCCTTATTTTAAATCATATCTCCGGCAAAAGAGCGAACGCATCAATTTTAAAATACAAATTTTAAATTTCCGGCAAAAGAGCGAACGCATCAATTATTAAAATTAACACGAGGTTAAAAAAGTAGGCAGTTTTCAAGCTAACCTGAGGATTAACTATTTAAGTTGAATCGATGTTTAGTTGGTTTCATTTTCGACAACTCGACAAGTTATGTTTAAAGATAGAGGATAAAACTCAAGACAACAGCAGATAACCGTCCGATAACCCGTGCCAATCATGCTTAAATATCTTCGGCACTTATGGAGGGATTTTCATATCTATTTGTTGAGAAGGACGTTATGACGGTACCTAACTTAGTATTATGATTAGGATTCCATTTCATACTTATCGAATCTCGGAATAACAAAACATGGTTCAAATACGCCTTGGGACTTTGTTGTGAAAATCAAATCATTTTTTTTCTCTACGCAATGAAAATATCAATACACTAGCGTCACTAGCATCGCATACACTACTTAGGATCTATGTAGGTGTACTTAATCAATTGCAGTGTTTTACTAGTTATTGGCTGGTAAATAACACACACCCTAAGCCAGTCGACCTAGAAGCATAATGTACTAAGTGGCACAAAGATTCCTTATGTATCGTGTGAGTCAGGACTTTTATTTCCCCAAAGGGAAAAGGTTGAATGTTACTTAATTTACTCTTTACTATGTTAGTTTGAAATACGATGATTTCAAGAATAGAAGCATGCACGCAGGTCTCTTGTAAGTCGAATATGTTTGCGAATGACTGACAAATGGGATTGCGGACACCAGGTTCTACTTTCTTTAGGAAATCAGGAAAAAAATACTTTTACAGCCTAGCATAAAAGCAGTTGAAACCCCGTTATAAATTAATTTTTTAGTAGAAGCTTCAAACGATTCTTTACATATCTGCTAGTCGTGTGTTCGTCAGAAATAATTTGCTATAGTATGTAGCTAAGGTTTCATCAAACCGATTTTCATAGACCACATAGCGGTACGGTCAATCTGGGGGAATTTTGAAATTCAATATAACTTTGAACTCCGTTGACAGTTTTAAATTAATCTCATTATCTTTTATCGTTAAAAAAGCTCACGGCCTGATGGTAAGTGATCACCTCACCCATCAACATCAGCAACAGCAATTCTCCACAAAAGAGAAAAGGAAAGGAATGAAATAAATAATCTTAAATCTCACCTTACTTGAGTAAGCACACGACACACGTTTTTGATTCAATTGATTCAAGTCAAACGTATTAAATCCGCCTGTTTAACACCAACTGACTCCATTGAGAGAAACCTACATCTTCATTAGGTATAGAAATCGGACAAAAGATGAAATCACAAAGAAATTGACGCGATCAAAGGATTAGCTCCACGTCATAAATAATGGCCGTCATAAGCCGTTCCCACGTCACCGGGGACGGCTTTATAGGAAGTAAGGCCGTGGCCACAGAGACTGACAGCCGCAGGGTAGGTACACTTACTGCCGTTTTCAATATTTGCATTACATTCATAATCCTTAAGTTTGTTGTCTAATAACTGTTCATTACATTGCTTACTTTACTAAACTACTACTACTTTACCAGATTTTTTTATTGTACACAAAAATAAAAAAGTTCTGTCAGCTTTCATTAGAGACTCTTCAAACGCTTTTATTGCTTTACATCGATTTTGTCGTCTTCCAGACTACTTTTGGACTGATAATGATGAGTATTGTTTTGGAATATACGATGTAATGGATATAAACATGATGCATTTACCATTCTATTCTTATGAGGACGTAAAACCACGTGATTTTTTTTGCTGGATATATCTCGTTGAGAAAGTCTTTGTCGCATACTGTGCATTTTTTTTCAAATGGACAGTTTCTATTGGCCCTAGGCTTTATAACTAGTCCAGCCATATGATCTGTTACAAATGAAAATGCTTTTTTTTTAAATGAAGTAATGTAATATTAATAAAATTTATACCTACATATTTATTAAAGTCTCAGCAAAAAATAAAAAAAATATTCTGTTCGAAATGGCCACCTTTGGCTTTTATACAGGCCTTTAATCTGTTTGGCCACGAATCTATGAATTTACGCACTGTTTCCAAGGAAAATTTCGCCATTGCTTGCTCCAAAGATTTTTTAAGAGACTCAATGTCGCCGTGTCGTTTAGAGCAGGCCATGTCCTCTAAAACTGACCATAATTTGAAGTCTAAAGGGTTGAGGTCTGGGCTAGGTGAGGGCCAGTCTTCAGCTCTTATAAAGTCCGGAACATTGGTTTCAAGCCAGGCTAGGGTAGTTCGTGCCTTGTGACCAGGTGCAGAGTCCTGTTGGAAAGTCCACGGTATATTTTTAAAAAGAGTATTGCTGAGAGGTTTCACAACATGATCCAAGACTGTATCTTGATACACTTTGGCTGAAGTTTTCACTCCTTTCTCACAAAAATGCAGTTTTGTGACTCCTTGATAAGACAAGCCCCACCAAACCATCACTGACGCAGGATGATGACCACGTTGTACCTTCCTGACCACTTGAGCAGCTTCTTTAGAACTGTGAGCGTACACTTTATCATTTTGCTTATTGTAGTGTTCTTCAATCGTGAAAAATTTTTCATCGGTAAAGAGGATATTTCTGTGCCTTTCACCTGCGTATCGCGACAGAAGGCGTTTTGATCGATCCACTCTCTTTAATTGTAAAGATTGATTTAGGGCATGTCCTGTATATCGACGATAAGCACCGAGCTTCAGGTCTTGTTTTATAATACGTGACAGAGTCCTAGCGGGAATCTTCAATTCTCGCGATAAGATTTTTTGCTTCCTAATGGGGTTTCGACGAATTCTGGCTTTAACAGCATTAACAGCCTTTGTAGTTCTAACAGCACGTGGCCGCCCCGATCTTTTCTGGTCTTCGACAGACGAAGTGTTGTTGTATCTGTTGATTGTACGATATACGAACATACGGCTGATACCAAGCTTTTGAAGTGTCTGGAATATGATCGACGGCTCCATACCCACTTTGTGCAAAGCGATCACTGCAATCCTATTTTCTTTAACACCCCATTCCATATTGTAATTTGATAATGAACACGAAAAAGTATGTGAAATGGCGCGAAATCGAAAGAAGTTTTTAAAATAATATAAGTGTTCCAAATTCTAAATAATTAGAAAGCTGAAAAAAAGAAAAGTTTTTATGTAACAGTATTTATGGCCAGACTAGGTAGTTGCAGACAGAGTGCCTTACCGAGTCAGTGATTTATGATGTTAGTAAAATCGATCTGTTCTGTAGCAAAAGTTATCTAGTATTATATTCAAATTCAAGCACACGTAATTAACATTTCCATAATAACCATCAAAGATCCTTTACGATAGAAGAAAACGTCCCTGCTACTAGAATAATAATCTCAAATTGTAATATGTGCACGATACACGATATCATTCAAACGAAACACTACCAAATCCTCATTGAGGAAACGACTTTATTCTCACACTTGACCCTTTCATAAGAAATCGGGACGCCGAATAAAATTATTAAAACGAATAAAACCAAACCCTCGCTCTATCAACGTACTCACACACGGAAACACTTGATAACCTCATTTGAAATGCACGCACACATCGCTACGGCTTGTAGTCAATCGCACGCAAACAGAGACAGAAACAATATTTACGCAACACAAGGTTACGCACACTTGTGCAACTGTACCCGGCGGTGTTAGAATTTTCACTTCACGATGACTCGTTTCATGGATTCTAAATACAAGACATTAAGGCTCAAAATAGTCTGTATTTCGCATTATTAGCACATATTGGTAGAGTCGTCAGTATTTGCCTTATCGCGAGTCTTAGCGCGCACACAACGACACTGCGTACGTAACACGAAGCCGGCTCACTCACACATACAAACGCTAGTGAATGCATTGGAACTCTACAGCGCGTACATTTGGTAGAGTCGGAGGCGGTATTAGCTTGGAGTGTTTGTGGAGAGTATTTTTAGAGCTGATGCGGTGTTTTGCCACGCTTGCGGTATTACCGTTCGTTTGCTGTGAAGTAAATGAAATGAGAAACGTTTCTTATTTCTGAGGTGTATTCGTTTGTTTTAATGTTTTAGTTATTTATGTCGCGTTGTCTATCAATATTTGTTTCAACTTTCTTGACATACTTTCCTATATTTTGAATGAAATAAAATAATAAACAACAAACAATGTTGTATATATTAGCCTCGTTAACTGCTAATTTTTATTTTACTTCGGTATTGTATAAGTTGGTCAGATCTGATACAATATAGTAGGTAGATGTTAAAAATCCTAAAATGTACTTCCACCTTATTGGTAGGTATGTTAGAATATCCCCCTATTCTAATTTGTAAAGAAATAGGAATTCAAGTGATAGCGTTTTTGCATGGGATTTAGCTACATGTTTCGGTTAGTACGATAAATAGCCTTGTCCTACACCTAGTCCTCAAGCTATTTTTAATTACATCATTTTCCTCAAGAGAATAATTAAACTGTAGTAGGCTCGCTGATGCTGCCATCGTCAAATAATGTTAAGTATAGTTCTTTGAGGTTGTGTAAGGGTTAGATGGCCTCATAAATCCTTATAGGTACCATGGACCGTTACCTAACCAAACAAAGTTACATATTTAAGTTCTCTATTATGAATCTCGTTAAGTTCTTTCAAATCGACAAGTTGAACCATATCGGCAGTCAGATGTCCATTGCTGGTCTGTCTTTCCATACTTGCGATACGCTGACTGCTCCTGAATATCAATAAGTATCATACTTGAAGGCATCAAGTCATTCCACCTGGTCGAAGGATATCCTATGCTGATGCCATGATGTCCACGGTCGTTATTCAGCACGACACGCGGGGTGAACGGCGTCTAGCCCCGATCCCCGCGTCCAACCGACGTTCTAAGCCGAGGTCTGAACCCCGAAGGAGCTGCCCTCAAATCGTTCGTATCTCCTATATCTATCTAGAAGGGATATTTTCGGAAAAAAATGCCTTGTTGGCCGAGCCTTTTCATCATCCTTCTGTCCACGCGAAGATGTAAAGGCCGCTAGCCAGGGCCAGCAACAACTGTCCATTCGAAAAAAAAAACAATGACTAGATCTTCATTTGGGTATCTTTCTTCCTCGTCATGTATTCTTCGAAGTGTTTCTAGCCAATGACACGCGAGCCGGCTAATCGACATCTACTAAAAAAACCTGTCAGGTTGCACTTTGTGTCTACATCGTGATTTCCTGGACTCTGATCAAGAAAAGCTCTGCTAAGAAATGATGCCTTGGCAGTATTTCGACCTACTAATATTATAAATTTCAAAGTTTGTGAAGTTATTTGTATGTTTGTCTTTTCATCACGCGCTAACTGTTGTACGGATTAAGATGAAACTTCACTGACAAATCTACGTCCAAGACAGGAAAACAGGGTAAACTACTCGGTAGTAGGCATGTCCTTTCGATGATTGGAACATTTATACTATAGGTATGTTTCTGATTACGTTTTGCGAAACCACTCCGAGGGCGAAGACGCGGACGGAATCTATTATTAAATTAATTATCTATACTCCATATAGGTTCCACTAGTAAGTACAAATAATACATATAAGTTGGTAAGGTGTTTTTACCCGCCTGGCTTGCTACCACCTTTACTTGAGAACGGTGAAATGTTTCTTTCGTAATTCGTGTAGTGTTGGAGGGCAACTATGGCAGTTAACTTATCGTTGATGCCTTTTGGTGTTACTGATGTCCAGGGGAACGGCTACGACTCTTCGTCTTTGGATGGCTTCTCTGTTCTTTTTTTCGAGGTTTTCCACAATAAATATATCAAATTCTTAAATTTTAACCGTTCCTAAGATGCGAACGAAACACGTTAAAAATGAAAATAAAACATTTCTTTTCACGCTTGATTCGCAAGGTGGTATTATATTATTGGTATTAACTAGCCAGGATAGGGCTCCATCAAGTCGTGAAAAAACTGAGAGGTTGATTCTTTCAGACCTTCAATGTACTTACATAGACAGCACAATGCTCTAGTTTGTGGCTAACTTTCATTGATAGATACGAAATAATTGAATGTTATTATAATTGGGTCTCAGTGAACGAGACTCTGTAATAAATCGGATGTATAATCAAATTAATTTTAATTAACCACCAAATTACATTTCATTAATTTAACGCTCAAATATTCAGCCATTAATTTAATTTGTTATAAATAGTCGTAAAATATGAGGAAGTTACTGAAATGCTATTTCGTTAAACGGAAAAACCAGTGGTAAGTCCTTTATGGATTTCAATTTGATATAGGTAGCAATTATTAAACAATTTATTTTATTTATTTAATTTTTGCAACACCTTAAAACTAGGGTATACAAGGGCAAAAACTTAATGCCTAGTGGCATTCTCTACCAGTCAGCCCTGGGTGCTGGTGAAAAATTTAAGGTAGGCGCAAAATAGTCGCAATTGTATCAATTTTTACGAATTCATGAAGCACACATGATGAAGCGCGCATGATTTAATTGTTAATTAATACCATTATTACTATTATTATTTCTCCAGGGGTTCGCCTGGATAGCTACCACCCTCGAGCATGAGTCAGCCGCCAAGCGACTTGTCGTGTTCCGGCTGGGGGCTTGAGAGCCAGTTCTTTCTTTTTCTTCTTTCTTTCTTGGCCGGCAACGCATCAGTGATGCCTTTGGTGTTGCTGATGTTCATGGGCAGCGATAGCCACTTACCTTCAGGTGGATCGTCAGCTCGTTTGCCGGCTATTTCCATAAAAAAAACACTGAATTCGTATATCTAACATTACTTTCGTATACGATTTACAGTGAGCATTTCCGTTTCCTTCCGAGGGTACTTACCTGAGGCAATATCGGTTGTTATCGTAAAATAACAGGCAGTATGAACACTTAGGTTGGCCAGTGGCCAACGCCATTCCTTACTGGAGCAGCACTCCTCCACAAGAGAGG